>CM069908.1:103340213-103558935 GCA_036172215.1 Camellia granthamiana | reverse complement strand
ACATTGGCTTCATTGGTGGTCTTCTTGTTTGTACTTCCGCGATCCTTCTTAGGGCGGTAGCAGTTAGAAGCTCGATGGCTAGTTTTGCTATAGTTATAGCATTTTCCTTTGAACTTCTTGTTGCCATTGTTGTCTCCTTTTTTAGGACCATCTCCAGTATACTTCCTCTTTTTGTTATGTGGTTTGTGCACTTGTTCAACCACATTAGCCTTGGAATCAATGGGATTTTTACCATTTCTCTTTTCAGCTTTTCAGTTATCTTCCTCAATTCTTAGTCTTACAATCAATTCATCCATGATCATCTCCTTGTGTTTATGTTTTAAATAATTTTTGAAATCTTTCCAAGCCGGTGGTAATTTTTCCACTAAAGCAGTGACTTGGAAAGACTCACTAAGAGACATACCTTCAGAATGAATATCATGCAAAATTAACTGAAAATTTTGAATTTGAGAAATTATCGTTTGGGAGTCTACCATAATGAAGTCCAAAAATTTACCAACAATAAATTTCTTTGTGCCGGCATCCTCTGTCTTGTATTTTTTCTCCAAAGAATCCCACAATTCTTTTGCTGTTTTCAGAATGTTGTAAATATTATACAGCATGTTGTCAAGGCCATTGAGGATGTAGTTTTTACACAGGAAATCAGAATGTTTCCAAGCGTCTGCAGCAGCAACAACTTGCGATCACTTTCATCCTCTCTAAGTACTGGAGCCTCTTCACGGAAAAACCGAGCCAAATTTAGAATTGTAAGATAGAACAACATTTTCTGCTGCCATCTCTTAAAGTCAGTGCCATTAAATTTTTTCGATTTTTCTCCATGATTTATGGGAACTTGAATATGGTTATGGATAGGGACTAGAGTCGTTGTAACGATCAGATTTGGAGTACTACTTTTAGCAGCGATAATATCTTATTACAAAAATCAGAAAAAATCAAAACACAAATTAATTTTCTAATTACTAAATTCAGAAAAAAAAATTATAACACAAAACGATTTTATTTTCCTTGTTACTAAAACTAGAAAAATAAAATACCACAATAATTTTGTGTAACACAAATTAATATTCTGTAAATTGTTAATGACACTAGTATATTACTACTAGTTGTGGAAAAAAAAAATAGTATATTACTACTATTTGTATCTTTCAACCCGAATATTACTTTGTGAAAACACAGAAAAATAAATACAATGAAGACACCAAAAAATAATCTGTCTTAAGATTGTTGGACAATCTTCACTGTATTCCGAATAAATTAAGTTTGTGTACTTAACAACAAACAAAAGAAATAAAGGAAATGAGGGAGAATGTTTGATTACAAAAATCAAACTAGAAAATAAAATAAATAAATAAAAACAGATTTTCATTTTGTTACAAAAACAAAATCAAAATCTAATATAAATAAATAATAAACTAGAAAATAAATTAATAACTTACTTGATTAATTTCTTGAGCAATTTTTTTATCAAGTCCAATGTTTAACACTGTGTTCTTAAGACAAATTCGTCATTTTCGCGGTGCTTTCAGATTTGTGGACGTCTATCTCCTAAGATAAAATGATCAACAACGAATAATTGCAGCATTACAAATTATTCGCACAACAAACACACTTTGTATATATACTCTTTCTCACCGAAAATTAATGCAGCAAAATGCAGAGATTAAAAGCAGCAAACAAGAACGAAAATTGGAGTGAAAAAACAAATGAGGGACTTGTTTTATTTATAGATGATTAGTGGCTGTTTGGTTTAAATTTAACAGGTACAAAACCTGTTTGAACAGGTATTGAATCTGTTTGGGACAAATTAAACAGTTAAGGTACTGTTTAGTTTGAAATTCAAATAGATATTGAATCTGTCCGGTTTTAATTCAAACAGATTGGAACCTGTTGGGTTTAAATTTAAACAGAAATTGAATCTGTTCGGATGGGAAAAACTGGAGAGATTTTATTTCAAAAAAAAAATTAATTGCAAATGTTTTTGGCCCAAAAAATAATTAGTATTGGGACCACGCACCTACGCCTAGGCCCAGCTCGCCCGACCGGAGGCGGCGGTACATGCATGTTTATTTTTGGGTCTAATGGGTCTTTGTCCATAACCTCTCCTTTCTACAGACTTGAGGTGCCCTTTGGGGCAGTCCCGAAGTTATAATCCCATGCCTTATAAACCCACTCAAAATTTGTCCATCAAATCAATGTGGGACAAGTCTTAAACCAAACCTTTAGGAAATTTCACCAAAAACACCATTTCCATGGAGCTCTCTTTGGCTTCAATTTTCCATTCACCCGATAATGGTTTTGAGCAACCAAATATACCATGTGAATCACAACGCGGCATAGAACGCGTTACCACTTAGACCCGTGAAATTTGACGTATGGGTCCCACCTAAAAATTAGACCAAAGTTGAGGAAAAATTCTGTTTTTTCCAAAACTTTCAAAATCATTTATAACAGTATTTTGGGATTGCTTGTATAGATTGATTTTTTTAATCTAAATTCTTGAATTCAGGATAACTTATGCGGGAGGTGGCATACCAGAAGGGTTGTTGAGCCAAATATTTGGCGGCGACATGGACACGTCTGAGGAGGGCATTAGCCCTCTTGTCAGCAGAAAAATGGTGAAGCTCATGAATGAAGACGTGCAGTATCTGAGGGATGCTGGGAGGTCAACTTTTATCGTATCTGTTAAGCTCGCTATAGGTAGTAAGCCTCGGGGGTGAATGATTTTGGGAACATGACTCACAATCTGTTATGTAGTACTGTATTTTGCATTTCTCTCTTTTTCTTGACTTCATCATTTGTGTTTTCTGTTTTAACTTGTAAATATGTAATTTTATCCATCTTTGATAGGCTTGGCCTGGACGAATTTCAGATTCACGTTTTATGTTATGAAACAATTTTATTTGATTTTCACATTACATTCTTCTTGTTTGAGCAGCTAATCGTTTGCAGATTTATGGGTCGAGCCATAATTGGAGTGTCCATTTGAAGTTTTGGAGAAAACCAACATATAATTGGTTGGTTGTTTTTTGAGTTTTTGAAAATTGTTTTTGCACTAATAGGAAAATTAATAAAAAATGATGAGTATTTATTAAATTTTTATTCTTTTGTTTTAAAGGAATGAACAAAAATTTGTGTTTTTGTTTTCTTGATTTTGATTTTGATTTTAATTTTTATTTATTTTTATTTATTTTTTGTATTTTTGAAAATAAAAGAATAAAAAATATGAGAACAACAACCCGTGTCCAGTGCTATGAAGAAAGCCCAATGTGGTAAAATAAAAGGAGATTTATTTATAAATTCTATTTAAAGGACTTATAGGCCCAATAAAGTTCACCAAATATTCTTGCGTTTCATCTAATTTCATGTATTTGAACTTATATTTCAATATGTCATTTTTCCACAGTTGAAGTATTATGTGGACTATTTTATCCTATATAACTTTTATTAAAATATATATATATATAGAGAGAGAAATTCTACTATACACACCTTGTATTATATGCACCCTAAGAGTCAAAATGTCCAAGGTGGGGTAGGAAGAAGTGAAGTAAAACCCTTTATAGATCAAAGATCATATGCAGAGGTTATAACAGGACAAATAAGAGGTGGTGAAAACATTACGTTGAAGGTAGAGCAAATTGGAAATGGGTGGTTGTATGAAAGTGTAGTGGTGCGTTTGAAGGCCAAATACTCTAATATTAGCTTGAAAAAAGAGAGCTTCAATTAATAGGTATTGAGGATATTATGGTAAGAGAAAGTGGAGGGCGTAATGTAGTTATAACATTCAAATCAAAGGGGGATGTAAGACTGAAACTGAAGCCAATAAAGGAGTTGATCTTGGACTGGTGTGATATTATTATTGAAGGGAAATCAGGGGTAGTGTTGGAGCAGGAGAGAAATGTTTGGATTAATTGTTATGGTATCCCACTAAATCTGTGAAACAACACAAATCTAAGAAGGATTGGTGAATTGTGGGGACAAGTTATAGGCTTCGATGGTGATACAAACCAGCTAGAGTCATTTGTGTGTGCTAAGATGAAGATCTCCACCAGATGTATGGAACCAATTAATAGGGTTGTTCATCTGGAAATCAGAGGTTCACTACATCCAGTGTGAGTATGTGAGGAGTAGCTGGTAATGGTAAAAACAATGATAAGAAAATGTGGGTGTAATAGGCATCAAGATATGAAAGAGAACTGTAGTTCCAATGCGCTGAAAAGGTAAGAGATGAAAGGGAGTAGCAGTGAAGAGGATCAAGATGATGACATGGAGGATGAGTCAGACCCTGAACTGGAACATGTCTAATGTGGCACAAGATCATGAGCCAAGTGGACATAGTAGGAGTGAGAAGATGGAGAAAAAGGTGAGTTGGAGGAAAGAGAATGAAGATACAGAGTCAAGAAGTGGTGTAGGAAAAGAAGCCAATAGAGAGGAATATAACATAATGATGAAGGCGAGAAACCAAATAAATGGCTCGATAGATGAAGCTGGTTGGAGGCAGAGAATTGATGGCCAACTACTCACGCCTGGTTATGTTAGAAGTTTGAGTGGGTCGAATCTGTTTAGGCCTGGTGTGAATATTGAAGTGGTATTGGGCCAAAATCAATTACCAAGACAAGAACATGGGCTGCAACATGTTCATAATGAGCCTACAATACAAGTTACTAATACAACTGTAAGGAATGTGGCAGTAGGGCCAGTTATTAGGAACTCAAGTTTGTCTGAAGCTTATGATGAAGAGCCCAACAGTAGACCATAAAGCAATAAGAAAGGAAAGATAAAGATAAGTAGCAGAAGGAAATACAATCAACAATGGGCAAAGAAGGGCTACTTCGACTTAGCTAGGAGCTATGGTCGAAAAGGGGCTTCAGCAAGTATATCAGCTCCAAAGACAGCAATTTGGAGAGCAGCAGTGGCAACAATTTCTCTATTAGCATCGATTGAAAATGGGAGGGATAAAGGGAGGCATGTATTGAATGAAACTCAATCAACTCTAAAGATGGGGGAAATTTTGGGGCTGGAGTATAATGGGAAAGAAGATGAAGTGCTGACCAAGATTGTGGAGCTAGAAATGAAGGATAGGGAAAGATTGGAAGGGGGAAACAGAACAGGGGCGTAGGGTTCTTTAATTAGGGTGCTAGAATGGAGTAATATTATGTTGTGATGAAGCTTTTATCATGGAATATCAGAGGAATGGGCAGGAAGGAAAAGCAAGGTAAAATTAGGAAGATATTGAAGGAAAGAAAGGTGAATGTTGCAGTGTTTCAAGAAACAAAAAAGTCACAAATCTCAGAGGTTGAAGTCAGAACATCGTGGACAAGGGACAAAATGGAGTTTATGGCTATGGATGCTGAAGGTTTAGCAGGAGGACTTCTATGCATCTGGGATCCAGATATCTTCCAAATGTCAGAGTGTTGTAGTAACAAAAGGTTTATCATTATCTTAGGTACTTTTTTCCATTCAATCGAGCGTACTTTGTTGAATATTTATGCACCTAATGAAGTGGGTACAAAGGGAGAATTTTGGGATAGACTGGTAAACTTAAAAGAGTAGTTCACTAAGCCTTGGTGCATAGTTAGGGATTTTAATGAGATTAGGAGTATTGGTGAAAGGAAGGGGTGCTCTAGAATAGATAGAGGTATGACGGATTTAAATAAGTTTATAGAAAAGTGAGAGGTGTCTGATTTACCACTGTTGGGCAGAAAGTTTACTTAGTGCAATTCAGCAGATGGAGAAAAGTGAAGTAGAATTGATAGGGTCTTAGTTGATCTAATATGGCTTGAAGTGTTTAATTTAAAGCTATGGGGATTACCTAGAGTGGTTTCAGATCATTGTCCTTTACTGTTAATGGAGGATGAGAGGGATTGGGGTCCTAGACCATTTAGGGTTCTAAATGCATGGTTTTTACATAGAGAATTTCAAGCTTTTGTAGAAAATAGTTGGAAAGAGATTAATGTAGTAGGTTGGGTTGGGTATGTATTACTTAATAAGTTGAAGACTCTGAAATTAGGTCTTAAGAAGTGGAATGTGGAGATATTTGGAAATGTGATCAACAAATTGAAGACAGCAGAGGCAGATCTGCATCAATTTGATCTTTTGGCTGAGGATAGAGACCTTAATGACTCAAAAAAAGCAACAAAAAGAGAAATAAAAAAAGAGGTGTGGAGATTGACTAGAATGGTGGAATGAATGTGGCTCCAAAAATCAAGACTTAATTGGGCAATGAAAAGTGATAGAAGTACAAGATTTTTCCATGTAATGACAAAATGTAGACAAGCAAGAAATGAAATTAGCTCTATTACAGTGGAGGTGGTGGTGATTGAGGATCCTTGTCATGTGAAAGCTAAAGTACTTGAGCATTTCATTATCCAGTATTCTGAACATTGGGCATCAAGACCTCAATTAGGAGGGTCTTTTAAATCAGTGGAAGGAAGCATGGAGTTTGGTATGCTAGAAGTAGAGTTCACAGAAGCTGAAATAAAAGCAGTAGTGAAGGAATGTGATGGAAATAAAGCACTTGGGCCAGATGGTTTCAATATGTTATGTTTTCAGAAGTTTTGGAAAATAATGAAGGGTGAGGTGATCAACTTTGTAAAGGAATTTCATAAGAATGTGAGATTGGTGAAGGGGATCAATAGCTCCTTCATAACTCTAACCCCAATAGGGTTATCTAATTATAGGCCTATAAGTTTGGTAGGGTCAATTTATAAGGTCCTAGCCAAACTATTGGCAAATAGGTTGAAAGCAGTATTGCCTCACATAATTAGTGAAACACAGTCAACATTCTTGAGTGGAAAGAACATACTAGATGATGTGTTAATTGCTAATGAGGTTGTTGATGGGTGGAAGGCAGCAAAGTAGAATGGGGTGGTTTTAAAATTAGATTTTGAAAAGGCATATGACTCCATTAATTGGGGCTACTTATTCTCTATGTTATCTAAGTTTGGGTTTGGACCTAAATGGCCCAGTTGGATTAAGAAATGAGTTTCAACTGTAAGGCTATCGGTGCTTGTCAATGGATCACCAACTGAAGAATTCAATCTACAAAGGGGCTTAAGACAAGGGGACCCTTTGTCTCATTTCTTGTTTAATATAGTAGCAGAAGGCCTTCATATTCTCTTAACTAGAGCTCAGGATCTAGGACTAATTAATGGAGTGAAAGTAAGGTCAAATGGTGTTGTGCTTTTCCATCTCCAATTCACAGATGATTCATTGTTATTCTGTGAAGCAAAGGAGGCAGAGGTCAGAAATTTGAAAAGAGTGTTAAGATGCTTTAAGATCATGTCTGGGTTGAAAATAAATTACCATAAAAGTGATGTGTGTGGTGTGGGTGTTTCAGATGATGTTTTGGATGGTTTTGCTTCATTACTTAATTGCAAAGTTAAATCCTTGCCCTTCACTTATCTTAGGCTGCCTTTAGGGGCTAACAGAAGGAAGAAAGCCACATAGAAACCTGTTTTAGATAAAGTTCAAAGTAGGTTGGCTGGTTGGAAAAGAAAGTTGTTGTCTTTTGCAAGAGGTTAACACTTGTCAAAGCAGTAACATCGGCTCTTCCACTGTACTACTTGTCTTTGTTCAAGATGCCTGTGGGGGTAGCTAAAGAATTTGATAAACTTCAAGCTTCATTTTTGTGGGGTGGGTCAGAACTTAAGAGGAAGATTCATATGATCAAATGAGAGGAATTATCTAAAAAGGTGGATCAAGGAGGGTTAGGCATCAGAAAAGTTAAGGAAGTTAATAGCTGTTTGTTAATCAAATGGTGGTGGAGGTTTGGTTGTGAAAGTAAATATAAGTTCGATGTTCGAAGTTGGTTCCCATCATTTTCTTTTTCTGGTAGACACTTAGTTATATGGAAAGGAATCCTATCTAATGCTGAGCAGTGCAACAATTTAACAGATTTCTATATGATGAATTGTCATTTGAAGGTTAAGGATGGTTCAAGGACCAATTTCTAGACTAATATATGGTGTCAGGTAGAAAGTTTGAAAAATCAGTTTCCAGGTCTTTATAGGTTGTCATTGGAAAAGAGTGAATCCTTGAGAACAATTAATCTATGATACAAAAGTTGTATTAGAAGAATGGAAGCTTTCATTCAGAAGAAGGTTACATGATTGGGAAGAGGTAGATCTTGCAAGTCTGTTAAATCTACTTATGTTAGGTCCTGAAGTGAGACCAGGGCAAGTTGATAAACTTGTCTGGTCAGTAGTTGCCTCTGGTGAGTTCTCTGTATCATCATTATACAAATCTGTTGTGGATAGTCTTGGGCCATCTCTAAGAACAAGTAAATTGGTTTGGCTAAATTACATTCCTCTTAAGGTGCAAGTATTTGGGTGGTTAGCTTGGAAGAAGAAAGTCAAGACAAAAGAGTTCCTTCATAAAATAGGTGTTCTTAATGGGAATGTGTTCACTGTATGCGTTTTTTGTAAAAGTGACAGTGAATTTGTGGATCATGTGCTAATCTACTGCCCCTTTGTTTGGAAGGTTTGGGCTAATATGTTGAATTGGTGGGATGTTCAGGGTGCTATACCAGGTACGGTGGATCAGCTATTGTTATGGTGGGCTGGGGGAATCATGAGAAAGATGGATATGAAGATTTGGAGTGCTGTTCCATTAGCTGTACTATGGTCTGTCTGGAAGCATCGAAATGAATGTGTGTTCAAAGCTGTTACTCCAAATCTGATTGAGTTTTGTGAGTTGATCAAGATTAGGATTGCTTTGTGGATGAAACCATTATTGAAGGATTTTAACTTTTCAATCCACGACTTTAATTTCAATCTTAGACAGATCAGGATATGCTTAGGGAGTTGGCAATCTAACTGAGTTCTCAACCCAGCAGGTGTCCTGTTTTCTTGTTGTTCTGTTTGGGTAGCAACAGTTAGGTTTTGAGCAGTAGTATTGCTGTTTTCATGAGGAGCTTTCGGCTACTGCTGGTGTTGTTCTCTGTTTTCGATGTTGTTGGTTCCTCACCAACATTGGGTGGTGCTAGCAGATGATTGGATAGCTTTCACGGTGCCAACCTTGTTGGGATGACGTAAGTTATTGTGATGCTTATTGCACCTTTCCTTCTTGTTGATGTATATTTTGTAATAGCCGGTTTATTCATCAATAAAATTCTCTTTTTTGGTTGATTCAAAAAAAATATATGTATATATGTTATACTATATATCTAGGAGAGAGAAAATTATTATTTGATATATTTCATTTATGATATATATAAAGTACTATATATAAATATAAAATATTATTATTCTTAGTATTTTTTTTTTTGGTCTCAATTTGAGGGATACCATTATTTTACAATCAGGTCATGCAATGGAAGAACATTTAGAAGAGAAGGTTAGTTGTACATGTAATGATAGAGATGATGGTAAATCGATGATGAACAATTGCCTTTTGTCATTGTTATTCATAAATTGTAATCTCTTCATCGGTTTGTGTAGTCATTGATATTGTGTAGTTTATTCGTCAATATTATGCCGGAGTTGATTGTATACAATGTTTTCTAAAAGGTGCGTAAATAAATATGGACTAGTTGATGATTTTTTATATATTGTTTGATGATTTGTTATATATTGTTTGTATGCTAGTTGGTAAACCAATAATTTTTATTGTTATTGAACAATCGAAATAGTCGATTTTTGCTTCTTCTTCTTTTTTTTCTTTTTTGTTTTTATTTCATTATAAATTTTGTTTCATGCTTTTATGTTGTAGTTTGAATGTTTACATTAGTATAAATTTAGTATTTTTTAAGACTAGTTGTATATTAATTGTAAACTATAAACATTGACATTGTATTTTGATATGAATTTTATTTTTTAGAAGGTTAGTTGTATATTTGTTATTTTTGTTACTATACTTATTATTTGAATAATCATTTTTGTTACCATTGATTAATCAAAATAATCGATTTTCATTTTTATTTTATGTTTTCACTTTGCAGTGTGATTATTCACATTGGTATGAGTTTAGTTTTTTAAGGATAGTTATATGTTAATTATAAACGGTGAATATTCACTTTATATTTTGATATGATTTTATTTTTTTGAAAGTTAGTTGTATATTTATTATTTATTGTGAACATTACATTATACTTTGGTATATGTTTTATTTTTTCAAAGGTTAGTTGTATATTAGTAGTCATACTAGCACAAATAACAATGTGTTATTTTGGTCACAAACATAGTAGGTATATAGAGATGTAAATGTTTACATTAATTCTGTAATACAAATGGATAGTCGCACCCAATGTTAATGTTCATACACTCCTGTAACATTGAGTGTGTGTATGGTTCCATAAGAAGATATTATTTATCAGCATATATTTGTAATGTGAAAATTCATATCAACATTTAGTGAGAGATTTTCAGAAGGTTAACAATTTAAGATTTTGATAATGTGAGAGATTTTTTCTATAGAATAAGGGAGATATTTTTTTTTCCCCTAGAATGAGAGATTTTCTCTATGAAATAAGGGAAAAATTTTCTCCCTAGAATGAGGAGAAATAAGAGAGATATTTTCTCCATAGAATAAGGAATTGCTGTTATTTTTTATTGAGTACTAATTTCAAAATGGAAACAAGTGCAGAAAATTGGATGGGTGATTTGGTCATATTACACCAAATAGGAGCTAATGGAATATTCAAAAAAAATAAAAATAAAAAAATGGGTTACATGAAACGTAAATCTTAAAAATGTAATTTACTAAAATAAATAAATAAATAAAAGATGTCTATTTTTTTTTATATTTATTAGATTTTTCATAAATTGGCATCTATTTTTTTAGGTTTTTAATGATAATACACACACACATCATATATATATATTATTAAAAATAGTATTTTTCCTTTTCTTAGGTGGCACATTCTGAAAATTTTACTTTTTAAAAAAAAAAAAAATTCACATCAGCATGTCTTTTCCATTTACATATAAAATTCTGTATAAACTCAATTTCAATTATAATAATCAATTTTATATGGACTCTATTTGACAAAATTTTTTTTTTAATGTGTTTTTGTATAATTGATATTTTAATTTATTTATTATGATATTTGCAAAAAAATTATTTTGATATACAAATAAATAAATAAGACAAAATATACTTAATTATGCATGGATCAAATTAATTTTCTTTTATATTTTTTATTTTTTGTCTATCTTATTGATATCTTAATATTAATTAATATTTAATTTTTTATTTAACATGAAATTCTTTATTACAAATATATGTAATTTAAATTTTATATACCTATATACAATATGTATCAATAATTCAAAAAGAATATTAAAGAAAAAATCAATATTCTACATAATTAATTTATGTATTTTCATTTTAATCGAATCACAATATATTTATATTTAATCTTTTGAAAAAATTTGTATAATTCTAGTTATACATATTTTTATTTTCCAAATAAAAACAAAAATGAAAATAAGTAATTAGAATCACTTTTAATTTTATATTACTAATTCTCTTTCTAATTTAATTATTATTTTTAATATCAAAATGAGTATTTATTTTACTATTTTATGATTTAATATATATCATATAAAATCATTATATGATAATTACACTTTCATAGCACAATAGAACTAAAATCATCAAAATAAGAAAATAATTTAACTAAATTATTATATATAAATATTCAATTAACACTTTTATAGAATGATAATGCTAAGATTATTAAAATAAATATTTTAAATTAAAATTAATATTATTTTTTTGTAACACATATCATAATATAAAATATCATTACATTGATTAAAGTTAACTCCATTGTAATTTTATATCAGACATCATATTTGTAGAAGTGATTTACATACATGTGTAATCCAATTTGATATTGATTGATTAAAATAATGAATCTCAATACCTTTTTTGTTAAGTTTTTAGAAGAAAAATTGACAAATGTCAAATGATAAATAGTGCGGAACATTATTTTAAAGAATAATGAATTTAAGGCGCATATTGATGTTTCTTGAATAATTTTTAAATAAAAATTTAAAATTTAAAATGTGTCACCTAAACAACAGAAAAACACTACTTATATATATATGATAATTAATCAGAACCTTTTTGAGAACATAAATTATTAAGATTATAGAGATTTTGTGCCTGATTCCATTTGAGTCAACCCACTTTACGCATGTTTTTGTGTAATAAAATACTTAAATATTGTTACATAAAAATATTATAATAGATCATAATTACTCGATACACCATTTGAAACATATCTAATTAAAAACTTGATGCACCCATTTTTTTCTTCTTTTCTTGAGAATATGAAAAACATTTATATTAAAAAAAACACCATACACTTTAAACATAGCCAAAAATATAAGAAATTAGTAAAGACATTTTCGATGAATAACCATAATACTTTGTATATTATAGAATTTTTTTTATGCTTTTCTTTTTTTCAGAAAAAAATATTTTGATACAAGTGGAATTCATGATTTTTGGTAAATTTGATTAACACAAATGAGGATTTAATTTAAGGTTGAGAATACACTTCATTTTTTATCTTTTTTATTAATAGTTTTGAAAGAAATCGTTTTTATGAGTTTTTTTACATAGGATCATACACAATGACAAAAAATTTCATTAATCATTAGCAAATCTATTTGTATTTAGCTTTTAATTGTTAAAATTTTCTACACATAAAGTATTAACACTCAAAATCAATTTTTTATTTTTAAAACAAATTCTCATACATAGGACGGATTACCTACTAGTATATATATATAATAGAATATGAGAATTATTAATCTCATTAGTAAAATTTGGTTTGATAATTGATAATTAACTTAGTTAACTAATAGAATATGATTAACATTAAAGTGTAAGAGGATTATATAATTCATAAAATATTAGGGAATAATTCAGAATTAATAAGTTAAGTAGGTCTGACATGTCACATGATTATATGTATATTTAATTATATTTTATAATTTATTTATTGTATTTTTATTTTTTGAATCATATACGCATTTATGTTCTACTATTAGATCTGCATAAAAGTCAACACTGTATCACAATAAAAGATAATTATTTCCATAATTAAGGATTTTGTAATTGCACAAGTTGCAACATTGGGTTAATACTTAAATTAAGGATATATTGTGTCCCATTAAAGTTTCTGGTTATCTCCAAAAGTAATACAATTGTGTAATGATTAACCCAATGAAGAATGCTTGTTTTTGTCCTTACCTAAAAAGTTAAGGCCAGTTATATTTTTTTATTTATTTTTATTTATTTTATTTTTAGGTACAACAGACAAAAAAAAAAAAAAAAAGCTAAGCCCTATAGCCATTTATATTCAAGTGACTGGTAGACAAAGTGTTTTAAGGTTCACCTGCTGATGGTGGACCCTCTAGCCATTTTTATGATCCTAATTTAACCAATCTAAAGTAACATACCACCAAATTTTAACCAGCCAAAAGTAGCATTCAATACAATTTATCTGCTAAGCAATTTGAGAACTGAGATCCCATTTCCAAATTACCTAATCAAGATATATACAAAATTTTCTTTTGAAGGAAAATTGTATTTTACCAAAAACAATTCAAAATAATTGTACTTGAGTAAATAATACTCACCTCCCCTAAGGTTTCTGATAATTACATGGATCTCTCCTATAATTTCAACAATTACAGAAACCTCTGTTATTTTTTTTTTGTTGACATTGTTAAGATTTCCCCCTCCCATTAATTTAAGCCAAATGATGTTAACTTGGTTGTGCAAATGACCATAATCCTTTAATTGTAATTTACATATATATATATATTAAATTATCATTTATTTCTCACAATTTTTTTTTTTTTTATATATTTCCTTGACTTTGTATTTTTTTTTTCCACTATAGTTTTGAACTTTTATAAGTTTAAAAAAAAAAAAAAAAATCAACCATTAATGAAATTAAGAAAGAATATCCATGTTTCTTATTTGAATTAATTTTGAGATTTAATTTAATAAAAATAATTTAAATGAAAGAAACAAAGATGGAGATATAAGTTTTAGAAATAACAAATTAGTTGAGTATTTTGTTATTTTCAAATAATTTATTTCTTGAAGTAAAATTCTATTTTAATTAGATGTAAGAAATAACAATTTGAATAGTTTATAATTCTCAAATAATTTATTTATCTTTCATTCCCTATCATCTAATTATAATTTATTGTAACGTGATTAGATATTTTTTCACTTTTATATTTATTTTTAAAAAATTTATTATTAAGGTGAGAAATATTGACTTCTTTTTTTTTTTTTTTAATGATGATTAAATTTTGAGAATAATATAGGATTGTGAAAAGATAAAATAATAATTTTTTTAAATATATTTATGAGCTAACATTTGGTAATTTTTACAAGTCAATTTTTTTTATTATAAATATGAAATGTTATTATGTTTATTTTTCTTAAAAAAAAAATTAATACACAAATATGTTTACAAAACAAAAGAAAAATTCATGTTTCGTAAGTTGTTATGGTAAGTATTGGGTGATACTAACATTGATGAAAGAGAAAAAATGATGAAAAAAATTTAGGAAAAAACATAGAGAAGAGAACAAATAATAATAATAATAATAATAATAATAATAATAATAATAAATTATATGGCATTACTATTTGTTGCAGTGACACTATGAAAAAATGAACAAGAAAATAAATAGAAAGAAAAATGAAAGAAATAAAATAAAGAAAATGGAAAGAGAGGGATAATTTCTCCAAATATGTATTTTTCATATGGAAAAAAAAAATCAAATACCTGTATGTATTTTTAAATTTTTATTCAAACTCTAATTTCTCAAAATAATTATTTATAAAATTGGTGGTCTTTTTAAAAAATAAAACTTCTTTTATACTTTGTTTCGTAATTTTCAAATAAATGATTATATTTAATCTAGTATAAGGTTTAATGGTGATCAATTTATTAGTTTTTTTTTATTTTTTTTTATTTTTTTTAGATAAGGTAATGTTTGGTTATTCTACTATATATATGCTTGTCTTAACAATTTAAAACTTTTTTAAATATTGAATGGAATTTAATAATTTTGTTTAACATTATTAAAATAATATATGGATCTTTATTAATTTTTTGTAAAACCTCAGGCGAGGTGAGTGAAATTTATTATTTGAATATATAAGGGTAATCTTGAAATGTTTTACTCATAATACATGATGTTAGCATGATGTCATCATATTCTGTTAAATAAATTAATAGAAGATTAATGATGGAAAAATCTTAATAATAATTTCAAAAGTAAAAATGTTTCTATAATTATTGAAACTACAAAAGAGATCCCTATAATTATAGAAACGGAAAGGGGGAGGTAAGTGTAGTTTACCCATTGCACTTTTATAAAAATGCTAGTGAAAGTTGTACTTTATGTCAAAATTTTCACTTGCATTTTTATAACAGTTGTAATCATTTTAAATTGTTCTTATTAGAAAATAAATTTTCTTTTATTTAATATTTTAATAAATAATATCTCATTTCCCAAAACGAAATGACCAAGAGATTGATCTAATAGATGAAATGCTCCAGAGACTTGATGCTTTAGATCGAGTTTTATCACTCTAAATGCACTTTTTTTTTTTTGTTTTTTTTTTTTGTAGTTTCCTTTCTAGCTATTGTAAGCAAAATAAATAAATAAAATCCGAAAAGCCACAGTGGATAATAGTGACAACCAACATGAAAATCTCTCATGTCTTATTTCTGGGTAATTAAAACAACAGCATCTCACAGATGGAATACTACATTTTCTGTATTTTCACATACAGAAGACACATTTTTTTTTTCTCTTCTCCCTCACAATTTTTTTATCAATTGACAGTAAATAAAATAAAACAACATACCACCACTCCATGTACCCTCTTCTTAACTCTTTGGTGCAAACTTTGACTTAATTTTATCAACCTCCTTGGTACCAATCTGGAAAGCTATAGTCAACACATCATCCGGCACCGGCGGTGTAGCGGCGAACAACGAGTTGGCGATGACCTGAGTGCCCTGCAACTGGCTATTGAAGGCAGCGATCACAGCGGCGGGAACTTTCCCATTATTCTTCTGGAAATGAACCAAACTTTTGGGGAACACATAAACATCACCCTTTTTCAATGACTTAGGAACAAGTACATTGGCGGTGGTGATGAACCCAACATCCAATTCGCCTTCGAGCACGAAGATGATCTCGGTTGCACGCGGGTGGGTGTGGGGCGGGTTGAGGCCCCCCGGGGCGTAGTCGATGCGAGCCATCGACACACCCAGGGTGTTAAGACCTGGGATTTTCATAACATTGGCTAGAGTCACTAGTGAACCCACTGAGTTGTTGATTAGGCCTGGTTTGGCTATCCCTTCAAAGAAGAAATCTGTTGCGTTGAAGGTTGCCTTGCATGCAAAACCATTCATTTTCACAGCTGTAAAATCACAAACAAATGTGTACAAACATATGCTTAGGATTTCATGAAGAATGAAAACTCAAAAAGGGTTAATCTATTGATAAGTTGAGATAAGCATCATAATAATAATAAGCGTAAATTGAGTTCGAATCTTATGAATTACTAAAATCAAGATCTGTGTTTAATAATTATTCAGTATATTTAGAACGGAGACTACATGTCCAAGGACTAATTGGGACAAATCAAAAATTAGTCAGAACAAAGTCTCAAATATCGTCATCAAACTCGAGGTTTAAAGATGACCAGCCAAGCCTATGAACTAGGCAAACTATAAATAAGCAAACCAAAGACCTCCTTGATAGAAATCTGAGCACAATTGACCAATTGATGAGAACTTTTTGCAGAGTTTGGAGGAAAACCAAGATTGTGTTTGATACAAACTTGAGGGTAACCCATGTGATTTTGTGCTCTTTTGGGAAGAGATACAAACGCATGGTTTGCGTTTGTATCAAAAAAGCAGATTTTTCCTCTTTGTCCATTTGGCATGGTTTGATAAAGTTGGTTGTAAAATTACCTAATTACCCTTAGTGTTCATATTTTGGAAGTTTGGGTCAAAAGTAATTTTTGAAATTGGGTGAGGCTATTTTAGTCATTTTAGTGTACTAAAAATCAACTTTTTACCAACTTCCCAAACTACTATAAAAAATCTTGGTTAAAAGCAAAAAAACTGATTTTTACCATCTTCCCAAAATAGGCCTTTATCTCTAAATTTTTAAAATGACGTTTGACTTCTGAACTGAAAAAGTGTCCAACGCTCAGTTGTACTAACTTAACCAAGCATTTGATACCCAAAAAGTGTTGCTCAATTATGAGTATGAATAAAAAGTAGTTTTTGATAGTCAATACCAGAATTGAGATCAGCAACACAAACGTCTTGAAGCAGATCTGGATCTGCAGAAACAGGGTTGGAAATGGTGGCTGCTAACACTACCACCATCACCATAATCATCACCGAAGAGACAGAGAGTTTACCAGCAGCTGCCATAGCTGGCAACAAATATTATTATATTTGAAAAAGTTGAAGCAATCAAAGCTTTGGAGAAAAGTTTGGGTTTGGAAATGTGAAGGCAAGGTAGAGAAGAAAAGTTGGGGGGCCTTACTTATAAGCAGAGTATTTTAGAGAGAGAAAAGTCTTCTAGAGAGAGAGAGAGAGAGAGAGAGGGAGGGAGGTAGAGATGTTGACAGAAAGGAAGACACATGGATACATGCCTTATCCTTCTTAGACCAAACGCAAAGGCAAACACAACACAGGTCCCGTTTGGGGAGTCCACCAGAAACTACAGTCTATAACTCTATTTTGGGCCATTTTTTAACTCATTTTCTGACTTTAATGCCTTGGCCATGATCTGAGTCACTCTGACCCACTTGGCTCTTCTTTATTTATACTTGTAGGCCCGTTTGTTACGAGAGTGGGTGGATGAGTTTGCTTAGTAAGAAAATTATCAGCATGAGAATGGTTAGTGAAGGGATTAATAAATATTGTACTTGTTTATGTATGAATGTGATGATATTAGTTGATTGGGACTAAATATATAAAATTACGTGAAAATTCTTATTGTATAAAATGTAACTTTGTTGCCTTTGTAAAATAGAAGGCAAAATTATATTTTTTCCTCCAATTTTCCAATCCATGGGATTAGAATGACAATCTCATCTTACACGCGGAATTGTTAGTCCCCTCCTCGGAGGATTAGTAATCCCAAAGGATTATTAGTCCTAAAACTTCTATTGCAAACAAACACAATTTTTGTGAGACTCATGCCATTATTAATCCAATCCTAAGACTCTTGGACTAAAACAAACATGCCTATATAGTGTATTATTGAAAATCATTCATCTTGTTTTGGTTCAGAATTTTGAATCCACATTTTAGAAAATTAAATTTTTTGTTTTCACTGATTTTTTTTAATATTTTAAACAAATTTTTTTTAATTTTTAAATATACCTAACATAAATACACTTAAAAAGTATAATATTTGTGAAAAAATATTTAAAAAATTCGATAAATACAAAAAATACAAATATATATATATATATAAATTCAGTATATTTTCGTATTTTTGTGTATTTATTGATTTTTTAAAATATTTTTTATAAATATTTTACTTTTTAGGTACATTTAAGTTAGATGTATCTAAAAAGTAAAAATATTGCTTAAAATATTAAAATAATTCACTAAAAACCAAAAAAAAAAAAAAGAAAAAAACCTAACTTTTCAAAAAAATTAGAATTCAAAAATTAAAACCAAACAAGGTGATTAGTATGTTACGAGGCAGTTATGAATATCTCCATATATGCCAATCTTTATGAGTCACAAAATTAGGGCTCCAAACATTTTTCATGTTTATAATTGTTCTTGGGGGTATATAGAGGCATTAATTGCTCTTGTAGGTATATTGAGAGAGCTATAAGGGGCAAGTGGGAAATATAAAACAATCATGACATACACACTCAATCAAACCTTTGTTTTATATAATAGAATAGATGTATACTACTCATGTGTGTATATACTCAAAGGTGTACAATTAAAATTGCAAGAGGTTAGAAATTTTGATGTAAATTTTATCTGGACAGTAACATGAAGTAAGAAGTTACAAGTAATTACATTAGAATATCTTAAAAAAACTAAAAACATGAAAGTCTAGACCAATTTCAGTATAGGCTTTACATAATAATATAGACTTTGGATATAAATGAAATGTGTTTTTAGTTTTAGATTAATGTTTTTTAGTAATTTAATAAATGAAGAAGATAGATTGAATTTGATAATTATTAACAATTATTTTATAAAAAAGTTAACAATATTTGTTTTTTTAGAAAAGAAAAGCTTTAGATAGTTTTAAAACTTACAAAGTTCTATATTTTATAAAATGATATAGATATAAATATTGAAACAGTAAAATAATAATGTTATGATGATTATATTATTTTATTATAATACTAGTAGTTGACCAATGCGATACACAGGTTAATTTATTTCATTTTTAAATAACATTTTATAAAATTAAATTAAATTATTTAATATGTCTATATATAAATTATTTTTAGAAATACGTTGCAATGACTACAAGAAATCACACTTTTAGCGACCAACTTTTTGGTCATAGAAAGTTGATATCTGGCCGTTAATAGTTTTTCGCAACAAAAAAAAGTTGGTCGCAATTTAGTTGCCAAAAGCCCATCACAGAAGGTTTTTGGCGACCAAAACCGAAGTTGGTCGCTGAAAGTTATAATTTGCAACCACATATCTTGGTTGCGAGAAGGATTTTAATTTGTCGAAAGTTGGTCATTTTGCGACCAAAAACTAGTTGCTGAAAGTTAACATTTGCGACCACCTATTTTGGTTGCTAAATGTTATCATTTGCGATCACATATTTGGTCGATAAAATGTTGATCATTTGCGACCACATATTTGGTCACTAAAAGGTTGATCATTTGTGACAAAAAAACTAGTCGTGAAAAGTCTATGAATTCTAAAAAAGCAATTGCTTCTCAAAGACTTACTGCGACTAAAATTTCATTAGTCACAAAAGAGCTTTCAATTTCAAAAATTAATTTCCTAAATCTAATGCTAATTAATTTTTTTTAATACCTAATAATACATTTGCAATTAATGCATAATTCATATCCATCCAATCAATTTCAACATACCAATCCATCAACAATCCAATCTAAAAACAAAAAATCATAGACTATAGAAGTCCAAATAGTAGTTAATCTATCTAATTACTATCACCTGTCAATATGAACACATTACAAGTTCAAAAATAACCATCCATTTGTTTACTTTACAACGAATTTACATCAAAGACATATTAACCAAAACTATCAAAGATTTCAAAAACCATTAATATCCAAGTGTGCCTCATGTTTGTCCGATGCGAAATATATCAAAAACTCCATGTATAAGCACAACTTATAATTAATGCACTGGCAAACTCAAGTCCATAAATATACATGACTACACCTCTAGCTACCTGCAATAAAGAAATGAAGAAAGTGTTGTTAATAATAATATTTTTACTTACATTTCTATTTAATTTTGTAAAAATCTGTGGATCTAATTCCATTTTAAAAACTAGCAATCACACACAGTGTCACGACCCCAGTCCGCCCCTAGTAGAATGGTGCCATGATGGCCAGTAATTCGAGATTACCAAAGGCCACTTCCAAGAATTCACACGCGAGTCAGAGTATACATATGGGGCTTACAAATACGGAAGCAATAAATTAAAAGCTGAGTAGTCCATAAGAGCAGTGCTTAAGTTAAATGAAATGCCATACATCTTATAATAGCTTAAATACAACAAAATGAAGTACAAAAATTACATCTTGACCAAAAGGCTTCTCAGCCATCAAATACAAAATACAACGAAATAAAACTAAGAAGCATAATCTTCAAGATGTTGCAAAACATAATCCAAAACACGTCGGCAAAACATATCGGCAAAAGACATCTAGGCGTCGCCGCCGCCTTGCTCATCACCTACATATATATAGAGAGGGTGGGCTTGGATACTCAGTGAATGGTATAAATAATAAAGGGGTTTACATGAATGATATCCGAGATCTTTTAACAAAATAACACAAGGGATAAATCAAGTTCATCTATCAAATCTTTCAAGGCTTCAAGGGATGCTTACTAACATCAATATAATACAAGAGATGACATTCCGGACAAACAAACCCACGCGGTAAAACCGTCAGTGGCAAGGCAAGACAAGAGAGATCTCAAAATAATGGTGTCGTTGCATTATAGTCCCCGGACACTAAGGACTTGTGCTACAAATGCTTATAGTCCCCTAGCACATACGGACTTCCAAACTTTGTGCTACAAATGCTTATAGTCCCCTAGCACATACGGACTTCCCGAGAATGTCATCAGAACAAGATACAATATTTGATACGCAAAATAGGAATAATCATTCATGCTTGTAAATAATTCCCGAACAGGGAAAAACAAGGTTTTATCAAAGCTTTATAACATATCTTTATTAAAATACCACTCACATAGTTCATCGAACGTCGGGGTCAGGGGGAGTCCAAGTCCTACAATCACATGGCAAGTCTATTGAATGCACTTTTAAACAAGTTTCACATGCATACAAAATGACCTCGGCATTCACCAAAACTAAATCAAATCAAAACAAACACTGTTTCTTATCTCGGGGAAACATGCTGGGCACCAACCAGGTCTTGGCCGAGGTCCCACACCTTTTCGCCGAGGTGTGGTCCCGAGGGCCACATCTAAGGAAATGAAGTCGGGAAAAATCTGGGTTTTCCCTCTGCTCAAGAACATAAAGAACATGAACATGAAGAACATGAAGGAAATGAATGCAAAGATCATAGCTTATTACTATAAAATCTGAGATTTCATGCTATGAGTTTGAAAACATGGACCTGGGTACCCATACTTGAGGATCTTACGAAAACAAACACAGAACATGTAACTTGTTGCAAACTTTCGGATCAAACGAGGCTTTTCTTCAAGAACTCATGAACACTAACTTTCTCTTTCTAAAACCAACTTTAAATCAATGCATGGCATGTAGAACAGATTCAATCGTGCAATGCAGCTAGATGATCAATAAGAACAACAAGAGTAGATCAAGATTCTAACCTCAAATCAGGAATCTAACGGTTTGAACTCTAAGAATCAAGCTTGTAATCCACTTTCTCACTCTAAAATTCCTCCTTCTTCTCCTAGAGCTTCTCTCTCCTCAAGAACAAGGATATGATACAAAATGATACATTTCTCTCTCTGCCGGCTGACTTAACACTCAGCTCAGACACGTGGCAATGGTTGGTTGGCTCAACTTGAAAAGGTGACTGATTGAAAAGACAAGACTATGACAAGGTGTGTTCAACAAGTTAGGCAGCAAGGGACTCCGGCGAGTAATGACATCGGCTAATAACAAGACTTCGGCAAGCAAAGGGACAATGACCTCGGCCAGAAAGGACAACACTTGGCCTAGCTGTGCCACACCTCGGCCTAGATGTGCCACACCTCGGTCTAGGTCGTACCAGTCTAGGGCAAGATCACTTGGGTTCAAGGGTAACATCTCGGCCCAGATAATACACATCTCGGCCTTGGTGATGAACACCTCGGCCTAGATAATGATATCTCGGCCAATATGTCAAGGTGCGGGTGAAGGTCAACCAGAGAAATCCCAAGATGGTCCTAAGTGTAAGAGTATAAAAGGGGCGACCTAGGCTCAAGATGTCCTCGGCTGAAACACACACACACCAATGAGGAACATAGCAGTCAAGTAACACTTATGCAAGACAAGTAGAGGTTTGGGATACAAGCTATCAGAGCAAAATCATATAAAATGCATATAAGTACAGTTAGGGCAGTGTGAGGGTCACTACATCCTACCCCCCTTAAAGAAGTTTGGTCCCCAAACTTGAGTTACCTTGATTCAAAAATAACTCCGGGTATTGATCTTTCATTTCTGTTTCCATTTCCCATGTAGCATCCTTGCCGTAGTGTTCCTTCCATTCAATCTTTACCATCGGTATTGCTTTATTTCTCAATTGTCTTACTTGCCTATCGATAATACGCATCGGCCTCTCTTCATAACCCAAACCTTTATCAACCACAATCCCAAAACGATCAATCACGTGCAGGGAATCCCGAATATACTTCCTCAACATCGAAATATGGAACACATTGTGAACTTGACTTAGTTCAGGTGGTAAAGCAAGTTGGTAGGCAGCTGCATTAACCTTCTCAAGAATCTCAAACGGCCTGATGTAACGAGGTGTTAACTTACCCTTCTTCCCAAATCTGAAGACTCCTTTCTCTGGCGAAACCTTCAAGAATACATGGTCCCCAACTTCAAATTCCAACTCTCTTCTTCTCTGATCGGCATAACTTTTCTGCCGACTCTGGGCAGTTCTGATCCTCTGTCGAATGGGCTTGATCTTCTCGGTCGTAATCTCACCTAGTTCGGGTCCAACCAAAGCTTTATCTCCCACTTCAGTCCAACATATCAGTGATCTACACTTCCTTCCATACAAAGCTTCGTACGGCGCCATGCCAATGCTAGTTTGATAACTGTTATTGTAAGCGAATTCTACCAACGGTAGATGTGCTTCCCAACTTCCCTTGAAATCTAACACACATAGTCTAAGCATATCTTCAAGTGTCTGAATCGTTCGCTCTGTTTGCCCATCGGTTTGGGGGTGAAAAGCTGTGCTAAATTTCAACTCGGTTCCCAAGGCTCTTTGTAGGCTCTGCCAAAATCTGGAAATGAACTTCGGATCTCGGTCTGATACAATGGACATCGGCACTCCATGAAGTCTCACAATCTCATTCACATATAGTACAGCTAGTCGTTCAACATTGAATGTAGTCTGAACCGGCAAGAAGTGTGCTGACTTGGTTAATCTGTCAATTATGACCCAAATTGAATCCATTCCCTTCTGCGTCCTCGGCAAACCAATCACAAAATCCATGGAGATATGTTCCCATTTCCATTCAGGAATCGACAAGGGTTGAAGGAGTCCTGCTGGTCTCTGATGTTCTGCTTTCACTTGTTGACATTGCAAGCATTGGGATACGAACTCGGCTATTTCTCTCTTCATGTTCGGCCACCAAAAGGTCTGCTTCACATCTTGATACATCTTAGTGTTCCCTGGATGAACAGCAATTCTGGAACCATAAGATCCTTGCAAAATCTTCCCTTTCAGCTCAGGGACGTCGGCCACGCACAATCTTCCTTCAAACTTAAGCACTCCATTCTCGAAGGTGTAACCCGACCTCGGCCTGGTGATAATCTCGTCGGCTACTTTCTTCAGGAATTTATCTTCCATTTGCCTTGCTTTTACTTCTTCAATGATAGTCGGCTCCGCTGAGATCATAGCTAAACACGCCAAACTTCCCATTGACCTCCTGCTTAATGCATCGGCTGCCGAGTTGGCTTTGCCCGGGTGGTACTGAATCTGCATGTCGTAGTCCTTCAATAATTCCAGCCATCTTCTCTGTCTCAAATTTAGTTCCTTCTGAGTAAATAAGTACTTCAAACTCTTGTGATCCGTGAAAACTTGGCAAGAAGCTCCATACAAGTAATGACGCCAAATCTTCAAAGCGAATACTACGGCTGCTAGCTCTAGATCATGGGTAGGATAATTCTTCTCGTGAGGTTTCAACTGACGAGATGCATATGCTATGACCTTGCACCCTTGCATTAATACACAACCCAAACCCTTATGTGAAGCATCGCTATAAATCTGAAATTCCTCGTTACCGGATGGGAGTACAAGAACTGGTGCTGTAACTAACCTCGTCTTCAACTCCTGGAAGGCTGCCTCTCTATCTTCGGTCCATTCGTATGTCACTCCCTTCTGAGTTAATTGTGTCAGTGGTACTGCAATCCTTGAGAAATCCTTTACAAACTTTTCTGTAATAACCTGCCAAACCCAGAAAACTACGGACCTCGGACACATTGGTCGGCGTCGGCCAATTTACAACGGCTTCAATCTTGCTGGGATCAACAGAGATACCCTCTTCGTTAATCACATGCCCCAAAAATGAAATGCTGGAAAGCCAAAACTCACACTTACTCAACTTAGCATACAACTTTTTGTCCCTCAAGGTCTGTAAGGCAAGTCTCAGATGACTCTCATGCTCGGTTGTACTCTTGGAGTAGATCAATATGTCGTCAATAAAAACAACCACGAATTCATCTAGACACGGCTTGAAGACTCTGTTCATTAAGTCCATGAATGCCGCCGGCGCATTAGTTACCCCAAAAGGCATTACTAGAAATTCGTAGTGGCCATACCTTGTCCAGAAAGCAGTTTTCTCAACATCCTCAGCTTTAACCTTGAGTTGGTGGTAGCCCGACCTAAGATCAATTTTTGAAAAGACTCGTGCTCCTTGTAATTGATCTAACAAATCGTCAATCCTAGGCAACGGGTACTTATTCTTAATGGTTACCTTGTTAAGTTCTCTGTAGTCAATGCAAAGACGAAGTGTGCCATCTTTTTTCTTAACAAATAGGACTGGTGCTCCCCACGGCGAAGTGCTCGGCCTAACAAAACCCTTATCCAATAATTCTTGTAGTTGCACTTTCAATTCCTTAAGTTCGGCTGGGGCCATTCTATAGGGTGTTTTGGAGATCGGCTGTGTTCCCGACATGATGTCCACAGTAAACTCTATTTCTCTATCGACTAAGTGGCCAGGCAATTCATTTGGAAAGACGTCGGGGAATTCATTAACAACTGGGATATCGGCTAAATTAACATTTCCATTCTGATCACTCAGTATACTACACAAGTAGCCATGGCACCCTTTCTGAATTAGCTTATAGGCCTTAATGGACGAAATCAAGTAAGGTGGGGACACTACCCCTTTACCCTGGAAAATAACCTCGGCTTGGTTTGGGGGTCTCAACGTGACATTCTTCGAAACACAATTAATAGATACATGATTCATTACTAACCAGTCCATACCTAATATGACGTCAAAGTGGGTCATGTTTAACGGCATCAAATCAACTAATAATTCTACACCCTCAATCACAACAACACACGCCCTATAAATAGATGCAACAATCATAGTTCTCCCAGATGGAGCAGATACACACAACATATAATCAAGGGGTTCTTGTTCTCTATTCAACTTCTCGGCAAACTTAGCAGATACAAATGAATGCGTAGAACCCGAATCAATCAATATGTATGCATCTTGAGAGCAGATTGGGAGTATACCTGACACTACTGTCTCAGCATTCTGGGTGTCTCCTGGCACTAGCGCGAAAACCCTGCCCTGCCTCATCTGTGTCCTTCCGACGTTGCTTCCCTGTGCAGAGCCCGAGGTGCTCCCATTTTTCTTACCATCATCAATCCTTGACTTCGGACAGTCTCTCATACGATGACCCATTTCTCCACATTCAAAACAGGCGCCTGACGCCCAACGGCAAACCTCGGAATGCGGCTTCCCACAACTTGCACACATCGGCTTAATATTACCTTCCTGGTTCGAGTTGCTGGAGCTACCCACATTCGCCTTCTTCTTAGCGTTAAACGGAGCTCGGCGGTTATCATAGTTCTGTCTCTTCCTCTGATTCTCCCCTGTATTCTGATATCGGTTCAAGTTAGCTTCTGCAATAATAGCCTTGTCCAAGACTCCGGCATAAGTCGGCATGTTGAGCATATTGACTCTATCCTGTATTGGTCCACGCAGCCCGCTTTCGAACTTCCTAGCTTTCCTATATTCATCACTGACCATATGAGGCGCGTACCTTGCCAATTCGGTGAAAGCACGGTCGTATTCTGCCACTGTCTTGTTTCCTTGTGTCAGAGTCTGAAACTCCGTGGTCTTGCGATCTCGAACACTAAGGGGAAAATGCTTGTTGTAAAACAGCTCCAAAAATTTGGCCCAAGTTAAGTAAGGATTTCCTTCTCGGGTCATCATCCACCATCTTCAGGCGTCGTCGTCTAACGTGAATGCGGCCAATGCCACCTTCTGAGCATCGGTGCTGGGAAAGATCTCGAACAGCTTCTCCATTCCTAAAACCCACGCTTCAGCTTTCATCGGCTCTATGCCCCCTTGGAATCTTGGCAGGTTCATCTTCTTGAACTCCTTAATCAAAGTCATAGTTCCATCCCCATATAAGGCTGGCTGTGGAGGCGCTTGAGGCACTGGAGGAGGTGGAGGCGGAACTACATATCGGCCATTCGTCTGTTCGGCCTGGGTAGATGTAGCACAAGCATTCTGTTGTCTCACTTGTCTCAACTCCCGAGTTAAACCTTCAACTAGTCTTTCTAATCGGTCCAATCTGTCTTCTGATTGATCTCGGCCAACTGGTGGTCTTCCTCTCCTCATAGTGCTATGAGTATGCAAAATGTGACTTTAAAACGAAATGCGCAGTAAAGTATGTATGCAAGCAACAAGCAGCTATGCCGAGATGATGCACATATTGTCAAGTAGCAAGCAACATGGTGCAATCCTAACATCTTTCTAAGGGAAATCCTATGCTCTTTAGGACTCAAAGTGTATGAATAACGTACTATGAGGAACTTGTGCTCTGATACCATTATGTCACGACCCCATTCTGCCCCTAGTAGAATGGTGCCATGATGGCCAGTAATTCGAGATTACCAAAGGCCACTTCCAAGAATTCACACGCGAGTCAGAGTATACATATGGGGCTTACAAATGCGGAAGCAATAAATTAAAAGCTGAGTAGTCCATAAGAGCAGTGCTTAAGTTAAATGAAATGTCATACATCTTATAATAGCTTAAATACAACAAAATGAAGTACAAAAATTACATCTTGACCAAAAGGCTTCTCAGCCATCAAATACAAAATACAACGAAATAAAACTAAGAAGCATAATCTTCAAGATGTTGCAAAACATAATCCAAAACACGTCGGCAAAACATATCGGCAAAAGACATCTAGGCGTCGCCGCCGCCTTGCTCATCACCTACATATATATAGAGAGGGTGAGCTTGGATACTCAGTGAATGGTATAAATAATAAAGGGGTTTACATGAATGATATCCGAGATCTTTTAACAAAACAACACAAGGGATAAATCAAGTTCATCTATCAAATCTTTCAAGGCTTCAAGGGATGCTTACTAACATCAATATAATACAAGAGATGACATTCCGGACAAACAAACCCACGCGGTAAAACCGTCAGTGACAAGGCAAGACAAGAGAGATCTCAAAACAATGGTGTCGTTGCATTATAGTCCCCGGACACTAAGGACTTGTGCTACAAATGCTTATAGTCCCCTAGCACATACGGACTTCCAAACTTTGTGCTACAAATGCTTATAGTCCCCTAGCACATACGGACTTCCCGAGAATGTCATCAGAACAAGATACAATATTTGATACGCAAAATAGGAATAATCATTCATGCTTGTAAATAATTCCCGAACAGGGCAAAACAAGGTTTTATCAAAGCTTTATAACATATCTTTATTAAAATACCACTCACATAGTTCGTTGAATGTCGGGGTCAGGGCGAGTCCAAGTCCTACAATCACATGGCAAGTCTATTGAATGCACTTTTAAACAAATTTCACATGCATACAAAATGACCTCGGCATTCACCAAAACTAAATCAAATCAAAACAAACACTGTTTCTCATCTCGGGAAAACATGCTGGGCACCAACCAGGTCTTGGCCGAGGTCCCACACCTTTTCGCCGAGGTGTGGTCCCGAGGGCCACATCCAAGGAAATGAAGTCGGGAAAAATCTGGGTTTTCCCTCTGCTCAAGAACATAAAGAACATGAACATGAAGAACATGAAGGAAATGAATGCAAAGATTATAGCTTATTACTATAAAATCTGAGATTTCATGCTATGAGTTTGAAAACATGGACCTGGGTACCCATACTTGAGGATCTTACGAAAACAAACACAGAACATGTAACTTGTTGCAAACTTTCGGATCAAACGAGGCTTTTCTTCAAGAACTCATGAACACTAACTTTCTCTTTCTAAAACCAACTTTAAATCAATGCATGGCATGTAGAACAGATTCAATCGTGCAATGCAGCTAGATGATCAATAAGAACAACACGAGTAGATCAAGATTCTAACCTCAAATCAGGAATCTAACGGTTTGAACTCTAAGAATCAAGCTTGCAATCCACTTTCTCACTCTAAAATTCCTCCTTCTTCTCCTAGAGCTTCTCTCTCCTCAAGAACAAGGATATGATACAAAATGATACATTTCTCTCTCTGCTGGCTGGCTTAACACTCAGCTCAGACACGTGGCAATGGTTGGTTGGCTCAACTTGAAAAGGTGACTGATTGAAAAGACAAGACTATGACAAGGTGTGTTCAACAAGTTAGGCGGCAAGGGACTCCGGCGAGTAATGACATCGGCTAATAACAAGACTTCGGCAAGCAAAGGGACAATGACCTCGGCCAGAAAGGACAACACTTGGCCTAGCTGTGCCACACCTCGGCCTAGATGTGCCACACCTCGGTCTAGGTCGTACTAGTCTAGGGCAAGATCACTTGGGTTCAAGGGTAACATCTCGGCCCAGATAGTACACATCTCGGCCTTGGTGATGAACACCTCGACCTAGATAATGATATCTCGGCCAATATGTCAGGGTGCGGGTGAAGGTCAACCAGAGAAATCCCAAGATGGTCCTAAGTGTAAGAGTATAAAAGGGGCGACCTAGGCTCAAGATGTCCTCGGCTGAAACACACACACACCAATGAGGAACATAGCATGCAAGTAACACTTATGCAAGACAAGTAGAGGTTTGAGATACAAGCTATCAGAGCAAAATCATATAAAATGCATATGAGTACGGTTAGGGCAGTGTGAGGGTCACTACACACAGCCTTACTGCCCAGTTGAAAAAAATAAAATAAACAAAATAGGGAATTAATCTAACTAGAGAATGCTTCATTGATGGTGGCAACTATCATCAAAGTTTTTCAAAAACAATTATTAATTTTTATGACAGGAAACATGTAAAAATATTAGTTTTATCATGATATAAAATATAGCATAAATAAATATATAATAATTTAAATTGAATTATTTATGTATATATCTATGTATACATATATATATATATATATAGAGAGAGAGAGAGAGAGAGAGAGAGAACTATTTAAAAAATGTATTACGAAATATACAGTGCAATTTTCGTTCTATTAAACTATGAATGAAAGTGTAGTTTATATATATATATATATATGATACTTTTGTACTTAATTTCAATATAAGAAAAATATTATTCATTTTAATATTAAAAATAGTAATTAAATTTGAGAAAAAAAGTCATTTAAAATTAAAGAATGATTCTAATTATTTATTTTGATAATCTTAACCTTATTGTTCTATAAAAGTGTTATTTAAATATATATATATATATAAAATAATTTTATTTCAATTATTTATGTGTATTTTAATAACCTTAACTCTATTGTGCTATAAAAGTGTAACTGAAATAAATATATAATGATATTATGTGATATTAAATTATACCATAGTAAAATAAACACTTAATTTGACATTAATAATAATAGTTAAATTGGAGAGAAAAGTAATAATATACAAGTAAAAGTGATTATGATTATTTATTTTTTTATTCAGTTGGAAATTTAAAAAAAAAAAAAAAAAAAAAAGGAATGGAAGTTATAAAGAAAAAATTATTTAAAAAAATTAAATATAAGTATGTTGCGGTTAGATTAAGAAAAAAAATAGATAGATTAATTATGTTGAGTATTGATTTTTTTTTTTAATATTTATTTTAAAACTGCTTGTACATATTATATATAATTATATATATGTCTATAAAGTTTAAATTAAATATAATTTTTTCCTAATAACAATTTCATGTTAAATAGGAAACTCAATATAAATTAATAATAAAGTATAAATAAGATAGACAAAAAAAAAAAGAAAAAAGAAAAGAAATATATTTAATTTTAATATAAAAATTTAATACTTAAATGAAACTGAAAAAAGTACAAGAAAATTAATTCATAAAGTATTTTTTGGTACATATAATTATTTTGAGGGGAAATTATCAAAAAGTCCTATTTACCAATCTATTACTCCATCTAGTCCCACATTCATTCTCTTGGATTGACAAGTCCTGTTTGGTATGTTTTGTGGACAATCAGGTCCCGTTTTAAATTTATGTGATGTGTGTGTGGATGAGTTTGACCCTCTTTTGTTTTTTCTTTATAGGTGTATATTGGGATTGAATGCAGATTTTGTGGGATACGTTTCCTGATCCACGTTTGGTAATTCGGATCCATGTTTTTGGGTTATAGAGTCACACAACACTGTGTGGACCAACAAATGTGAACCCAACATATCAACAATTTCCGTGAACCATAAGTACATCGGACGGTGAAGTGGCCATTGAGATGATATAAGCTCCAAAGCAATCCGATGGAAGCTCCGCTAAGACCCCAAATGTATCCAAGACATCGGCGATTTCTTCGGTTTTCGTAAGATCTGGACCGAAGAGTGGGCGCTTCCTGCTGAGTTCAGACAAAAGCCATTCTTGCCAGTGTTCTTCGGACCATTCTCGATAGGAACCGATTTCCAAATGCTTGGTGATAGCATCCATCACATCAGTGTGCCAGTCCGAGATAGGAACCAGAACTCAGTTACTCCATAGGAGGGCAGGAGATTGAGAGCTGGGATGAGAATCGGTGGGATTGGCTGAAGCATCACCCGTCGTACCCCGTCGGAACAGGCGGTCGGAATCTGCGTGAACCCAACCAATGGTAAGGTTCACGTCGAAACGTCACAAATGGCAATTGGAAAACAAAGGGTCAAACTGTGGGAAAGCCGAAACGTGACACAACCCACGTCACAAAAAAAAAAAAAAAAAAAAAGTGTCAAATTATTTGTGTTCACGTCACAACCCACGTCTCATGTTTTGAGTGTTACACACTTACTAAATTAAAAAAAGTATTAGTGTGCTTTTTCGATCAGCGTGACACACAAACACCCATTCACCTTATCCCATACAAACCCACACCAAATGTCAATCAATAATACTAGCAGTGGCAAAACTGTCAACAAACAAATTAAGAGACCACCCAGTCACTAAGAAAACATTCAGGACCTTATGGATTACAAGTCCACAAAATGAGATTTACTGGTCAATTCCCCATTTATTTATGGGTAGTTTAGATTAAGTGGAAATCTTTTAAATATTAAATTTTAGAAATAATTAAGTATAAGGGTATGTTACGTGGCACTTAAAAAAAAAAATAAATAAATAAATAAATAGGAGAGAGAAAAATTTTGAGGGTAAAAACTGCTATAATTAAATATAAATTAATATTAAGACATCAATAAGATAGACAAAAAATATAAAATATAAAAGAAAATTAATTTTATCCATGCGAGGTGTACATTCTGTCTTATTTATTTATTTGTATATTGAGATAATTTTTTTTCAAATATCATAATAATTAAATTATATATATATATATATGAAAAATAAGTATTTCTCAAGTAGAGTCCATATAAAATTGAATAGTATAATTGAAATTGAATTTATGTAAACCTTGATATGTAAATGAAAAATGCATGCTGATGTGGATTTTTTTTTTTTTATAAAGTAAGTTTTTAAAATGTGTCACCTAAGTATAAAAAAAAAAATATTATTTTTAATATATATATATATGATGGCGCCAATATTATATTGAGACTCATTAAATTAAAGTATTAACACATAAAATAGGATAGAAAAGCACCAATATGCCCTTATAGACATAGGCATTTGAAAGTTTCGGGAAACAAAAATTAACGATAAATTCATTTTTATAAGATATATATGACATAAATTTAATAATTGATCTATTTTGATTTTAAGAATATGATTAATAAAATAGGATTGATTTTTTCAAGTTTATATCTTAGCTTGAAAGAACTTGAAGGGCTTGTGAGACTTATCATGGATCCCATTTTGATTATCTGAATTGTTCATTTTGTAAGGTCATCGGAAGCATTGGAAACCATAACTACCATCTGGGTTCGGTTTTCAAAGCTTCTGATCGAGTACTACTAGGATAAAGTGCTATTTGCAATTGCGAAATCCATTGGTAAACCTCTCAAGATTGATTTGACGATATCAATGGCTACTGGGGGGAAGTTTGCTCAGATATGCATTGAACTTGATCTCACAAAACCATTGAAGCCCAAATTTATCTTGGAAGGTAAGTGCTATAACATAGAATATGAATCCTTGCATTCATTTTGTTTCCTGTGTGGAAGAATAGATGGCAAGGAAGCATGTGGATTCAAGGAGCCAAACACCAACTACCGGCGAAGAATCTAGCCGTTTTCGATAAACAAAGTTCAACCATAGGTGGCTTTACGAACAATGGTCACCTGCAACATGTGCAGGAGGAGCAAGAGACATTTGGGTCGTGGATATTAGTGACTAAGCGAGGAAAAAGACCAGTCCAAAGTAAAAAAGCCCAAGAAGCAATGGGCCCAACCCAAAAGAAAAACAAATTCAAATATTTAGAAGGGGACCAAGATGAACAAGGGAAAAACTCTAGAGGAAAAAAAGTCACACGGGTTGGAAATGAAAAAACCCAAGAAGAATCCAAAATACAAGTTGGCCCAAGCCAAGCTAAAGATCCCAAAGGAAAATCCAAAGTTGGCTAAGCCCATAATAAATCAACACAACCAGATCTCCAACCACAAGTACAACCAAGTTCGCATCTAATAGAAGTAAGATCAACACATCAACATAGAGATAATATGTTAGATTCACCAGTCTGTGAACAAGTAGGAATCCCCAGGTGCACCAATGGCCTCCAACCACAATTACAGACATCTGATATGGATTGTGCATTGGTAATATCCCCACACCAAACTGACCTTACCATGGTTGAGACCACATATATAGCAACCTAAACGGTGATACGAACAAGTATTACACCTACAATCACTAACCCAAAAGATAACGAAAGAACAGACCCAACATTACTAGACCATGGTGAGTTAAGAGATGGAGAGGCAACAACACATAAACCCAAAGATCCAGATCCTAGAAGTGCAAGAACACTTAAACCAGACCAATGTAATGACTCTATTATTAGAACTAAGGAATGAAGCACTTCACCTCATCGCTTTCGCTTGGTGGATAGAGCAAATCTGTCTGATAATAAAGCGAAGTTGGGAGAGCAATCCACTGAGTCCACTCCATTCGATTCAAATGGCCTCCATGAGATCAGTGGAAGACGATCATTGGAGGATTCGTAGTATTGTCAAAGTGTTGGAGACGAATCCACCTACCTTCACTTCTATGGATTTGCTTGTTTTGGAATTGCCGCAGAGCCGATAATAAAATATTCAAGTGGAATCTTGTAGAGATTATTTGAACCCAAAAACTTGAAATAGTGATCCTTATGGAGACCACAACGGCTTTCAGCATAATGGGTAATTTCTTTAATCTTTTGGGTTTCACAGCATCTACTATTGTTGACCCAATTGGCAGAGTTTGTGGGATCTGGATAGTTTAGGACACTAATTATGTAAATGTGAGAGTCTCATCTATTGGCCCTCAAGCTATTCATGCTAGCCCAAATCCTTATTTTAAGAAAGGACTTATGGAATGAACTAGAAGAGGTGACGGAGAACATAGAGAAACCATAGCTGGTGACAAGGGACTTCAATGATTATGCCAATCAAAGTAAAAGAAGTAGCTTCTCAACTAATTAGAGTTCAATAAGTCCCAAAAGTTTCTTGAAAGAATTAATAACTGCAATTTGATAGACTTGGGAAGCTCAGGACCTAGAATGACTTGGATAAACAGTAGACAAGGTCTAGCTAATACCATGGAAAAGTTGGACAGGGTAATGTGCAATGAGCAATGAGGATTAGAGAACTATACTTCTGAAGCAACTGTGAGAGTGCTCCCAAGAACTTACTCAGACCACTCACCACTTGTTGTTTATACCCAACATATGCACTCTCTTAACCCTATAAATAGATCATTTAGATTTGAGGCTGCTTTGATGTCTCACCCTAGCCTTGCTGATGTTATTGACTCTTTTTGGACTGATATGAACAATAAACTTATAGATTCCACTGCTGAATTCACTATTAGAGTTAGGATGTGGAATAAAGAAGTTTTTGAAAACATTTTTAGAAGAAAAAGGCATTTACTGGCCAGAATTGAGGGCATTCAAAGAGCTTTGATGGATAATTTTACTCATAGTTTGCTTACCTTAGAAAAATAGCTCATCAAACAATATAAGGATGTTCTTTTTCAAGAAGAAATGTTATGGTTTCAAAAATCCAGGTCTAGAAACATTACCCTTGGTGATAGAAATACCAGATACTTCTACATTTGTACTATCACTAAGAGAAGAAAACTCAAGATAAAAGCTATTAAAGATAAAGGTGGAAACTGGGTTATTGACAAAGATGGGATTAAGAAGAATATCCTTGATTATGTTAATAAACTTTTTAAAAAAGATAATACTCAGCATTTGGATCATTGGAATAATATAACTTCAGCCTATTTTACTCAAGAGGATAATGATGTTATGTTAAGGCCCTTAACTAACTTTGAATTTCTGAGAGTCGTCAAAAGTATTGGTGCCTTCAAAGCTCCAGGCAAAGATGGGATTCAAGCCGTATTCTATCAGAAGTACTAAAATATTGTGGGTCAATCTGCGTGTGAGTTTGCTAAAAGTTGTTTCCAAGTCAATAGAGTTCCTAATGATGTCAATGAAACCCTTATTGTCCTCATTCCAAAGATTGAAAATCCTAACAATATCAAACAGTTCAGACCCATAAGTTTTTCTAATGTTACTTACAAGATCATCACTAAACTTATTGTGGGAAAAATTAGACCTCTTCTGGACACCCTTATTAGCCCAAATCAAAGAAACTTCATTCCTAGGAGAAATACCACTGATAATATCATAATCACCCAAGAAATCCTTCGTTCTTTGAGATACAAAAAAGGCAAAAGGGGTGGTATGATTTTCAAAATTGCTTATGAGAAAATGTATGATAGGATATCTTAGGATTTTATCAGAGATACATTGCATGAATTTAAGCTTAATGATAATTGGGTAGAACTGATCATGAATTGTGTTACAAACAACCAGTCCTTTATACTTTGGCATGGGAAAATTATTGAGGGAATCCACAATGAAAAAGGCCTTAGATAGGGAGACCCCCTTTCCCCTTATCTTTTTGTTTTGTGTATGGAGAGATCATCTAATATGATCATATCTAAAGTGAAAGAGGGGACTTGGAAAGGAATAAAAGCTTCTAGCAATAGCCTAGAGTTATCTGTAACAACCCCGGCTTGTGATTGCTTTAATATTTGATTAAGAATGCATAATAAGTAATTAAGAGGGGATTTTGAGTTAATTGCATATGAATTGTGTTATTTGTGTTTATATCTGTCTGTCGTAGAAATATCTGTCTGTGTTTCTGTTTTGTTTTGCGAATGGCAGGCCTTATCGACATCGGATCACAAAATTGACTTGGTTTATGTATTATTTGGAATTTTTAGGAATTTATGGTAGGTTTAATTGAAATTCGATTCAGAATCAAATAGTTAGAATAAATTGATCCTAATTAGCTAACCTTAACTCAAATTAATTAAGTTCCTTAATTAGCTTATATGAGGCTTATACAACACCTTAGAGTGATATCATCTTCACCTTTTGAACATCAAAAATGTGTGTGTGTGTGTGTGTGTGTGTGTGTGTGTGTGTGTGTGTGTGTGTGTGTGTGTGAGAGAGAGAGAGTATGTGTGTGTGTGTGTGTGTGTGTTAAGCTTGGAAACCAAAGGAGATGAAAAAGAGTTGTAGAAAATTCGAGGTTTTGAACTTAGAGATTCAAACAATTAGCCAACTAGAGCTCAATTGAAAAGTTAAGGTAAGAACTTAACCCTTTAGTTATGTAATTGAGTTGGTTAATGCTAGAATTCAAGTGGATTAAGACTTGAATCACAAGAATTAAGCTAAGATTGGAGAATGAAACTCAAAACATGAATGCATGCATATTTCATGGCATTTTGAAGTTGATGTCCAAAGAATTTCCTCATGCATGTCATTGTTTTGACTTAGATTTGGGAATTCATCACATTCTAAATCATTTTATCTTAATTGATCATGTTTTGGAAGGAAAGAACTCATATCAATTCATGCATGTTGTCTATATTGAATTTCAATCTTGGTTTTGGATAAATGACTACGCTTTTGGGCTTAATTTTGCGAAATGGTTTTCAATTCGTGATGTATTATGAGTTTTTACATGTTTCCTTAAGTTTTGGCCCAAAATGATGTGTTTTGAAGGTTTAAAATTGCATTTTGAATGTGAATCAATAATCTAGAAATTCCAGAATTTGCACCCTCCGCTAGAGCGGAGAATGCGAGCTCCTAGTACTTTTGCAGAGTTTGGGGGTTGGCTCGAGTGGCAGGACCTACGCTCGAGTGACCACACTTATTTTTTACCCTCCGTTCGAGCCTAAAATGAGAGCTTCTAGAAGTTTTACAGACTTTTGTAGACTGCTTGAGCGTAGGAAGTTGCGCTCGAGCGGAGACCCTATTTACTCAGTCTTTGGCTTGAGCGTTCATCGAGCGGAAAAATCATGCAACCAGTACTTTGGCAAAATTTGCAGACTGCTTGAGCGACCAATCTGGTGCTCGAGCGGACTACCCTGTTTTTAAAAATTTGACTAAGTGTTTCAAGTTACAATTTGGCATCCTCATTGCATCTTAGGCATTTCTAAACCCTAATTAAGACATAATAATAAGGATAAAGATTAGAAACACAGGCAAGAAAGAAATAAAGTAAATGAATTCCGAGCGTATGTTTCCAATGTGTATCCGTTCTATGTTTGTATAGGTCGCGCGCTGTAGGCTATCTGGCTATCTGCTATGTTTGTCTGCTTTGTCTGTCTGCTATTAGAGCCAATTGTGAATAATAACTTTGTAAAGTTATGTTCAATTTATAAGTATTTTCTTAATCATATACGATGATCTATTTTCTGAAATATTATTTTCTGTATGAAGGAATGGTTATCCAATGTTTCTGAAATGTACTTGTGGTATTATTAGCTTCAGATGACATCTATTATCTGTTCTGTCATGTCCCAATTATGGGCTAACTGTACGTCTCATGAGCCAACTATTATGGATCCTTCTATATACGTCCCATTTATGGGCCAACTGTATGTCTCATGAGCCAACTGTACCGTCTTCGTGCACGTGAATCAACTGTATGCCTTCATGGCCATCTATTTATGGGTCAACTGTTTCTGTTAGTACTAATGAATGTACCATGTATAATTAGCTATAACTGCTGATTATGAATATGATTCTGATTCCATTTCTGTTATGAATATTGATTTCTGAACAACAATATGAATCCGCTTATAATATAAATTGAATTCTGTTTTCTGTATCTGTTATGGACAATATTTATTAAATCCTTCACTCTGTTATTATTCATTGGGCTCCAGCTCATTGTATTATTTATGATTGTAGGTGATCAGGTGCGTGACCAAGCTCAATGATGATTGCTTGCATTTTGTTTTGTCAACCAACCTTTGTGCCTCCCAAGGAGGTTCCGGAAAAAGTTATATGGTCAAGTTTTGTGAACTAAGTTTAAGACTTTATTTTCTTTTATTGAAATCTGAACAAGTTTCTGTTTGTCTGTATATTGGGCTAAGTCCCATTTTGGTTTAATCTATATATGTGAGTGACGTAAGACTAATGTAAAAATGACATCACATGTGTGTATATAAAGTTTTAAATTTTTGTTCCATGTATGTCTGCACAGCTCAATGGACTATGTATGTTTTATATATCTGCTTTCGCAACCCCTTTTTATAAGGTAATCTTTTTAGAGGCCTTTGGTAATCCAAGGATTATTAACCAGTTACGGCGCTAAACCTATAGGGGCGAGTTTGGGTCGTGACATTATCTCACTTGTTTTTTGCTGATGATTTCATCTTTTTTGCTAAAGCTAATCAATCCAACTGTAAAACCATCATAGAGGTGCTTAATGAGTTTTGTGAGATATTTGGATAGAAGATCAACTACCTGAAATCTAAACTTTTTGTATCAAAAAACATTTCTTGTAGCCAAGCTAAAGCCTTGATCTTTCAAAGTGGCATACCCCTCACCTAAGATCTTGGTAAATATTCAGGATCCCCTATCCTCTATAAATGGGTGAACAAGAACATGTTCAATGAGATCCTTGAGAAACTTAGAACTAGACTCTCAAGATGGAAGGCAAGAAATCTTTCTTTAGCTAGTAGAACCACTCTCATACAATCTGTTACCTTTGTCATACCTAACTACAACATGCAAACCATAGAGCTTCCTAGGAATCTATGTGATAAGATCGACAGAATTAACAGGAACTTTTTGTGGGGTGAGACTGATAGCAACAGGAAAGTGCACCTAGTCAGTTAGGAAAATGTGTGCAGAACTAAAGAAGATGGTGGACTTGGCATTAGAAAAGCCAATGATCATAATGCTGCTCTTCTTACTAAACTTGGATGGAGAATTTTGAGTGATAATGATAAACTCTAGTGTAAGGTGCTCAAGGCCAAGTATCTAAAGAATAATACCCTATACAGTTGGCCTCTAGAGAAGAGAGCATCTCATACTTAGAAAAGTATATGCAAGAATAAGGACATCCTGAGAAAGGGTGTCAAATGGAATGTGGGAAATAGGGAAACCATATCTCTATGCCATGATTGGGGGTGTGGCCAAGAACCTCTAGACCAAACCTATGGCACAACATAAGTTAATGATGAAGATAAGGTTAGTTTATTCTTGGATGATAAAGGGCACTGGAATACTAAAGTCATAACTAACTCGGTCAGCCAGCAAGACCTCCTAGAAATTCTGAAAATGCATAGACCCAGCTTTGTGACTTATACTGTCATGACCTAAACCTGCCCCTATGGATTAAGGTCATAACCAGCCAGTAATCAAAAGGTTACCTACAGCCTCAAACCCATTAAAACATTTTTCAACAGAGTTAAGGGGCCAAAATCGAAGCAAATTCAAAAATTTTGTCCATAGAACTATACTTACATGACACGTCAAAACATTTCACATATACTCATTAATAACCCACATCAAAGGGAAATGGCATAGGATTTTTTTTTTTTTTTTTACACATTAGGATCATTCAAGTCAAAGTCAATCAAACCAAAAGCTTACGTACATGATGATCTAACGTTTTTACCAAAGTGACAAAAAAGATGACAAAAGAAACAAACAAGTCCTGTGCGTAAGACGTTTGGGCTGACTCCTCAAAACTTTGACTTTTTTCACATACTTCACCAAGGCTAGGTTTGAACATCTCTTGGCTCACCTACATACACAAGAATGAGAGTGAGCGAAAGTCTAGTGAATAATGTCAAATAAAGAAGATACATGAATGAAATTTGAAACAGATATATCAGACGGCCTTGGGCCCATTCATAGTTCTATCTAGTACAGTAAACGGCTACAAACCCAAACGTATCAAACGACCTCTGGCCTACTTCGTCTTTAACAGACGGCCTTTGGCCTAAATATTCATATCCAACGGCCTTTGGCCCAATCAATTTTGTCAAACGGCCTTTGGCCCAATCGTATGATATAACAAATATTTGTCCACAAATCAAATTAACAAACTAATGAAACTCAAATAGGAGTAAGCAATTGGACAAATAGCATACTTCAAAATATCTTTACTAAGATATTACTCACAGTGATCTGCTGGACGATTTGCTCTTATGCTTGACCCTACACATTTCATAAACATAATGGGTCACAAATGATTCAATCCATTCTTAATTCATATATCCTTCTTAGGCTTCTTCCTTATCTTTTTAACTCATTTTTAGTGTTCAATGCATGCCTAAGAGTGCTTAGAAATGAAAGAGAATAGAAAACAAATCATACAACACATTTTTAAAATTCTTGAAACATGGCTCTCCGCTCGAGCGTGGCTTTGTCTGCTTGAGCAAAAGTACTGGTTGCCTCGATTTTGCACTCGAGCGTGACTTCGGACGCTCGAGCTGAAAGTCAAACATGTGACTGGGCGCTCAATCGTGACTCTTCCCGCTCGAGTGGACATCAATGTCTGTAAAACTTCTGGAGCTAACATTTTACGCTCGAGCGGCGCTTTCCCCGCTCGAGCGGACTCGATAAATTTTGGAATTTCCAGAACTGTTCTTGAAGCTCAAACTTGATGTTCAAAGGTTCAAAGTTCGTGTTTTTGGTACAAAATCATGGAAAAACATTACATAGCATGAGAATATAGGTCATTTAAGACCAATTGTCCAAAACCATGATCTAATCCTCAAATCATCTCAACAAAACACATAGCTTCATAATTAAACTTCAACACACATATAACCAACTCCATAACTTCATGAATTATATATGCATGTGTAATATAGACCCCAATACCATTACAAATAGCACAAGTGATGTTTATACTCATGAAGCTCAACGAAACCATGCTTGCATATATGATTCAATGCTCAATTTTTCATAATTAACATGTTACATGCTAGATTATACAAATTCATGGCAATTCTCTACGTGCATGTACATACCAACTTCAAATTCATCAAATTCAATTCAATTCACACTCTTGATTATAATTCATCTTTGAGCTCACATAATTACAAATCAAACTCATGAATTCATGCCCAATTACTCACCTATGAGCTCTAACTTTCCAAGTTCTAATTAATTCTTGAGTTAATCTTCAAGATCTTCAAGCTCCTTGTTCAATTCTCTAACTTGAGCTCCTTTTCTCTCTACAATTGGCACACACTCTCTCTCTCTAGAGTGTAATCTCAGCAAATATGAGTTCAAAAGAGAGGAATTGAGTGCATATAAGCCTATTTATAGGCTTCGCTAATCAAATTGATTAAGACTAAGTAATTGAGCCTAATTTAATCGTTCTGAATCTAATTATTTTGATCCGAATAAATTTTCAATTAAATTTCACTATAGGCTCTAAAATTACGCCAATCACAATGGCGTAGTCAATTTCGGTTTCTGTGGCTGATAAGGCCTTCAATTTTCAGTTTACAACAGTAAGTTGAATCGATTTCCCTACGGTGAACAGATAGAAATTCAGAATTGCATATAATTATGTAATTATCACTCAAATCATATTAAGCACATAATCACAATCATAATTAAGATCAATAGCATAACACGGGACAGAGTTATCAATATTTTCCCCCCTTTAGGAAGTTTGGTCCTCTAAACTTATTTTACCTTCGTCCGGAAACAAGTGTGGGAAGCGTAGACGCATTTCATCTTCTTTTTCCCACATGGCGTCCATCCCATAGTGTTCTTTCCATTCTACTTTCACCATCAGGGTGACTTACTTCTCAACTGTTTCACTTGCCGGTCAATGATTCATTCCGGTCATTCCGCGTATTTCATATTTTCATCGAAAGCTATTCGGTGATAATCAATCACATGAAACGGATCTTGAAAATAACCCCTCAACATTGATACATGGAATACATTGTGCATTTGTTCGAATCCCAGTGGCAAAACGACTCGATAGACAACTGGACCAAGCCTTTCCAGAATTTGAAACGACCTAATGTAATGGGGTGACAATTTACCCCTCTTTCCGAACCTTACTTGGCCCTTCATTGGAGTCACACGAATAAAAACATGGTCACTAACCTCATACTTAAGAGGTCTTCTTCGAACATCGGCATAATTCTTTTGTCAACTCTAAGCTATTTTGAGCCTTTGTTAAATAATTTTGATCTTCTCAGAAGTGTCTTGCACAATTTCAAGCCCAAGTAAAGCTCTATCTCCGACTTCTGTCCAACAAATTGGTGGTCTACACTTCTTGCCATACAAGGCTTTGTATGGTGCCATACCAATGCTGGAGTGGAAGTTGTTATTGTATGCAAACTTTGCTAGTGGCAAATAATCTTCCCAACTTCCTTGGAAATCTAAAGCACACATTCGAAGCATATCTTCCAAGATTTGTATGGTGCCTTCTGATTGTCCGTTTGTTTGTGGATGGAACGCGATACTGAATCTCAATTCTATTCCCATTGCTGTTTGTAGGCTTTTCCACAATCTAGATGCAAATTTCGGATCTCTATCCAACACAATAGATACTGGAACTCCGTGTAAACGAACAATCTCATTAACATATATAGTAGCCAGTCTATAAGCATCAAATGTAGTTCTAACAGGTAGAAAATGTGCAGACGTGGTCAGTCTATCAACAATGACCCAAATTGAATTCATACCTCAAGGAGTTCGAGGTAGACCAACAACAAAGTCCATAGTCACATACTCCCACTTCCATTCCAGAATACGGAGAGGTTGAAGTAGACCGCCTGGTTTTTGATATTCAGCTTTAACCTGCTGACATTGAAGACATTTGAATACATATTCTACAATTTCTTTCTTCATTTTGGGCCACCAATAGCTTTATTTCAAATCCCGATACATTTTGTTATTGCCTGAATGCATAGCAAATGCTGATTTGTGGGCTTCATCTAGAATTCTCTTTTTTAGTTCTGGAACATATGGGACACACATTCGGTTTCGAAATCTCAACACTTCACTTGCAATGCTAAACTCTGCTTTCGGACTTGTCTCAAATTCGTCAATCACTTTCTTGAGGAACTCGTCCTCTTTTTGCCTTTGTTTAATCTCAGTAATTATTGCTGGTTCAACTGACATGGCGGCGATCAACCCAGTTTGTTCATGTAGTACGACTTCAATCTCGGTTCTCTCAAAATCTAGTAAGATTTCTTTCTGTTTAGTAAGCAAGCAAGCTAAATTCCTCGTCGATTTTCTGCTTAAGGCATCAACAACTGTATTGGCTTTCTCAGGGTGATACTGAATCTGAAGATCATAATCTTTTATCAATTCAAGACACCTTCTCTGTCGTATATTTAACTCTTTCTGTGTAAAGAAGTACTTCAGACTTTTGTGATCCGTGTAGGCTTCGTACTTTGCCCCATACAAGTAGTGCTGCTAGATTTTTAAAGCAAATACAACCACGGCTAATTCTAAGTCATGTGTCGGTAGTTCTTTTCATGTGGCCTTAACTGCCGGGAGGTATAGGCAATCACCCTTCCATTATGCATTAATACACAAGCGCAAGGTTCCGTCTTTCTTTTTCACAAATAACACTGGTGCACCCTATGGTGAAGTACTAGGTCGAATAAACCCTTTGTCACGCAGGTCTTGCAACTGTTCTTTCAGTTCTTTCATTTCAGCAGTAGCCATTCTGTAGGGAGTTTTGGAAATAGGCTGAGTGCCTGGCACAACTTCAATAGTAAACTCTATCTCCCTGTCCACTAATTCCCCTGGCAATTCATCTGGAAATACATCTGGAAATTCGCTAACAATAGAGATACTACTCAATTCTACATTCACAATTTGTTCAGATAGCACACAACACAAGTAACCTTGGCACCCTTTCCTGATCAATTTACATGCTTTCATTGCAGATATCAAGTAAGGTGGAGGCACTATCCCATTACCCACAAACATAATTTCTTCCTGTTCCGATGGTTTAAATACAACCCGTTTTGTTACACAATTAATGGTGGCACAATATTTAGTTAACTAATCCATGCCCAGAATTATATCAAAATGTCTAAAGTCCAAGGGCAACAAATCTACATACAGAATAGCATTCCCAATACGCATGTCACAAAATCGATGTACAGATGCACACAACAGAGATTCCCTGGATGGAGCAGATACACATAGCAAATATGGCAATGATTCTAGGGATCTACTCAGTCTAGATGCAAATGCACAAGTTGTGAAAGAGTGTGTTGATCCGGAGTGAATTAACACAAAAGCATCCTGATTGCATATAGAGATAGTACTTGAGATGTAACAACCCTGACCCATGATTAGCGCTAATTCAAGTTTAAGTATGCCTAACAAGTAATTAAGAAGAAATTCTGAGTTAATCACATGTGCATTGCATTTTTTTGTGTTTATATCTGTTTAACGTAGAAAGATCTGTTTATGTTTTTTTTTTTTTACAGTTTACGAATTAAAGGCCTTATCAGCATCCGATTCAGAAATTGACTTGATTTGTGTGCTATTTAGAATTTTTAGAATTTTATGGTAGGTTTAATTGAAATTCAATTTAGAACGATTAAATTAGATTAATTTAATGCCCATTTGATGAACTTTAATCAATTACCACCAAGTGAGCCTTTATAAACTCTCTACATGCTCCACTCATCTCTTTTTTAAATTGTCAACACATTTTTGAGTTTCCTCACACACAAATGAGAGAGAGAGAGTGAGAGGGAAGTGGACTTGAATTCAACCAAAGTGGGACTTGCTAGAGAATTGAAAAGAATTAGAGAAGATGAGCTTGATTACTCAAGAATTGGTCTACATGGAACTCATTTGAGAAGTGTAGGTGAGAACTCAAGCTTTTGATAATATGATTAGGTTAGCCAATTCATGAATTCAAAAGAAATCCTATAGGAAGACAAGAATTGAGCTTAGATAGTTGATTTTAGGAGTGTATCATGCATGCATGCGTAATTCTCATAATTTGATAAGTTGATTTCAAGAATTTTCCCATGCATGTCTTGAATCCACCTTAATTTTGCGAAATCATCAAGTTTCATGTTGTTTTGTAGCATTTGATCATGTTTTGAGAAGATTAAGTTCAAAGAAAATACATGCATGTCATGTTCATGGATCATCCATAAGTTTTAAGTTGAATTTTGTATAATTGGCAAGCCATTGGGACATGATTTCTTGAATGATCCTTAAATCATGTTGTTTTATGAGTTTCTATGTGTTTTCTCAAGTTTTGGCCTAGAAAAATCACGTTTGATGCTTTAAAGTTTGAGTTTTGAGCTTGAAGATCAAATCTGGAAATTCTAGAATTTACATCCACGCTCGAGCGTAAGAATCCACGCTCGAGTGACCATGCTGAGTACATACACTTCCGTTTGAGTGACTTTAATTACGCTTGAGCTTGAGATGCAAGCCCTCAGAAGTTCTTGTGTTTTGCAGTACGCTCGAGCAACAGAAGTCACGCTTAAGTGAAGGTCTGAATCTCATGCTCGAGCGGGGATCAAGCATTCGTCGAGCGTGAAAATCAAGCAACCAGTACTTTTGTCAAAATTTACAGACCGCTCGAGCGAGGGAAGTTATGCTCGAGCGGACCTTCATATTTTGCATGTTCGCTCGAGTGAGGGAAGCTACGCTTGAGCGGGGACCCTATTTTCAGTAAGTTTGGAAAAGTGTTTTCAAGTATATTTTTGCATCCTCATTCTATCCTAGGCATTCCTAGGCCATGATTAAGACACCATAATAAGGCTAATGAAGTAGAAACACACCAAGACAAGAAGGGACTAAGTTATCATTTCCGGGTGTGTAATTCAGTATACGTTCGTTCTGTAACTGTGTAGGTCACGCGCCACAAGGAAGTTGAATTGCCTACTCTGTTTGTCTATTTGCAGCATCTATTATATGTGAGTAATAACTTAGTAAAGTTATGTTCAAGTTAAATTATTTTCGGTATATGAAATAAGATTTGTCAAATGGAATGCCATGTTTTATATTATGAATGATTGTCCAACAACAATAAGCATTTATGACATTATGTTATGATTCCAGTATGTTACAAGTGACATTATGCTATGATTCAAGTATGTTACAAGTGACCGGTTCCGGAGGTTCCTTGTGGAACTGACAAGCTATCTGTACCCGGCTGGAGGTTCCTAGAAGGAACTGACAAGTTTACAAGTTCCCAGTCCGGAGGTTTCTTTATGAAACTGACAAGTTATCCTTACTCGGCCGAAGGTTCTTTTATAGAACTGACAAATATGATTTATGATACTCTGTATCTAATCCATCAGCGCTAACGAACACACCATGTAAGATTAAACATGAACTCTGATTTTTGTATACATGTTCAAAATGAGAATGTGAATGTGTATTTTGGTTTCAGACACAGTTATGGGACATCATTCATTTACCCTTTTACTTTGTTATTATTCATTGGGCCTCCGCTCACTAGTTATTTATTATGTATATAGATGAGCAAGCTCGTGATCAGGCCTGAGATGATGCTTGAAGCATTTTGTGTTTGTTAGCCACCTTTTACGCCTCACGAGGAGGTTCCAGATCAAGTCATGTCTTGCGGCTATGTTAATATAGATGTATAAGACTGTTCCTTTGCCTTATGAACAAGTTTTTCTTTTATGTGTACCTGAAGTGACGTGTAAATACTATACCTTTTGTCGTCACTTGTATGTTATAAAAGTATAAGATTATCTATCCCATGTATGTCTTCATAGCTCGATGGACTATGTATATTTTATTTACTTACTTCCGCAGCCCCTAATTACAAGTCTAAATGTTAAGAGGCCTTCGGTAATCCAAGGATTACTGGCCAGTCACAGCGCTAAACCTATAGGGGCGGGCTTGGGTCGTGGCATGAGACAACGGCTTCAACATTCCATGTATTGCCCGGAACAAGCGCAAAAACTCTCCCTTGCCTGACGGTATCTCCGATGGTAGTAGATCTCGTAGTACTTCTCGGTTTCGGAATCAATGTAGTAGAGCTAGCAGCGAACTTTCCGCTGTTCTGATTACAATCTCTGGCCATGTGCCCTGTCTTACCACACTTAAAGCAAGCCCCTGATATACGGTAACAAACCCCATGGTGCTTTTTACCACATTGGTTGCACATTGGGGATATGTCTCGGGAAGAATTCGAAGTACTTGAGGAGCCCGTATTCTGCTTCTTTAAAAATTTCTTCTTCGAAAAGAAGCCCTGTCTTTTACTACCTTTCCAGTCAATTATTGATTTGGCCTGTCTGGCTATGTTAGCTTATGATATTATGGCCCAGTCCAGCATCTCAATATAGGTTTCCAGTTTGAGAACATTCACCTTTTCTAAGATATCATCTCGAAGTCCTCCTTCAAAATGTCTCGCTTTCTTGTAGTCGGTGTCGACCACATGTGGTGCCAATCTGGCCAATTCAGTGAACTTGGCCTCATACTCAGCTACTGTCATGCTGTTCTGTTTAAGTTCCATGAACTCCGACACTTTTCTGTCACGAACACATTGTGGAAAGTATTTGTCATAGAAAATTTTCAAGAACCGCGCCCAACCAATATCCTTATTGTTTTCACGCATTAGCATCCACCACCTTCTTGCCTCATCTTCAAGAGTAAAAGAGGCTAGCAATACTTTCTGTGTTTCTAGGCAAGGAAACACTTCAAATAACTTTTCTATTCCAAGGACCCATGCTTCTGCCTTTAACGGATCCAATCCCCCATGAAACTGTGGCGGTTTCATTTTCTTAAACTCTTTCGTGAGAGCGATTATTCGGTCATCATTTTGAATGTCTTGGACAGGTGGTACTGGAGGAGGAGGCAGAGGATGTGGTTGTTGCCACTGTTGTTGCTGCCTCAATGTTTCTGCCATTTCCTGAATCATTCTTTCCATCCTATCCATTCTGGTAGTAGAGAACTCCTTTATTTCATCACCTCTCGTTCTCACCATTATCTGATTAAATTTGCATTATTCCTTATACAAAAATGTTCACAAATATGCATTTACAAAAAGAGCATACGTATCCAAATAATTCACAATGCAAGTTATTCACAAAACATATAGCATATAGTCATGTATTTAAAACATTTAAGCATATGCTCAATGTCTTCAAGTTCGTACTTATCTGATGAATGCATCTTAGATCTTTTCTAGATACTTATTGCTCATTTGGACAAGTGTGTGAGTTATTAACTCGTGCTCTAATACCACTCTGTCATGACCCGAACCCGCCCCTATGGATTAAGGTCATAACCGGCCTGTAATCAAAAGGTTACTTACAGCCTCAAACCCATTAAAACATTTTTCAACAGAGTTAAGGGGCCAAAACGGAAGCAAATTCAAAAATTTTGTCCATAGAGCTGTGCTTACATGGCACGTCAAAACATTTCACATATACTCATTAATAACCCACATCAAAGGGAAATGGCATAGGATTCTTTTTTTTTTTTTACACCTCAAGATCATTCAAGTCAAAGTCAGTCAAACTAAAAGCTTATGTACATAGTGATCTAACGTTTTCACCAAAGTGACAAAAAGGACAACAAAAGAAACAAACAAGTTTCGTGCGTGAGACGTTTGGGCTGACTCCTCAAAACTTTGACTTTTCTCACATACTTCACCGAGGCTGGGTTTGAACATCTCTTGGCTCACCTACATATATATGAATGAGGGTGAGCGAAAACCCAGTCAATAATGTCAAATAAATAAGATACATGTTAGACGGCCTTGGGCCCATTCATAGTTTTATCTAGTATATTAAACGGCTAAAAACTCAAACGTATCAAACGGCCTCTGGCCCACTTTATCTTTAACAGACGGCCTTTGGCCCAATCATTCATATCCAACGGCCTTTGGCCCAATCATTCATGTCAAACGGCCTTTGGCCCAATCATTCATATCCAACGGCCTTTGGCCGAATCAATTATGTCAAACGGCCATTGGCCCAATCATTCATATCCAACAGCCTTTGGCCCAATCATTCATGTCAAACGGCCTTTGGCCCAATTATTCATATCCAACGGCCTTTGGCCCAATCAATCATATCAAACAGCCTTTGGTACAATCATTCATATCCAACGGCCTTTGGCCCAATCATTCATGTCAAATGGCCTTTGGCCCAATCATTCATATCCAATGGCCTTTGGCCCAATCAATTATGTTAAACGACCTTTGGCACAATCATTCATATCCAACAACCTTTGGCCCAATCAATTATGTCAAACGACCTTTGGCCCAATCATATGGTATAACAAATATTTGCCCACAATTCAAATTAACGAACTTATGAAACTCAAATAGGAGTAAGCAATTGGACAAATAGCATACTTCAAAATATCTTTTCTAAGATATTACTCACAGTGATCTGCTGGATGATTTGCCCTTGTGTTTGACCCTACACATTTCATAAACATAATGGGTCACAAACGATTCAATCCGTTCTTAATTCATATATCCTTTTTAAGCTTCTTCCTTATCTTTTTAACTCATTTTTAGTGTTCAATGCATGTCTAAGAGTGCTTAGAAATGAAAGAGAACGAAAAACAAATCATACAACACATTTTTAAAATTCCTGAAATAGGGCTCTCCGCTCGAGCGTGGCATTGTCCGCTCGAGCGGACCCCTTGGGTCTGCAAAAGTACTGGTTGCCTCGATTTTGTGCTCGAGTGTGACTTTGGACACTCAAGCTGAAAGTCAAACATGTGGCTGGGCGCTCGAGCGTGACTCTTTCTGCTCGAGCGGACATCGATGTCTATAAAACTTTTGGGAGCTAACATTTTACGCTCAAGCGACGCTTTCCCCGCTCGAGCGGACTCGATGAATTCTGGAATTTCCAGAACTGTTCTTGAAACTCAAACTTGATGTTCAAAGGTTCAAAGTTTGTGTTTTTGGTACAAAATCATGGGAAAACATTACATAGCATAAGAATATAGGTCATTTAAGACCAATTGTCCAAAACCATGATCTAATCCTCAAATCATCCCAACAAAACACATAGCTTCATAATTAAACTTCAATACACATTTAACCAACTCCATAACTTCATGAATTATACATGCATGTGTAATATAGACCCTAATACCATTACAAATGGCACAAGTGATGTTTATACTCATAAAGCTCAACAAAACCATGCTTGCATGTCTGATTCAATGCTCAATTTTTCATAATTAACATGTTACATGCTAGATTATGCAAATTCATGGCAATTCTCTACATACATGTACATACCAACTTCAAATTCATCAAATTCAACTCAATTCACACTCTTAATTATAGTTCATCTTAGAGCTCACATAATTACAACTCAAACTCATGAATTCATGCCCAATTATTCATCTATGAGCTCCAACCTTCCAAGTTCTAGTTAATTCTTGAGTTAATCTTCAAGATCTTCAAGCTCCTTGTTCAATTCTCTAACTTGAGCTCCTTCTCTCTCTACAATCGGCACACACTCTCTCTCTCTAGAGTGTAATCTCAGCAAATATGAGTTCAAAAGAGAAGAATTGAGTGCATATAAGCCTATTCATAGGCTTCGCTAATCAAATTGATTAAGGCTAAGTAATTGAGCCTAATTTAATCGTTCTGAATCTAATTATTTTGATCCGAATAAATTTTCAATTAAATTTCACCGTATGCTCTAAAAATTATGCCAATTACAATGGCATAGTCAATTTCGATTTCTGTGGCCAATAAGGCCTTCAATTTTCAGTTTACAACAGTAAGTTGAACAGATTTTCCTACGGTGAACAGATAGAAATTCAAAATTGCATATAATTATGTAATTATCACTCAAATCATATTAAGCACATAATCACAATCATAATTAAGATCAATTAGCATAACACGGGACAGAGTTATCACATATACTGATGCTCCCACTTGGATAGGATCCTCTGGAGGTAACTTTTCTACAGCTTCTGTCTATAAATTCATTGTTAATCATGAGCTGGATGGGAGGGGCTGGAAATGGATTTGGAAGGTTAAACCTAGGGGTGAGCATGGTCCAGATTAGATCGAATTTGGGTAAAACCAGGACCAATCTGTTATCTACGGTTCCTGAAAAATTGGAACCAATCCAATCTGTTTAAATCGTGGAACCAATCTGAACCAATCTATTTAAACATGGATTGGATTGATTTAGGACCACGGATTTATATAATTAAATAACAAAAAAATATATATAACATTTTAATTTCATAAAAATGTAATTATAGCACCATATTAGTTTCACAATAACAACGTATCTTTTCATAATAGCGACATACTGTTCTAGAATTTAAACAACCATAAAAAAACTGGTTCCACCATAATTATTTAGACCATTACAAATTAACATTAAAAACTAGCAAACAAAAATAATAAAAGACGATACTATGTAAGTTTAGGTTTGGATTTAAGTTTTATATAAAATAAGAGAAGATACTATGCAGGAGAGTGTATAATAAAAATATAGACTATTATATACGGTCCGGATCGGTTCCAATCCGGAACTGTGGGGTTCAATCCAGAACCAATCCGTGAACTACGGATTTTTAATTTTTCAATCTGAAACCGAATCACGGCTTCAAAAAACCAATCCAAACCTACTGAATTGGATTGGACTGGATCGGATTACGGATTTCATGGATTTCTTGCTCAGCCCTAGTTAAACCCCTCCCCCCAAAAAAGTTGAAATGCTTCGCGTGGCTTATTTTGAGGGATAGATTACTAACCAACCAAATGAGGCTTAGCAGAAATATGGCAACTACTAATATATGTCCTAGATGTGGACTATCCAGTGAAGATATGAGCCATCTCCGTAGAGAATGCACCAAAGCAAGAGATATTTGGATTGAAATTAAAAAAATCACAAATGGTGGGAGGGGGGGTTGTAGGCTGCCTCTTCATGAATGGGTGGTCTCTAACATGAAAAATAAAAATATGTTTCTTGAAAAAAAAAATGGTGTCTTTTCTTCATTGCTACCCTTTGGCAAATTTGGAAAGATAGAAATCAAATTGCTACCCTTTGGCAAATTTGGAAAGATAGAAATCAAATTGTTTTTAAAAATATTGACACCCCCATCCAAGCTAGTCTCAAGAACATTAGCAATTATTTTTGTGAGATTGATGAGGCATTCCAATCCCATCTCCACCCTAATCCATCTTTACCTGTACTAATTAATTGGTGTTTTCCTGTTGCAGATAAACTCAAGTTAAACACTGATAGCTGTTCAAAGGGAGACCCTGTTCAAAAGGAGATCCTGGACAAGCTGGATATGGAGGGCTCTTGAGGGATGAAACTGGCACATGAATATGGGGATATTATGGCAAGTTGGGACATTGCTCAAGTGTGGAAGCAAAGATATGGGCCATCTACAAGGAGCTCACAATTCTCTTTCAAAAATAAAAAATGGATATGGAGATTGAAACGAATACTACATAGGCCATTAAGATAATTTAAGATGAACCAAGCAACAATTCTCCTTATAAGGTCCTCATTGAGGATACAAAATTTCTAATGAAAATGTGCAACTGCTCAATTGGACATACTCTCAAAGAAGGAAACCGAGTTGCAGACACGTTAGCCAACATGGGGGTGGCTCAAGATGAACATTTAGTGATACTAGAGGACCCCCCAGAAAATGTGAGAGCCTTGGTCATAGATGATATGACTGGGGTTAGTGTGGAGAGGGGTTAGCCCTCTAATTTATTGTATTGATACTCTAAACTCTTTTCTTTCTTGTGTTTCTTACTTTTCAATTGAATATATATATAAAAAAAAAAAAAAAGACATAGACATTTGAAAGTTTTGAGATCTTGAAACAAAAATTAGTGATAAATTCATTTTTATAGATATATATGACATTAAATTTAATAATTGATTTGTCTTGATTTTAAGAATATGATTAATAAAATAGGGTTGGATTTTTTTTCAAGTTATCTTAGCTTGAAAGAACTTGAAGGGCTTGTGAGGCCTATCATGGATCTCATTTTGATAATCTGAATTATTCATTTTATAATGTCATCATTGTATATCCCATCCATGAAAAAAAAATTGATTTCATCTGATAATCGTAATCTTTTTATTTTATCACATTTATTCCCCAAAAAATAAATGACAAATATATTTTTGAAAATAAATTATTCATTTTTATTAGACAAACACGATCAAATAAAAAATGATACAATTATCGAATTGACCTAATCTTTTTTTTTATGGATGACACACATTGAGGGGGAAAGACTATGATACGTATCCCTCATAGGGTGTGTACCGTATGCACCTTATAACTGAAGAAAAAAATGACATGACTCTATACTTTTTGAAACATAACTATAAAAAATAAAAATAAAAATAAAAATTCATAACCAAACATCACATGAGGTATAACCAAAGATCTCATGAGTCACAACTAAAATAATGTTATAATTAAAGAAAAAAAGTCATAATTAGGAGTGCATATAGTACACCCCTTGAAAGAGGTGTGTATAGTAGAATTTCTCACATTGAGTCCTTACAAAATGAATGTTTTGAATTATTAAAATAGTCGTGGTGACCCCCACGGGCCCTTCAAGTTCTTTATGTTGAGATGTGAATATGAGGGGATTTCAATTTAATAATGTTAGGACCTTTTGTTGTCAAATTCCATGGATCAAAACCAAGGTTGTAACAAGAGTTCTTTAAGAAGTTGGTTTCCTTCAAAAACAGGATTACTTTGGAGTTCTGCAAGAAGTTGGTTTTCTACAAGAAGTTGGTTTTCTTTCCCAACTAGGTTTGCTTTGGTTTTCTATAAATAGTTGTGTTTCTCCCAAATCTAGGCTATTCATTGATTGATTCATTGAATTCCTCCAGATCTTCTTTTTGGTTCTTAAAGGTTTATATCTGGGGATATTTTGTTATTTTCTTTGATGTTCTATTGAGTATTCAACTCATGGTTTAAAGAGAGTACATCAAAGATTTGTTTGTTATACACAAAAGAGAGAGTTGTTCTTCAGTTGTGGATTCTGAAGAATTTGAGCCTGAAGCTTTGGTGGAATCCGGAGTGGCTCATCAGAAAGACAATTCCGTGGTGAAGATGGGGTTGGAAGAGGCACATAGAGGTTGGTTCAATTAGGCATTGTGGATTTGCTAGATAATTGAGAGTATACCTGTGTAATTCCTTTAATTCTTCTTAGTGGATTGTCTTGTGGCAGTTGCCCGTGGTTTTTTGATCACAGTTGGAGGTGTCCAATTGTGGTTTTTTCCACGTAAAATCGTTGTGTCTCTTTATCTTGATTGTTTGATTGAGATTGTTATATTCTGCTTAAAATTGGTACATAATCACAAATCAACATCTAGGAGGTTTCTAGTTTTTTCAAATAAAATACTAGCATATCACCCGTGCTATGCACGGATTGTATTTACAATTATATATATATATATATGTAAATTGGTATTTTTAAATGTCTTTTTTTTTTTTTAAATGTCTTCTTTTTTTCCTTTTTTATATTATATAAAAATTTAACATTTTCATAATAATCATATGTGTTAGACTTTTCAAGGAATTAAATGCCTTTTTTTTATTATTATATTATATTAAAGTTTAATATTTTGATAATAATCATATGTGTTGGACTTTTCAAGAAATTTTTTTTATGCTTGTTCTTAATACATTAAAGTGTTATTATGAGGGATAATAATCATATGTGTTGGGACTTTTCAAGGAATTCATATGTATTGGATTTCAAAAAAAAAAAATTTATGCTTGTTCTTAATGCATTAAAGTGTTATTATGAGGGTAAGACTTGGGGGTTGGGAGAAGTTAATAAATGCTAAGATTTTTTTTTTTTAAATCAAAAAATTAAGAAATTTAGATTGGGATATTCTTGGTTAATTATGAAACATAAATCTTTTATTTTTTAACAAATTACAAATATACCATAAAATTTATCTAAAATATGAATTGGTCATATAATAGTAGAAATTACAACTATCGTTTGTGATAAATTTTAATTTAATACAATACTCAAGGAAAAGAAAGAAAGAAAGAAAGAAAGAAAGAAAGAAAGAAAAAAAAAAAATTATTCTCCTATGCAATAATAAATTATCAAAATTGTTTATTGAAAAATATTTCTCATATCATTAAAAAATTATTAATTGACTTAATAATTTATTTATTAACAAAATGGTTAACTGAAATCTTTTTTCATATCATTAAAAATTAGTAATTTACTTAATGATTTACTTATTAATAAAATTGATCAGTTGTTGTGAGAGTATGATTTATGTATTAATAAAATTAGTCATTTGAATATGTATGTATTTTCTTCTGCTTCTTTACTCTTATGCAATAATAAATTATCAAAATTGTTTATTGAAAAATATTTCTCATATCATTAAAAAATTATTAATTGACTTAATAATTTATTTATTAACAAAATGGTTAACTGAAATCTTTTTTTATATCATTAAAAATTATTAATTTACTTAATGATTTACTTATTAATAAAATTGATCAGTTGTTGTGAGAGTATGATTTATGTATTAATCAAATTAGTCATTTGTATATATATGTATTTTCTTCTGCTTCTTTATTAGTTTAGTAACTTATCTTAGTATTTTTTTTAGATGAGAGAATTATCTTAGCATTTGTTTTATATTTATCTGTTGAAAACAACTACACATTGTAATTTTTTATTTATTTATTTATTTTTTTTATGAATTCGGAAGAAATATTTAAAACTCATAAATTCACCCAAAATGATATGATAATAAAATTGGAGTCGACATTATTGGTTTTATAACAAATCAAAAAATCATACATATCATAACACATAATTCTATCATATATTATATTAAAGTTTTATATTATATTAAAATTTAATATTTTGACAATAATCATATGTGTTAGACTTTTCAAGGAATTAAATGTCTTTTTTTTATATTATATTATATTAAAGTTTAATATTTTGATAATAATCATATGTGTTGGACTTTTTAAGAATTTTTTTTATGCTTGTTCTTAATGCATTAAAGTGTTATTATGATGGATAATAATCATATTTGTTGGGATTTTTCAAGGAATTCATATGTGTTTGATTTCAAAGAATTTTTTTTAGAGTAATGCTAGAAACCCCAAATATTCTACCAAAAGTTTTACCAAATGTCTCACATGAGTGTGGGACCCACACAATGTGGGTCCCATGTGGGTCCCACACCCATGTGAGACATTTGGTAAAATTTTTGGTAGAATTTTTGGGGCCTCTAGCATTTTTGTTATTTTTATACTTGTTCTTAATGCATTAAAGTGTTATTATGAGGATAAGACTTGAGGATTGTGAGAAGTTAATAAATGCTAAGATTTTTTTTTTTTTAAATCAAAAAATCAGGAAATTTAGATTGGAAGATTGGATCTCTCACAAGGCTTGGGGTTAAAATCCTCCTTTTGCTTAATATATAGTATAGATATAGATTGTGGTAAGAAGTACAATTAATTATTTTAATTGAGTTTTTTTTTTTTCATTTTTACTCTTGTATTTTTTTGTCTCTACTTTCTCTTTCTATTCCCACATACTATTATCAATCACCACCCGTCACCGACTAACTGGAGAATTTTGCCATCATTGTAGTCTTCAAAAATGTTGCCACCGATCGACGGCAACGACAAACAAATACTTGGTCATGTGGATAATAAATAGATACACAAATAGATGACGGTAATATGATATTTTCAATTATTATTATTTTTGTACACAAAAAATAATTAAAAAATTAGATAATTACCTAAAATTTTTAAATTTAAACAGTTGCCGCAAGTGCCCGAACTCAAACGGCTATTATTACCTCTCTCAACAAAATAATAATAATAATAAATAAATGCAAAAAAAAATTCAAAGGATTTTAATTTTTTTATTATTTTCATAGTAGTTTGTCCAAGAAGTAACCCTTTGAGCTTATCGAATCTAATAATATACAAATAAATAAAAAAATATTGGGTATTTAAGACAAGCTCCATATGACTTGCGCAAAGAGTGTACATTGTAGTATACATGGTCAAAATGTCCACCGATGGAGGATATGATGACTTTCTCTATTTTGAAAGCATGAATCAGACTGTTTTGTATACTATTTATTTATAATTAAAATAAAAGACTAATTATTAATAAGTTGGAGATAATATTTTTAATTTCTAATTTCTAAATTTTAGTTTTAAATTTGTCAAAAGATGATCCAATGTCATATAATCATTATCACTGAATCTATATATTATATAAAAAAAGAATTTTTTAGTGAGAAACTTTTAAGAGCTCCAAACCCTCATTATGATTTTCTTAATTTTTTTAATTTTAAATAATTAAGAAAATCTCTATTGACTAACTTTTATTTGATAATCTCACATTGGAAAAAGAAAGAAAAAAATGAGTTATTTTACTCATATAAAGTAAATCTTATACTCCTATCCCATTTAGTGAGGAGCTTTGTGAAAGTTTCAATATCTCATATTAATTTTCTTGATATTCTTAATTTTAAACAATTAAGAAAATCTCCATTGGCTAAACTTTTATTTGATAATCTCACATTGGGAAAATAAGAAAAAAATGAGTTGTTTTACTCATATAAAGTGAATCTTATACTCACATGCCATTTATTATTATAGTTTTGTGCATGTTTCAATTTAATATAGTTTAAATTTTAAAAGTTTTAATTAATTAATTATGAGACAATTATAATTAATTAATTAATAAAAATTATAATTTTAAAATAATTAATTACTAAAGTTTTAATTAATTGATTATGAGATAATTATAATAACAAAAATGCCTAAGACCCCCAGTGGGGGTCACTGGGGGTCATGGATGTAGGGGTGGGATTGGCCCAAAAAAAAAAAACTGTTTTTTTTTTTTTTTTTTTTGTTCAGCGAATGGGATGGTGCCACCTCACTGGGGGTCGACCCCCAGTGGGGGTCTGAAGCACGGTTGTTATAATAATTGTAGTATTGTGCTTGTTTCTATTTAATATGTTACAATATCACTCTTACTGCTCCTTAATACAAAAATTATGAGATAATTATGATAATTTTAAATTTTTATTTAAAACTTATAAATTATGAGATAGATTATTATAATTTTAAATTTATATTGTGTCGATTTTAAATTTAAATTAATAGATTGTTTTCTATATTTAGTGACAGTTTAAATTTTAATAAAAGAAAATTTAAAAGTTAATTTTTGTGTAAATTGGTTGATCTTTTGACCTAACTGATTAAGCTAAACTGTTTTTATTTTAAATAATTTGTTGGTTTGACCGTGATTTTAGTAATTTTACATGTTACGATGATTCTTTCTTACTCGTTAAGTTTTTAAATTTTTTTTAATTATTTCCCTTTCAAAAACTAATATGATACTTTTTTAAAATTCATATATTTTTATTTCAAAATAGTGAAGTATTAGAACTATGTCATGTTTTTATAACAAAGCATAATTGTAATTATTAATTGTCAATACTACAATTTTAATCTATCTATACTATATATTATAATAAATGAACATTTGAAACAAAACTTTTAATTTATATATAAAATTTTATTTACTAGAGATAAAATATAAAAAAAAATTAAATATAATTATCGTGTTTTTAATGAATAATATGTTATTTTATCCCGTGTATAACATGAGTACGGGTGATATGCTAGTTTGGATTTATAAACTCCCTTATTTTTGCACTAGTTTAAACTCGGATAAAAGCTAAATAACAATATATATATATAGATAAAATACGATTTCGATTTATAAAGTCTCCTATTTTTTGCATAGTTTAAACTCAGATAAAAGATGAGGGTTATATTTGAACAAATATTTAGTAAAAGATGGGGGTTATTTTTAAGCAAATATTTGGTACACAAAAGATTAGGGTTACAAATGAACCGAATTATTCATGAACAAGCTCAGCTCGTTTATCTATATTTAAATTATATAATAAATATATTATTTATATATTAAATAATATAAATAGTATATAAATATATATAAATAATTGTATAAACTCATTATTTATATCTTAAATAATATAAATAATATTTTTTATTTAAATATTTTTATTTAAATAATATAAATAATATTAAAAAAAATTTATCAAGCCAAGTCGAGCCGGGCCGAGCCGAGCTCGAGTTTCATTAATGTTAACGAGCCGAGCCGAGCCGAGCTCGAGCTTAATAAACGAGCTTGATAAATAAACGAGCAAAGCTCGAGCTCAGCAAAGCTCGGCTCGGTTCGTTTGCAGCCCTACAAAAGATTCATTGCTTCTTCTTCTTCTTCCATTTTTTTGAAAGTTTTCTTTCTTGTGCAAATTATGCTCGTGGTTATCATAATTTACTTCTTGTGTTAATTTGATCCCTAATTTTAATTGTATAAATTTTCATTTAAAATTTTTTACATTATGTCAATTTAATCCAATTGATAATTTCTATTGGATAGATTTCAAAGATAACATAAATCATTCAAAAGTGAATGGATTATTTCATATAGTTCAATCCTTCAATCACTTTGAAGATAGTGAATGAACAATTTTACTCTTTGATTTTAGTATGATTTTTAAAACAGCATTATCAATTGTTCTAAATTGGCATAATGTGAATTTTTTAAAATAAGAATAAAATAATTAAAATTATACAAACCCAATCAATAGTGAATGGATTATTTCAAATAGGTCAATCCCTCAATCACTTTGAAAATAGTGAATGAACAATTTTACTCTTTGATTTTAGTATAATTTTTAAAAGAGCACTATCAATTGTTCTAAATTGACACAATGTGAATTTTTTAAAATAATTAAAATTACACAAACCAAATCAATACAAAAAACAAACTATATGAAGCACCAACATAATTTTCCATTATTTTTTTCTTCTTGTTTTTGTCATATAAGCAACACATGCATGGTTGTTATCTTTATTCAATATTTAATTTAAATTTGAATTTTGTGAAACATTAACTTCTTCTCGTGACTCTAATACATTTGTCCTCTATTGTAATTGAAGGGAATGAGTAAAAAATATAAATAAAAAAAGTACAAGAAGTTACCAGATTGGCTAGCATGGAATGAGATGGGGTCATAGTTTGGTGAAATGTTTTGTTGAAAACAAACCAAAACAAAAGCCAAACCTCCAACCTCCCAAACCTACTCCTCATGAGGTCCCATGATTCTCCTCTAACCACATTTCTTTGCCATCTTAAATATTGTTGGTGCTTTCTTAAATTGTATGTTCATTTGGCATGGTTTCAAGGTTTTCTGTTATCTGAAAAATAAAATCTGATATGAAAAACTTATGTAAATTAACTATTTTCGAGAAAGTTTTATGAAAGCATTCATTTTTTAGGAAATGATTTTAAATTATACGGAACTTTTAAAAAACTAATTTTGCACAAAATAAAAATTATATGAAAAGAATGGATCAATTGTGGATCCAAAAATTATATAAAGGAGGGCTAAGGTAAAATTATTTAGATTTTGTAAAGGTCGAATTAAAATTCCTTCACTCTCCGTACACTCCACATGTCTCCCTTTCGCTTCCCAACACCTCTCACCCCCTCCCTCGATCTCAAATCCCAACTCTTAACTCAATCACCCACTATTACCAACTGTGAGAGAGAGAGAAAGAGAGAGAGTCATGAAAAGTTGGGGTGGCAGCCGGAGCTGGGAAGAGTGGGAAAAGGATTGAGGTGGTTAGTGGCATCGATCAAAAAGTAGAAGTAGATAAGGGTGGGTGTTGAGAGAAATGGAGGATTTGTGGAGTATTATAAGGTTTTGTCCTTTATTTAATTTAGAAGTATAACCAGATTACAAACTCAAATTTTTTTATTTAAAATTTATCAAGAAATTTTAAATTCATTTTATTGTGGACCTAAACTTTACCAATTTGATCTTTACCATACAAAGTGATTCTCAATAAAATTTGGTCATAAAATTCTGAATTAATAAAATTTCTGAGACTGATAAACCGTGAAGTTGTGGATTATTGTAAGGGTCGGTGCTTACTTTATGTCACCGCTACAATATTTCACAGGCTACGGGGTGGGTCTGTGCTTACTTTATGTCACCGCAACAATATTTCACAGGCTAAGGGGTGGGCAAAAAATAAAAAATAAAAAAATATTTACACACAACTCATATTCCATTACCTAAGATTTTTTAGAACCTGCAAATTTCATTAAATTTTTAATAATCTGAATTGTTTTTGATTTGACATTTATTTTGATTTTCAAAACTTTAAAATATCAACTTTCAAATTGAAAAATTACAAAAAAAAAAAATTATGTGAAATTTTTTTTTTGAAAAAACTGTCTTATTTTTTTGTGCAAAACTGAAAATTTTGTATTTATAAATGAATATGATCATGGAGCATTGATCTGCAAAATTGAAAAAAAAAAAAAAAAAACAACTTTAGAAATGAAAAAATGAAAAAACTGATAATGTTCTCAATTTTAAAATTAGAAAAAAATGATAATGTTGTCGGTTTTATTAGATAGTCGAATCAAGCCAATAAGTAGAACGGCAAAAACGTTTAATCTCATACTCTGTATTTTTTATCAATTAATGAAACAATTATCTGAAACATTATTACGTAAAATTGATAATGTTCGTAATTTTAAAAATTGAAAAAAAATTGATAATATTTTCAGTTTTACTAAATAGGATTTATTGATTCAAAATATCTTAAATATGATATGAGCTACCATAACATTTGTAAATAGAACTTTTAGATAATTAACTTCAAAAAAATATAATTTTCATACAGTATTTTTCGGAACAAATATTGGGATAACCGGAGTACAAAAAAAATTTTAAAAATTGGGCATAACTGTAACATTATTTTAGTGAGAAATTATTTTTCAAGCAAATTTATGTAATACTATAATTTAGGACGGGTTACACTAATCGTCCTTATAGTTTGGGGTTTGTGTCACTTTACTTTTTGAGTTTTTAATTGTGACACATTTGACCTTAAATTTTGAATCTTGTTTCAAATAAGGACAATTAAAGATACCATTGCTTAATTTTAAGGGCAAAATTGTCAATTTGATAAAATATAAACTAATTTGATAAAAATAAATATCAAAAAATATTTTTTAATTTTTTAAAATTATTTCTACCCACCAAAGATAAAATTATGTTAAAAATTATTTCTACCCACCAAAGATAAAATTATGTAAAATTGATAAATATTTTAGACATTTATTTATTTATTACCAAATTAATTTTTATTATGTGTTTGGATGATGATTATATAATAAGTAGTTGTTAGGATTTTAATGTGTAATCGATATATTTAATATATGAAATGTTTTTAGATTTGGATTTTTTGATATGATTGGTTTAATAATGATGTCAAAGTTGTCATCATATTTAACTTTTAAAAAAATAAATCTAATTTAATGAAGATAAAAACAATTACATATTACATAATTATCATCCAAATACATAATAAAAATTAATTTAGTAAAAAAAATAAATGTCCAAAAGATTTATTAATGTTATATAATTTTATCTTTAGTAGGTAGAAATAATTTTTAAAATTTCAAAAATATTTTTTTGAAATTTATTTTTGTCAAATTAATTTATATTTTATTAAATTGATAATTTTACCTGTCAAATTAAGCAATAGTACCATCAATTATCTTTATTTAAAACAAAATTTAAAATTAAATATATCACAATAAAAAAATCAAAAATTAAAATGATACAAACTCCAAAGCCGGCTGGTCTAATTTGCCCTATTGGTCCCATACATTACTTTTGTGTTGATGTTTTAAAAGACAACATGTACGGACAGACCTTGAAAAAGGTAATGGGCCAATTAATTATTTTCAAAACTCACCCTTCAAATTATTTTCAACAATGTAAGTTTTCTTATTTAAGGACAAAAAAAAAAAAAAAAAGGTGGCTGCATTACCCGCACTTCAATAGGTTGAAGTACAAAATTTAATAATTTTGACAAATTATAATAAAAAAATGTTATTTTTCATAATTAGTGTTGATTACAAATTTTAGTGGAAAGAGAATGAAAGAAAGTAGAGTCAGTAACTTATTTGATCACAATCATTGAGAGAAACGTTCTTCAAAGTTTTAACGTTAATTTTACCATAAATAATTTGAATAACATGAAAGAGTATCAACACAACTCAAAATGTTTTTAATATATAAATTGTGTTACAGTTAGTATATTTATGACTCAACATAAATATTAGAAAAAAATCATCTTTTATGCCGATAAAAATTAAAATTATGGTTCATATTAAAAAAAATAAAAATAAAAAAAACCAAAAATTGTTAGTATATAAAGTTCTTCCCACCATGTTAGAATCACAGGTCCAATTTTCACAACATAAGAGTTGTCAATTGATAAAAGGGACTCTTTAGTGCAATTTATTTGAGTTATTTATAATTATTTGTTTTTTAAATTTTGAGAGTTTGTGTCAAATTATTTGGTATAAATTTTCCTTACAATAGACAAAAATTAGTTAAATAAGCTTTTTTTTTTTTTTTTTTTTTGTGTGGATAATTTGTGTTCTTGGAATGAATTTATGTAAACCAATAGGATGGGTGTTTATGAAGTTTTCATTATTTTTGTTATTAAAAACACAAAAAACGATACGAAAAAATTTTGACAACGATTTTGAACAGCTACTTCCCCATCAATGTCTGTGTGTGTGTTGCAATGCGGTGATTTTGGCAGATTAAAAAATACCAAATGTACATTTAACTTCATTTTACACTGTAAATGGCGTATAAAAAGGAAGTTATCTATACTAAAACTCGACTTCACAAATGGTGTAGCTCCTCCTTCCTTATTTTCAGGCCATCAATTGTAGATTCCATTACTAACACCTACTTTGTATTCACCCTTTTATATCTAATTATGCAACTAATAATAAGGTGAGAGAGCCCCACACTTAGGATTGATTTGAGATATTCTAAAAAAGTATACTTTTTGACTTATTGGCTTATATGGGTTGGGTTTGGGTTGGGTTTGATGTGATGTGTTAAAGAGGTGATGTGATTTAAATAAGATGATGTGACTTAAATAGGATAGTGACTTTTTGTATTATTTAGTTTATGCCAAACCAACCCTTAATATTAGAGATTTTAAAAATTTTATCAAAATTTTTACAAAGTGTTTCACATGAGTGTGAGACTTATACTATGTAGGTCATATGTGAATCTCACACTCATATGAAACATTTAGTAAATATTTTAATAAAATTTTTAAAATTTCTAACTTTACTCATTTTCTGATCCCTATACAATTCAATTTCAAATGCAGTATGGAGAGAGAGAGAGGTATCAATTGTTACTTCATTTTTTATTTTTATTTTTTATCACAGTATGGAATCAATGACATATCCCTTAAAAAAATAACACGTTCATTGATCTAAGTGCATGTAATGAACCCTCACTAAAATAGTACAGCCCTGCTTTATTTTAATTGTAATTTGGGAGTCATTAAAGAGATAACACTAAGATTTGACCCCCCCCCCCCCCCCCCCAAAGATAGTATTTTAATTAAAACATTATCCCTACAACATAGGATTAGGATATTGTCAATTATTAAGGAATATGTTCCTATGATTCTCATTGATGCCTTTATGGTTGCACTAACTCCATTACAGACATACAAGTTTAGTACAACTGCTTATTTCTTTCACATTATCATAAGTTGTGTTTGGTTTGCATCTTTGTCCAAGTCCACCTACTTTGAGATTTAAGAATCTAATAAAAAATAATTCTGCAAATTATCCTAATTGATGTATTAATTTTGCGATTTATAAATCTAGACGATAGTTTATAAAACAATTCCAGCTTTTCATTTTTTCTACTGTCAGATTCCTTCAACAGATAAAGCTTATGACATAACAACTTTTATTTTTACTATTTTTTAAAAAAAAATTTTAAGAAAAAAAATATTTGATTCCGGTGATGCATGTGTTTTCATTGACACAATTCATAATGTGATCAGTAGTGAGCTTACTAAAATTATACTAATCGATCTGAGTTAAACGGATATATATAAGCTTGAAACCTAAGTTGACATTTGACCATTTCCAATTTCAAAAACTATTGAAAAATATGCAAAACGGACTTTCAAACTAAAATGGCACATGAGAATTGAATATCGATAATGAGGTTGGGTTTGGCAATTAAATTTTTAGTAGTTTTTTATTTTTTATTTTTTGTCAGTTCAAAAATTAACACAGCCGATCCATTTAATAATTGCTAAAAATGTGTCCTTTTTTTCTTATAACAGTTAGCACTAAAATTTTCGATCATCAAAATCACTGATGTGAGAGAATTTCAAAATATTCTCTCATATCAGTTATTTTAGTGATCGAGAAACATCAGTGATTTTGTTATTTTTCCTTTTTGTTAAGAAGAGTTTTGTATCTTTCTAAACTATTGTTTGAAAAATTATCATATTACCCTTATAGTCAGAGGCGAGACCATGATTTTCAATCGAGGGGGCCAGAATATGTCTTCTCCTCCAGATTCTTTTGAAATATAATTTTTTACAAAAGTACAATTGCAAAATTTTAATTTATGTATAGATTTTACAATCCCAATTGGTAGCTCGAAATCAACATGGCTCGAATGCCCTGAGTCCAAACGACGTCGTTTTTTATTTTTTTATTTTTTCCTTTTCTCTTTGAAGATGAAGAAAAAAAGATGAAGAACAGAGAGAAAGAGGAAGCTAGGTTCATCTTCATCAACAACAACACAGAGAGAGGAACAAAGTTCATTTTCATCATCAACAAAACAGAGATCTTCATCAATATTAACATCTTCATCAACAACAACACGGAGATCTTCATCAACATCAACATCAACAACATCTTCATCATCAACACATCATCATCATCAAACACATTATCATCATGAACAACAACATCACAACATCTTCATCAACATCATCATCATCAACAACATCCATTGATTTTGTCAAATCCATATCTATCGATTTCGATGAAATCGATCGATTTGAAACCCTGAAAAAAGAAGAAGAAGAAGAAGAAGAAGAAGAAGAAGAAGAAACACCATCATCGTCGATCTTTGCAACATCTTCTCTCTCTCTCTCTCTCTCTCCTCTTCTCTTCTCTCTCTGTCTGTGTTCGAAAGAATGAAAAGGAAAGAAAGAAAAGAAAAAAGAAAAAAAAAAACACTGCCCAAAACGACGTCGTTTTGGACAGTTCGAGCCATTCGAGCAGGACGAATTTCGAGCTACGAATCATTTTTGTAGATTTTATCATGTCATGTATTATTATTTGTTACTTTTTGTTTTGATTCTTTTTTCTAGAATTTAAAACTAATAATATTCATGGTATTAATTATATAATTATGCTAAAAAGTGTAGAAGGTGAATAAAAATGATGATATAAATTGTGTAGTAATACTAAAGACGAATAACTCAAATATAGAAAAATATCAAGAAAAATAATGTGTGAATCCCCACCATACAATAATTAAATCTAGACCATATATCATTTTTTCTTGGTACTTTTTTGTTTTTGAATTCTTGTTCTCTAACATTACTCTTTAGTTATTTCAATTAAAAAAGATCAATGGAAAAATATTGGGATAAGTAAAAAAATCCAGAAAAATTTCCAAGAGACAAAAAAAAAAAAAAAAAAAAAAAAAAAAAAAAAAAGAAAAAGAAAAAGAAAAAGAAAAAGAAAAGATATTCTGATTTTAAGGGGATCAAATTAAATTTTCCTAATTTTCTAATTCGTTTTTGGAATGGAAATGGAAACGTGAGGTGTGGAAGATCCTTTTGGAGGGATTGGTGGTTGAAGTATTAGTTATCGAGCATTGAAATCTATATTTATATTAATATGGTTTTCTGGTGTTACATTGAAGTGTTACATTAAAGTGCTACATTTGGAAAAAGTATACTGAAGAGTTTTTGTGCTTTACATTGATTGAAGTGTTACGTTTGAAAAAAATATACTAAGGAGTTTTTTTGGAATGTTACGTTGTTATGTTTGGAAAAGACACTAAGGAGTTTTTTTAGTGTGTTACATTGGAATGTTACGTTTGAAAAATATAAACTAAGGATTTTTTTTTGAAGTTACATTATTACGTTTCAGAAAAGTACACTAAAGAGATTTTTAATATGTTGCATTAGAGTGTTACATTTAGAAAAAGTTTATTAAAGAGTTTTTGTATGTTATATTGATTAGAGTGTTACGTTTGAGAAAAAGTACACTAAAGAATTTTTTAGTGTGTTACGTTGGAGTATTACGTTTTTTGAGTATTACATTGGAGTGTTACATTTAGAAAAAGTACACTAATAAATTTTTTTGAAGTGTTACGTTTAGTAATTTAAATATTATGAAAAAATCTACATTTATCTGTCAATACATAACATACGTGTTTATATTTGACCCTTTATGTAATTCACACTAAAATGGGATCTTTGCATCCATAAGAAACCAAACAATTTATAAGATTACAATTTAAAATTTATTGGTGCTTCACCTTTAAATTTACTTAAAATTTAAAAATAATATGCTAATTATATTATAAATACTCAAAATTATATAAGGGTATAAGTAAAATTTTCTATTTTTCGGGAGGGGTCACGGCCAGCCCCGGTCCATTAACAGTTTCGCCCTTGAACTTATAGTGTTATAAAGCCTTTGTTAACATAATCAAAGGAATACAAATAAAGAAAAATGATTTGTGCCTCGAAATTTTCCGTCCCGAATGCCCCTAATGCCCAAAACGACGTCGTTTTGGGCATTAGGCATTTTTTTTTTTCTTTTTGTCCGCCATTTTCGACACAGAGCAGAGGAAGAGGGAGAGAAAAAGAGGGAGAGGGAAGAGGGAGAGAAAGAGCTCGTCGCCCAGCCGAGCTCGTCCGCCCGCCAGTCGTCGGCCCAGCCGAGCTCGTTGCGTCGCCTCCGCCCGCCGTCCTCCGCCTGCCGTCGCCTCTACGCGATCGTCGCAGAGGCGTCTCCATCGCCCTCCCCCTCCCCTCCCCTCCCCCACCCCCATTTTTGAGGCCCCCTCCAGTCCTTCTTCCTCCTCCCCCTCCCCCTCCCCCTCCTTCTCTTCTTCGTCTTCTTCTTGCTTCTTCCGCTGTAAAAAAAAAAATTTGGGGCATTCGGGGCTCCCAATTTCGAGCTCCGAATCACAACTCTACAAATAAAATAGTCTTTACACAAATATGTAGAGATTTCCCAAAATGCTTATTTTTATTTGTTTTGGAAAAGCTATTTGACCAAACTAAACAGACTTTCTATTTTTTATTTTTTAAATTAAAAAGCAACTTATATAAGATTGTAAAACAAAATGTGAATGTTGAAGTCGAAATATTATTTTCTACACAATGATTATTCTTTAAAGCAACAAGGCACCAACAAGAAGCCCTAAATATTTTCCAGTTAATTGTTTCTATGGGTTATTTGAGAAAGATAGTTAAAAGTTATTTTTAAACTTTTCAATCATTAAATCACATTATTTCTTATATTTTTACACGTTTTTTTTAAAAAAAAAATCAAAAAATTAACTTTTAATCATCTTTTTAAAATAACCGTATGTATGGACATGTGGAGTAGGGTTAAGCTAGTCTTGCTTTGAAGGCACAACATTCATTTGCACACATCAATTTCATGTTTTAGGCTGTGGCATTGTCAGTGATTGGTGAGATGGACTTTGGTGTAACTCTAGTTATCATGCATCTATCAAGGTGTGAAATCTGATATGATAGTTGAATCTGTCAAGATTGGGAAAAATTATATTATAGTAATTAGGAAGTATATCATTGTAGAATGTAGAGTGACATACTATCAAGCCTCATTAGGACTTGTGATAGATTGGAAGGCGACATGAATCAAATGGTATAAAATAGTCTGGTTTAATGCAATTTATGGTATTTATTTTTAATTTTTAATTTTGCAAATTTATATCGGTCTTATTTGGGAAGTTAGCTGTTTTAATTGATTATTTGATTATTTTTGCCTAATTAAAATAGTTGTGTTTGAAAAGTTGGTTAGCTATTTCTTATAATTAAATTGATGATTGTGAGAGAAAAAATGAAACGAGTATAAGTTTAATATGATATTTTATCTTATTAAATATTTTAATATATTTTATTTTTTAATGGACTATTTTAGTCTAACCCTTTTTGCAAACAAAGCCATCAAAATACTTCGTGTATCTATCTTTTAATTTAAGTTTGTGAGGTGAAAAAACTAAACTCTTTTAGCTGCAGCTTCCTAGTAAACTTTTTTCAACTTTTAGTCAAAATATTTTACTTTCTAAGCCTCCAATAAAAAAATGCACCAAATGGGACTATTTTATACCACTTGATACATATCTTGAGAAACTTGCATCATAACTCAACCAATCAACATTTTTGTCTTCAGTGAATTGTTTTCAAAACTTTTTGAATTTTGTTTTTAATTTTCATGTAATCTTGACTAACAATTGACGTAATTTTTAAGCAGTTACATTAAAGACGAGTCTAAAAAAACAACTTGGAAGTTGATGCTAAAGTAAATAAGCTAGAAAAAAGAAATTTATTGAGAATTTACCATAATTAACTTGTAAAACAATATACCAAATAGGAATGATGGATATAATGTTACACATTCAACGACCAATTGTCACAAAATTCTTGGACCTAGGGGTGCACAGCTTTCCCAACCTTCTATTAAAATGAAGACAATTTGTGATTCAAAATTGAAGTTATACATTTTTTGTGGTACTAATGTTACACATTTTTTCATTGAAATATTTTTTTTGTGATTCTACTGTTACACAAAATTTTTCATTGAAGCATTTTTTTGTGATACACTGTTACACATTTTTTCACTGAAACATTTCTTAATCATAACAATTTTTTATGATAATGTTATACATTTTTCATTTTTGAACCACAAATTGTCTTAAGTCAATCAAAAGATTACATAAAATTTATTACAAAAATGCGTAACATGTACCACAAGGAAATGAGAACACACTTTCAGTATCATGGAATATATCAAGTGATCTAAGCCCAATACAAGTTTAGAACCCATCAAAAGTAGGCCAAGATATGGATCATTTAGCAAGGCCCAGTCTCCTCTATGATTTGAATCTCACACAAAAATATGATCAAGGGTACATGAATGAGGAAAGATGTTGATATTATAGGCATTTTTAAGAGTTAACTATTTGTAAATTAATTCTTATAGATTAATCACGTTCGAGTTGAATCAAGATAATAACATAATCCAATCATCTTTAGTATAAAAAGCTTCAAAACAATTCCTGTTGTGTTTTTATTTTCTTCATTTTTTTACCACACTTTTAGAAACAAAAATAATAAAAAGTTCTAAAATATCCATTAACTTCATATCATTTTTATTTTTGTGCAAAAACAGTTTTATTCAAAAATAACATTTGGTGTTTTTCTAAAAAGTTAATTATTTTTAGAAAATTTTGCCAAAAACACTTTCCAGAAGTAGTTTGCTAAATAAGTTTTTGTGTTTTTCAAAAAAATAAAAACAGAAAACAAAACAAAATGAAACAGGCCCATTTATCATGCTATGAAAAGAATCCTTTTAGAATAAGTCTATAAACCCCACTGAAATTATTTCAAAGTTTATCCCAAATGAGAATATGTGGTTGGAATTAAATTTGTGTGGTATAATGTTTATATGTACAGTAAATTTAAATCACAAGATAATTCTGAGGCCCCATTTGGCAAGATGATCGAGACTAAATTAGCCTACTAAAAGAAAAAATAGGTTAAAAAGTTAATAAAATAAAGGTAAATTACAAACATACCCCTTGAGGTTTACTTAAATTACAAATTACCCATTGTGGTTCTAGAAATTACATTATGGCCCCTAAGGTTTTTAATTTCATAACAAATAGGGCAATTTATTAATAAATTATCAAGTTAATTAACAGTTTTTAATAATGTTAAAATTTTATTTCAATTAATAATTCAGATAATTTTATTGTTGTATAGGTAAACAGTTAGAAATTTCACTTTTTCAATTAATTTTGTTAAATGAAAAATTCTGACAAGGAGATATTTGTAATTTTCCAAACCACAGGCGACAGTTCGTATTTTAAGAAAATCTCAGGGAATGTATTTGTAATTTACCCTAAAATAAAATGTCACATTCAAACTATAATCATTTCACTTGTTCTTTACAAAAAAAAAAAAAATTCATCCCAAATGAAATTTTTTTAATTATGCTAAAATAATCAAAAAGTTAGGCTAAAAAGTTTTTCCCAAACAAAGACCGAATAATTTCTAAATAATTAAATTTGAATTTATAGTATTTTTTATTTTTTATGGGCCATTTAACAAACGACAATAAAGATGTCCAAACATGTTTGGTAAGTAGAGACTGAAATTATGGGATGATTTGAAAAGTTAGTTAAAAATTGACTTTTTTATATTTTTGGATTTTTTATCTTTTTATGTGTAAAAAATGTGAGAGGTGATATAGCCAAAAACGAGTTAAAAGCTAAAAGCTAATTTTTTTGCTAGCTTCCTAAATTACCCCTATGTATCAAAAATAAAAATAAAAAATTATAGAGACAAATTCATTTTTACTTACATGTGCGGATGGTGATTCTGTTTACACCTAAATAGTAATTTAATACGACTAATTAAAATTTTAAAATTTAGGTTTTATTATATTTTAAGATAAATTTATAATATACATTAAATCCTAATATATATATATATATATTATGATACACTTTTTTCACTTATACATTGTTTTGAGAGTATGTTAAAAGTTAACTTTTTGATTTTTTTGACTTTTTTTAAAAAAATATGTAAAAAAATAAAGAGATAATGTGACTCAAAAGAGGTTAAATGTCAAAAAAAACTAACTTTTAATCTCTTCCTAAAAGATCATATTTAAGTGTTTTTATTTTTTTTTTCAAATTTAAATTATATTTTCTTTTATCTTTTTCCTCAGACCAAACTACACGGTTCTTTCCTCAAAGCCACTTCAATACATACTAGTAAGCACTTCAACACCCATCTTAATGGCTGCAGAAAATTTAATTCATAATTTTTTAGGAAAATGAACCGACATAACACGGGGGTTAGGGTTTGTCGACATCGTTCGCTCCAATATTTTTTTAATTTAGTAACATTTAAAAATGTCATAAAATTATTTTTTGAATGACATTTTTTAATCTTGTGACGTTTTGAATAAGTGCCATTTATACCCGTGCCACGGTAGATATTTTCAAGTGCCACTACACCATCATGGCTAAAAACTTTCAATAACATTTTAATGTCATGATAAATATTATTTGTGACACTATCAAGTGCCTTTAAAAAAAGAGATAGTGACACTTCAGTGACACTTGTACGTGTCATTAAACCATCAGGGCTAAAACTTTCAATGGCACTTTAATGTCATGGTAGATACTATTTGTGACGCTATTAAGTGCCATTAAAAGAAGACTTACAATCTAAAAAATGTCACAATATGGATTTTTAATGACACTTGTTATGCCACAATTGATATTTATAACAACTTCATAAATGCCACTAAATCCAATTCATTTATGCCATCAAATGGATATAAGTGCCATTGAAACTTATTTTAGTGATACTTTGCAAAGATACTATCACTACTACAAAATGTCACTTATATGTTCTTTTCATTGACACTTTTAAAAGTTACAACTAAGCATACGTAAATACCTGTAAAAATTGAATCAATTTTATAAACAATTGAATATTAATTGTCACATCCTATATTAATTTGACATCCATTCATCCTATAATATTTTCATAATAATAAACAAATATTATTACCATAGGATCACCACATCAAAAATAAAAAAAAAAATTCAAACAGCAATCAATTTTTTTATCTAAAAATATAAATTTATTTATATTGCAATAAAAATCATAATCAAAATTATAAAATATTCTATCACACTAACGTCCTTTTTTTAAGCCTACCATTAATTTCATAATCAACAATGATTCATCCCCCCTTTTCCCCCCACCCCCTTTGACCCCCTCTCTCTCTCTCATTGGTTACTTTTTCTTTTTCTTTTTCTTTTTCTTTTTTTTCCTGCTCCTCCAATCACTCCCCGCCACGTGGCAAAGGGGGGTGAGGGGGTGACCCCCAAAAGGGGGTCCCAAGCATTATTCTTTCATAATTTCACCTAGTCATAATGGTAGGTGAAATTAATCAATATATGTAAATTAATTTCATAGTATTAAATTTAATTAGAACGTTTTTTTTTTTTTGTTTTTTTGTTTTTGTTGTTCTCTTTCATCGGTACCAACGTTCACTATATGTAAACAAAATGATGAGAAATTTGTATAATGAGAAATTTGTTTAATGATTTTGAAAGAATTTTGAAAGTAATTGTTGGCTTTTTGACTTTTCGAGGGTTATATTTGTAAATGTGAGCGTGCCAGTAAGGATCAATCAGTCCTTACAGAAATTATAATTGCCAACCAATTATCAGACGATTGTGTTTTAGTTCTTTCAGCCTCAATGAAGAAGACTTTTACTGGTGGCTTGACTTAGGAGAAATTAAGCAAAATAACAGGTAAATGACGAACAATTGAAATATTTTATTAAAATGAAAACTCACAATGAGCCAAACTCAGCCTCATGGAGGTTTACAACAACAATCTACTTGAAACTACTCCTATGAATGAAGTGCAGTGCAGGTATTTAAAGTGCAGGAATGTAAGAACAGGTATTTAAAGTGCAGGAAATGTAAAGACTGGAAATGTAAAACTGGAAAAGAAAATATGAAGTAAATGACTGGTTTGTTGGATCTGAATCTGGGGGTTTTTTCTGGGGGCTTCCCTGCTATTTATACTTGTCAATGATGACCTTCAAACTGCACTTCAAACCGTCGAACTGCTCCTCCATGATCGTCGATCATGTTGCCTTATAGGTAGTTCCACTACACCATCACTTGCAGTTGAGCTCCCCTCTTATATTTGAATTTGAATATGAGTAACCGTTGAAGCCACGTCACCTTGCATCTCTTTACTAATCCAATGCTACTCAAATCACGCGAGAACCAATATTAACTGCCACGTGTACGATCAGGATCGAAGACTTGAATAGTCTTCCTATATTACCCTTACTCTGCCACGTGTCGAACTGTAACTGGCTTATACAAAATATATAGCCAACATTACCCCCCGCACTAATATACCCAATACTTGGTGATATTAGTGGATCATAGTCGTGCATGGGCTTTGTGCTTTTAGAAACACAACCGTCACCCATTGATGATTACTTGCATTAATTTCATTTCCAATCTTTGGAATATCCTCACCACCTTAGTAATCGAGCGGACTGATATCCCTTTCATGGCTGAATCAAACTTCTTCTCTATTGATAAAGTATATGAAAAGTCATCTGATGATGCTGTTTCTCCTCGAAGGAAATTCCATTAATTAGCCACCTTTAATTAACTTCCTGTATTTAAGTCATGGAGGCCTTCGCAAATTATCGATCTTTGGACTACGAACATATTACCCTCAATCCTTTAATTCAGAAAATTACAGATATGGACATAGGAGATTCTTCTTCATAGTCTGCATGGGATGGAGCTGTGGCTCCTTCTATCTTCGAGGGTTCTGGGATTTCTGGCTGGTTGGAATCTGAGACTCGTGTCTTAAGGGAGCGAATTAACCATCATTTTGTTGAGTTCACTGACCCTTTAGATTTCCCTTCTGATGCTCGAAGCTCGGTAGTTTACCCTTATGTGCCCATCGACCTCCGACGCAATTTGGAGGACAATTTACTTGTAGCATGGTACACATCCTCCATGCCTACAAGGATAGTGTCTGCCACCGGATGCCTAGAAGAGGCCCAAGGGCACAATCCATCATCTTTAGCCAATAGGGCGAAACTTTGCTCTTCCGATTGGCTCGATTACATTAATGCCTTTGTTCCTTCTGCTTTCACGCCATCTCCTGAAATGGAAGCATCCACATCTTCTTCTCCATCTCCTGAATTAGAAGCATCCACACCTTCTCCTCCACCAACTCCCTCTTGGCCAGAGAGACTGGGGCTCGCCCTTTCTGCGGATAAGGTCTTTCTTCCTTACATGCCTCCATCTTCCCCTACTCTAGCTGAGCGAAAACAAGCCCTTATATAGATGGGCTGTTGCATAGAACCTTCCCCTAAATTTACTTCTTCTAAGGGGTCTTGTGTCTGATAACTTATTGAAGCTTCTTCCTTGGTTTCTTCTACCTTCGAAGCAACCTTCTCGCTTTGTTCTGCTCCCAGGTTCTTTAGTTCAACCTCTCTGCCCTCTTTCTCATAGACAAAATATGTCCACAAAGCTTCCTCTTCCTGTATCTCCTGGACTTTTGCTTCAATGTCCAATGCACAGTACTTATCAAGGGTCAAAACTCTGACCTGTTGTTGCTCCTGCTTGCAGTCAATTATCATGGCTTCTTTCTCTTGCTCCTGTACTTTCTGGACTATTGATTTTACATCCAAGGTTGAGAATTTAATCAGAGCCAAGGACTTGGCTTCTTGTGCTTCATCTCTTTGCCTACAACCAGGCATCATTGTCATCTTTAACGACAACCTCTTCATCAGCACTCTCCTGGACTAAGTGCTTCAGGTGTGTCACTTCCTCATCAGCCGTCACTTCGGCTGAGCCATCAGGTTTCCTCAGTATACTGAGTGGTGTCACTCCCTCAATATACAGTTTGGCCTCTGCAAAGTCTGCATAAGCTATGAAAGGTTGAGGATCTGCATCAATTTCCTCTGTCTCTTTATTGCCTAAGGCCATCATAATTTTCTGATGCAAAGAGGAAGGCACACATTTGTTAGTGTGGATCCAATCTCTCCCAAGTAAAGCATTGTATTTAGCATTACTGTCGATTACGAAGAATGCTGTCATACAGTCCCTGGTTCCCACACTCAAGTTAATGGGTAGAATTCCCAGAGCCATCTGTTTGTCTCCAGCAAAGCCAGCAATGGTTGTGCTAGTTGGGATCAACCTGTGATTCTTTTTCCCTAGTTTCTTCAAAGAAGATTTCGGTAGTAAGTTCACTGCTGCCCCATTATTTATCAGGACTCGGTTCAATTGTATCCCATCGAAGAAAGTCTTGATGTACAAAGGCTTGACATGTTGTGTCATAGAATTAGAGGGATATTCAAAAGGATATGAGAGGTTAATGCTCACCTCTTCCTCACTCTCATATTCAGTTTCCATTGGGGTTGCCATTCCGGAATCATCCTGTACCATACTCACTTGTGAATCTTCACTAGAGACTAGAATTGGATCAACTTCTTGACCATCTTGGTTCTCATCCCCAGCTTCAAACTCGTGAGGTAGTATATGTACCATATTAACTGATACTGGAGGAAATGAGCCAAACTGGATGGCTGGTTGTGCTTGTTTCCCCTCTTGGCTATCTTGATCAGTTACCTCAGAAGTATCCTACATGCTGCATTTTGGCACTTCATTACTAATAGGTTCCTTCGAATGGTTTTTCTTGACTGGTTTTTCAACCAGAAATGTTTGCTCAGCCATAAAGGCTTCAAACATTTCTTCCTCTACCATTTCCTTCTTTTGGCTTATACCAATTTCTTCTTCTGTCTCGCTATCACTCTCCATCAGAGCTTTTTCCAATCCTGCTAAGCTAGACTTCTCTCTGACTTTTAGTTCAGAATGAACCTTGGCCAACTGTTCTCTACTGTAACCCACTTTGCTTTGTAGCGTTGGCTTTGGAGTATGGTCTGGCTTTGGAGTCTTTTTTCCTTCTGTCTAGATTAATAAAGAGCTCTCTCCATTTTCTTTCATATCTTTCTGGTACTGAGTGTACCTACGCTGAATCTTTCTTCTTTGTGATCTCGAAATGACTGGGACTATATCTGGTTCCTTTGTCTTTGGGTGTTTAAGCAATACTCAATTGTTCGGAGTCACCAAAGAAGGCTTAACCATCCTTCCTTGGTTTCCAACATCTCTCTGGGCAGGCACTTCCCTAGATTTGTTTTACATTACAAACCAGTCTGGAACTCCAAGTAGCCACGAACTTACTGACTCAGATGTTGAACTGCTTTTTTCTACCTTCGAAGCCATCTTCGAAGCTGGCTGTGAAGGTAAATGCTTGGCTCTGACCTCATGTTTCGAGCCTGATTCAGGCCTTCGATGAAGGTGGCCATTTTCTGTCCTGCATGAGGTTGGTCTAGGGGGCCAATCTTTGGCTTTGATCCCATAACCTGAACTCCTCTCCAGTCCTCTTTCAGAATGACTGTTCTCCATTCTGTAATAGTTAGGTGGCCTGGACTCACACAAGGGCCTCTTACCTTTAGCATGCATTCTATCGACTGCTGGTTTAACTACCAATGGCTGCTGCCTAATACTAGCCGGATACGGCCTTTTGTTATAAGCATTAGTTAGTTTAGGGCGTTTCTGCACATCCCTGTAATATTGCTTCCCATCAATTGGAAGCCTTTTCAACCACTTATAACTCAGTCTGCACCTGGGACACATCCTTTGCATTACTGCTGCCTCTAAGGAATCATCATCCAGTGATTCTTCATCAGAGTGTTCTCTCTGGTGCGAGAAACCTTGTCCAATAGCTGGTGGGTTTCTAGTGTCCTTCTTGATGGTTGTCTGGTTAGCAACATGCATCTACACATTGACCTCTTCCAATTCTGTCAAGGACAAGTTCTGGAAATCTGACGTAATGACATTGGCTGCCACCTCTCCAACTTCTGAAAATGGGTTATTGTCAATCCCCATGGCCTTTTCTGCTTTGGCTGGGAATTTCAAGCTTCCTTTCCGAATTTGTTCTTGGATCCTGTCCCAAAAAACAATGCAGTTTTTAGTCGAGTGAGACCAAGAGTTATGCCATTTACAATATACTTTTCCCTTAAGTTCATCTGGAGATGGCAGTTTTACTCCTTTTGGTAACTTAAGAAAATTGGCCGCAAGCAAATGATCAAAAATGTCATCTGCCTTTGTTAAATCGAAAGAGTACTTCCTGTGAAAGTCTTTCTTTTTAAACTGTTGGTCAATTGTTGTATCCTTATGAATTAATGCTTCACAGATTACAGGTTCTTTGCCCACAATCTCTGCTGTATCAATCTCATAATTAGGATCTCTATAATATGTCTTATACGATGCATTATTTCGATCTTGTTCCTCCTCTAATAATGCTTCATATCGAGACACCTTATAGGTTAGTTCTACCAAATCTCTGAATTCAGTTGAGTCAAACTTCTTTCGAAGCCTGAATTCTAAGCCATTTTGAGCCAATCTTACGAATTCTAGCTCTGGTAGGATGACTCTACATTTATTTCGAACCCTTTTAAATCTGGCAATAAACTGAGTAGCCTTTTCTTCAGGCCTTTGACTCAATCTTACCAAGTCTGCCATAGAAACCTCTGGCTCCGATTGGAAGAATTGGGCATGAAATGCCTCTTCCATTTGTTGCCAAGTTTGAATGGAGCCAGGTGTAAGGTTGATGTACCACACAAATGCTCCCTCCAGTTAGAGAATTTGGGAATAATCTCAGTTTCATATAGTCGTGATTAGTAAATTCACCGCATTGAGCAGCAAACCTAGCAATATGCTCTACTGTTGATTGATTTCCCACTCCCATAGAAAACGGTAAAATCTGGTATTTGAACCCCCTTGGGTATTCATGTACCCTATCTATCCATTCTGGGTATGGTTTTCTGTATACAGGAGTCTGGACCCCCCGAGCCATCGGTCCAAAACATCTCCCTAACAATATCAGCAATTTGGTCCTTAGGGACCATAAAACCACTACTGAGGAACAAACACAGGGTTTGGTGGACAAACGTGTGCATGTGGTCCTCTTGGTCCATAAGGTGGGTACATTTGGGACTGATTGCCCCCTATGGTGCAGGTTGTTGTTGGGGGTGTGGGTAAACCCCTTTGAGCCTGTCCTGCGAAAGGATCTGCGAAAGGGTGCTGGAACATGTGTTGTGTCCCTTCCATTTGTGGGAAAACCTTTCAACCCTCCCGAATATAAATTCGAAATAAGGGATTATTGTACCCCTTAGTGCCAGGTATGGGCTTCGAACATGGGATTTGTGACCATTCTTATGCCAGCTTCTTGTACTTGGGCCAAATCCACCCTACTTGCATGGCTTCATTGTTGAGCACTGAGGCATTTTGACCTGTTATAGGCCTCGAAATGGTTCATACCAAGACTAGGTGATGGTCTTTCATAATTCTGATTACTAGTTTGACCATTAGAATGTCCATTAACTTCGCATAGGCTGTTTATCTCTAGCCAATCTTTGCTGAGGGATATTTAAAACTTCCTCTGTGTGTTTTGTGTTTGTTGGTTGGTGGTTATTTATTCGATCCAAAAAAGGATGTTGCCCACCTTTCCATTGTGTTCATTAATTGGTTGTCCCATGGCATCTACTAGGCTATCCCATGGAATTTGTTGGCTGAGTAGATGGAACAGTGATGGTCCAATTCCTTGGTTTCGTCCAATATTATGAACATATGGTTCTTGTCCCGAAGTAACTGGTCTGTTCGACTTTAGGTTCTGATAACATGGGAGTTTCCACAAGATGTGTTACCACATTATCCTCTGGATTAGGTATTTCTACCTCTCCTTCTACGCCTTCTTCCAAGCGTTCATTTTCTCCTTGTCTTCTTCTTCGTCTAGCCATTTTAAATGTCCCACTAGGCGTGCCAAAAATATATGTTGGCTTTTTAGCTTTTCGAGGGTTATATTTGTAAATGCGAGCGTGCCAGCAAGGATCAATCAGTCCTTACAGAAATTATAATTGCCAACCAATTATCAGACGATTGTGTTTTAGTTCTTTCAGCCTCAATGAAGAAGACTTTTACTGGTGGCTTGACTTAGGAGAAATTAAGCAAAATAACAAGTAAATGACGAACAATTGAAGTATTTCATTAAAATGAAAACTTACAATGAGCCAAACTCCAGCCTCGTGGAGGTTTACAGTCAACAATCTACTTGAAACTACTCTTATGAATGAAGTGCAGTGCAGGTATTTAAAGTGCAGGAATGTAAAGAACAGGTATTTAAAGTGCAGGAAATGTAAAGACTGGAAATGTAAAATTGAAAAAGAAAATATGAAGTAAATGACTGGTTTGTTGAATCTGAGTTTGGGGGGTTTTTTCTGGGGGCTTCCCTGCTATTTATACTTGTCAAGGATGATCTTCGAATTGCACTTCAAACCGTCGAACTACTCCTCCATGATCGTCGATCATATTGCCTTATAGGTAGTTTCACTACGCCATCACTTGCAGTTGAGCTTCCCTCTTATATTTGAATTTGAATATGAGTAACCGTTGAAGCCTACGTCACCTTGCATCTCTTTACTGATCCAATGCTACTCAGATCACGCGAGAACCAATATTAACTGCCACGTGTACGATCAGGATTGAAGACTTGAATAGTCTTCCTATATTACCCTTACTCTGCCAGGTGTCAGAACTGTAACTGGCTTATACAAAATACATAGCCAACAGTAATGTAATTTTCGTTCAAAAAAAAAAAAGAAGTGATGTAATTTGGGATTTTTAATTTATTTATTATACTACAACTTATGATTTTATTTTAAAGGGTAATTTATGAAAAATATAAAGTGCATTGAGGGTAAATTATATAATAATCCTAAATCATTTAATAGAGAATATTAAAAAATTAAACGTACTGAATTATTTTTTTGGATGCAGAATCCCCCATGTTTGGAGTTTGCTTTCTTTTTTTTAAAAAACTTTTTGTTGACTTATTTTTGCCTTTCGTAAATTCTTATTAAAAGAGTTTTAAAAATTTTAAACTTTCAGATTCTACCTGACGAATAAAACCAAAAAAATGTAAAAATTTTATAAAAAAATAGAAGAGACAAAAAAAATCCAAAAGTAGTAAACATTTTTTATTTATTTTGGTTTTTTATTTTTTAATGAAAATTTTCAATTTTTTTTTTATTTACTTTTATATTCATCTACACAAGCAGATATACCGATCCGTCAAAACCGACCGAACCGATCCGATCCGCCGCATTTTGGACGGATGCGTGATGATGAGCGGACGGTTGCGGATTGATTTTCTCCAATCCGTCAATTTGGCGGACGGATGGCGAATTTGAGATTCCTTTGGCCGCAACCGAACTGCCAAACTGCGAGCACTCCTAGTAATTTATAAGACATTGTGTTTTCAATTTGTTTAAATATTTTGTTTGTGTTTTCAATTGAAAAATAGTTTAAATATTCTGTTGAAAAAAAATTTTCAACTTGAATATATTTTTTGAATTAAAAAAAATAAACGTATTATTTATTTATATTTTTTTGTTTTTAAATCCAACTATATATAGATGTAACAATATAGAGACATACAATCTCTACTACTGCTCTGTTTATAGTTTTGATTGTTTGAATTGTTTTTACATTTTAACAACAACATATTGTAATACTTTATGTGGATGAATCAATCATGTTGTGATTGTAATATGTGGATGAGGTATGCAGTGATTGTGATATTCTAAAATTTTAAATTTTCTTTTTTTAGATGAGGCATGCAGTGATTGTAATACTTTTTTAAGTCATTGACTGTAATACTTTCTTCTTTTTTTTTTTTTTTTTGAGGAAATGCACAAGTTGAATTATGTTAAAAATTTATAAAATTTTAAACCGCCAAACCGATTCACATCCATCCGCCTGCCAATCTGCTCAATCCACATCCGCCGGATTGGCGGACGGATGCGGATTGATTTTCTTCAATTCACCAATTTGGCAGACGGATGACGGATTAGAGATTCCGTAGCCGTAACTGATCCGTGCCCACCCCTACAAGATAGAACAAAAAAAAGTAAAAAAATTTTACATAATTTTGAAGAAAAAAAAATCACTAAAAATAAATTTAAAAAAAAAAAAAGTTCTCAAACAGTAAAACACAGCAAAAATGCTTTAGAGCTCTAATATAGGAGCTCTAATAGCTCTAATGGGAATGTGGGACCCACTCTGATGTGATGTTTGTGCCTTACTTTGTTTTTTTTTTTTTTTTTTTTACTTGGACACATCACTAGAGCTCAAATTAGAGCTCTAGATTTAGAGCTCTCTAGCATTTCCCTAAAACACAGACCAGCAATTAAAAGGTTTTTGAAACCGTCAATTACACGCATTTCAAAGTATGCCAACTCAAATTTTTATTTTTTATTTTTATATTTTCAAGTGGTAGGAGGGAAATATGGAAAGTTGTATGACACAATGACAAGTTATATATTTATATGCTATGTAATTTTAATAATTTTTTTAATGAAGGTGTTTGTATATATAAAATTATTTCATCAAAATTCAATCTATCTTTAGTACGGAAAAGCTCAGACAGAGTTGACTTTTGATTTTGTCTTATATTAAACATGTCCGACCTACAAAATAAGTGAAGCTCTTTAAGAAATTTACGTGGTCTGTTTTTTTTTCTTTTTTTTTTTACAATTTGGTATTCATGTCTCATTCATTTGATACAGTTTTTTGGTTCCAAACAAGTAAGTAGAATAACAAACATGAGCATTACTTTGATAAGGGTTGTGATTCAATGATCTAGTAATCCTATCATAGGGTTTGATGAGTGGGAGATCAAGGGTTTGAGTTGATGGAGTAGCGACAGACCCTTCAGTTGTAATTTAATTATATTAATATACTAACGATATCTTTAAAAAAAAACTCAATTACTTTCTTCTTTTCTTTTGGTTATTTTTGAAAAAAATTTATCAATGTTTGATTATGTGACACTTCTTTGTTCCATTCTATGAAAATTTTATGTGCTCCTAAACTTTTGTTTTGTTTTAGTTCATTAAGTAATGTATATCAAACAAACTATTTGATACATACAATTAGGTGGTGTTTGATAAAAATAAAAAATAAAAAAATAAAAAATTGTTTTGAGAAGTAATTATTTTAATTGATTTTTTAATTTTTTACAAAAAAAACGCATAAAAAATTAAAGAGAAGAATTAAATTTTTTATAGTAACGTTTTGATAATTAATTTTAGAATATTCTCAAAACTACTCAATGGCCTTGGTGGCGGCAACCATGGGGATGAGGTGTAAAAGTGGTGGTGATGGTAATAATGATGAGTACATAGCAATGCATGTCGCTATTTATACATAAATAATTCTGAATTCAATCGGGGATTAAGTAAGAATCATGTTATTTAATTTTTAATTTATATTTTAATAATCACTTAAATTTTTAAGTGATACGAATTGTAATTATCAAATAAATTTAACTAGCATGCCTCTCTCTATGCCTAGTGCATGCCTCTCTCTCTCTTTATGTGGGAGTTTTTCCATTGAGCTTTCTACGCTGATCTTCGGCACTAAGACCTTCTCTCTCTCTCTCAATGGCTGACACCATTGATAAACTAGTCCAGCGTCTTGTTCTAACGGCGGAGGAGAAGGAAATGGTTTCAGTGGAGGAGTCGCTCACACAACCGATCTTAACGAAGTTGCGACTTTGTCTAAGGGGTGTTTTGGGAAGATGGTTATAATCTGATTTTTGGTGAAAAGCTGATTATAAGCAGATTATAATCAGCTTTTCTGTGAGAGAAGAGGAGATAAAAAATCTGAAAATCAGATTTTTTATCTCTTCCCAAAAGAGGCCTAATTGGCAAACTCCTATCACAAAGGCCGTACAACATCGATGCAATGAAGACTAATTTAATTTCGGTGTGGAAACCATCTAAAGGGGTGATGTTTAAGTCTTCGGACGATAATTTGTTCCTCTTTCAGTTTAACCACATTGTAGACAAGAAAATAGTTTTGATTAACGGCCCTTGGAATTTTGACAAACATCTAGTTCTGCTTTGTGATTTCGATGGGTCTCTCCAGCCTTCAGAGATCTCTTTCTCTACAGCCACTTTTTGGGTTCGCGTTTTCAATCTTCCTTTAGTCAGTATGACCAAGGATGTGGGGTGCTTGATTGGAACTAAGCTTGGTACCTTTGTGGACATAGAATATGGTGAAAGCTGGTGCGAGATCAATCTCGATAGAATGCTCCTAATCCATCTATTTTTCCTTTGCATGGCAAGCGAGATTGCGATGAGGACTTGTTGTTGGGGGATATACATCTACCTCCCTCGCTCAGTGAGGTTCCTCCTGGTAAGAAGCAAAAACCACCCTCTGTTATTTCCCCCATTGTGCGTGACTATGACACACATTCGACGGCGGCAGCTGCGACGCGGCCCCGTTAATCATTATGAGTTGCCTGAGTTAGAATTGTCGAGGGCTTGGGAAAGGTTCTAAATATCGGCCGGTCCGTTCCGTACCGGCCGATTCGTACCGGAAAATAGGGGGGCCGCGTCGGATACTCACCGGTATACCGGTGAGATTGGATTTCACGTCCGTATCGGCCGATTCCCGACACATATCGGCCCGAATCCGATACATACAACGATACAGTCCGATACACGCCGGTACGGATGAAAATCAGCGCAAAAAACCTGCAAGATCTAAGATTCTTTGGGCTATGGAGTTCACTTTGATCTTCAGGCTTCTTCAAAGATGGTTTGTGTCCTGAGTTGCAAGTTATAATTTGTGTTTATGCTCTGTTTTTGGTGAGTTGTTGATGCTCTGTTTTTTGGAACCGTTGCTGCTGCTATGCTCTGTTTCAGTGCTGAATGTTTAGAGGTTTTTTTCCCTCATTTTTCTTTGTTTATGGTGGTGATGATATGGATAGGGGGGGAGTGGAATTGTACGGTGGAGATGAAAGGGCAGCAGCAACAACATATTTGGTGTGGGAAGATCTAACGGTGATGCTTCCAAACTCTGGGCATGGATCCACAAAGAAGTTGCTGAATGTGCTGAGTGGGTGTGCTGAATACACCTACAGGCTACACTACACCACCACTGTTTTTATTAATATATATATATATATTTCTACTGAGCAGAAGAAGGGAAAAAAAATAAGAAAAATACATGTTCAATCCAATCTGTCAAAAGTTGGATTAGTGGAAAGGTTGTTTATTGGTTTTTATTATTTATTTATTTATTTATTTTGGTGTCATGTTTTTGTATTTTATTTATTTTTTATTTTTTTTATTTGTGTCTTGCTTTGGTGTAGATGTTTAAGATTTAGAATTTTTTTTTAAAGAGGTTTATTCTAATTAGATTTTTATTTTTATTTTAAATATATTATTGTTACTAAGTAAATTAGAATTACAATATTTGTCAAGTGAAAACTGTTATTGTAGATAATTAAAAGTTATAATTGAGACTAAAATAAGTACATATCATTTAGTTGAAAATGAGTCAAAAGTATTCCTACATATTAAAATTTTGATTAAAATGTGACAAATTAAGGCTAAAAGAATAAAAAAAATGCATAAAATTGAGTTTTAGAGGGATTGTTAATGATTTTTAAAATTTCACAGCCGCGACACCCGATTCCCGATACGTACCGGCCGATACTACCGATACCGATACTCCGCGATCGATACCGTTACGTTACCCGATATCGCGATTTAGAACTGAACCCTCGAACAGTTCCATATCTTCAGTATCTTTTGAAGCTTAAAGATCCCGACTTGGTCTTCTTGATGGAGACAAAATGTGACAATCGCCGAATGGAGTTTCTTCATTGGGGTTTGCTGGTGGTTTCTTTGTTGCCCGAGTAAGACTTGCCGGGGGCCTAGCGTTGTATTGAAAGAAGGATGTGCAACTATCGATTCACAGTTTCTCTCAAGGGTATATTGATGCAATTGTGGAGGTTGGTGTGGGCTCACTGCCTTGGCGCTTAACTGGTTTCTATGGGCATCCAGAAGCGTACAAAGGACATTCTTCTTGGGAATTAATGCGCCAATTGGCAGCAATGCCAGGCTCTGCTTGGCTGATGCTACATGAGAAACAAGAGATGCATAGCTGTAGCCAATCACAAATGGATGGGTTCAGGAGGGTCATTGATGATTGTAATATGTTTGATGTGGGTTTTTCAGGGCCAAAATACACCTTTTGTCACGATCTAAACCCGGCACCCATAGATAAGCATCACAACAAAGACAAAAACTGAGGTCATAATACATTAATAATGCAACGGAGTAAAATAAAAGGATAACCAAATATTTATTTAATTAAAAATACACGTTGGAGCTTTTATTTATTGACATTGCTATAGCTAAATTATTTTTACAAAGTGCCTTGTGTCTAAAACTCACATTGGTCCGGCTATTTTCAACTTATGAACAAAGGGTTAACACTCCTCTCTAAGCCTTATCACCTGAAAGTGTTTAACAGCTATAAGTACATGGTAGAATAATAAATATTATCCTAATATAAAAGTATAAAAGTCACCATGGATAATTATTTAGGCTAAACAGAGAATCGTTTAGTTCGAATAAATAAATCATTTTAAATGGCAGGATCATAATGCAAAAATCATATAACAAAATAATTATAACCACGATACAGAACAGAATAGAGAGTCAACGGATATTTAAGTCCCCCAAACATAGGACCTTCAGAGGGCCAAATATTTAAGTCCCCAGGCTTGGGACGACAAACAGAGAGGTTAATAAACAATTATATTGATGAGTTTCACTTTTTAAGCAAATATAGTTCATTTAACAAATAATATACCCTAAAAACTAATATAATTTGCAAAGTATAATTTACGTAAAATAATTTATGATAGATTAAAATATAATAAAACTTACCTCAACATTACTCTCCAACTTAACCTCGTTCCTGGCTGGCTTACTCCTTTCTAATGCCTCTCGTTTATTGTGTTTTTTTTTCCCGTGCTTCCATTCGCTCAAACTCACCTATTTATAGATGTTTCAGGACTTGGGTGTTAACATTGACACGTTGCCTTTTTGGCTTCGTTGGAGAAGTGGGTTGACTTTTTGACTTTTTAATTTTTTTTACTATTTTAACCTGGACTAAAAAGTTTGGTTTGGGAAGGACTTTTTAGTTTTTTTAACTTTTTTAATGAAAGAAGAGTGTAATAATTATATGTTGAATGTGATGTTTTGCTTGTTGTGACTAAAATAACCTATTTTATCTTTTGTGGCTAAAATAACCAAAAAAGCCCATAAACCAACTTGCCAAACAGAGGCTAAGCAGAGTTATCTCATTCAATCCACTAAGCTGAGTCATCTAAATCAAAGGCAAAGTTATTCAACAGATGACTGGCAAACTAATCCAACAAAGGAAAAGTTTGTGCCTAATTATCATACGGCCCAAATATTAAATGAATTGTATTATCATCTTTTGGTAAGACACAATGCCTCCTAATTTTAAATTAAATTACATCTTAGCATATACAATTATAAAATTAAATATTTAAAATATTTGAGATTTCGCATTTCTCTCCTCTTAAATAGAAGTTTGTCTCCAAAACTTATTAACTATGATTTTTTTCAAACATTAATTTAACTATTGTATATAATATAATATGATAACTAATTTGGGTTAAGGAATTCAAAAATAGATAATAGTATAGTATTATTCTGGGTGTTATACCTGGTGTAATGACAGAGTGACAAGACTGATACGTGAAAGATTGGATAGAGCTCTTGTCAATACAGATTGGCAACCTGTGTTCGCACATACTTCCTCCGAAAATTTGATTTCCCCTTGTTCAGATCACGATCTTATTTTGGTTCATCTTCATGGGCTCCAGCAGCCACAAGTATGGCGTTCTGACAAGGTGTGATTGTACCACTTTGAAGCCATGTGGCTGCGAGAAGAGGAATATGAAGATCTAGTGCGTCAAAATTGGTCAGCAATCAACCTTATACGGTGGAAGGTTTCGAGAAAAATGTGAACCGAGTTAGTTCTTGTCTTACTTCCTGGCATCGAGAGGTATTTGGGGATGTTCCGAGGCGCCTGAAAGCAAAGATTGTTGACACTACTAGAAGCAGGACTTTTTGCGTCTATTTTTTTGCGACCGATTATTTAACGGTCGCAAAAAATCATTTTTAGACATCAAACATCTCATTTGCCTGACCCAATCGTGTTCTTACAAAAATAAAAATAAATAAAACATCTCATTTTCCTGACTCTCTTTCTCTCCCTCTCAATCCCCCCCCTTTTTTTTCTTATTTCCCAAATCTGGGCTCTCTCTTTCTCTCCCTCTCAAAATTTGTCTCTCGCTCGAATCTCACTGCTTCTCTCGCTCGAATCTCTCACTCGAATCTGTCGATCGATTCAACTTTCTCAAGTCCACTACTGTTGAAGATTTCATAATCGGTAAGCCTAAACACATCTTCATCGATTCAACTTTCTCTGTAATGATTCGAGAAATCAAGTGTGCTTTGAATTGCTCTCTCTCTCTCTTGTCTCAGTTTCTCCATGAGATCAAAGAAATCTCTTCGTTAACTTGTTGCTTATCCACTAATCTCACTGCAATCTTCTCGATCAATCAGGTTGTTGTACAGAAAGTGAAGAAATCGGAGATAAGAGAGCAGAACTCGCTTCTACTGGTACAGTTCAGCTTTTGATTTTCATTTACAGATGATCATAGCAACCTATATATAAATTTCACTATCTACTTATCTTCATTTTTGTGGATCGAATTCTGGAATTATAATTTGAACTTACGGTTTTCTCATATTCAGAATTAGATCATTGCTTTGAATAAGTCATAGTATGCTGAATCTGGATGCTGTTTTGTTCAGTAATTTATCAGTGAATTTTACTGTAACTCAAATCCGAATTATGATCCAGAGAGTTTGAATCTGAAATGATTTTTGTCTACATTTAGAATTAATTTTGCTAGTGTTGCAACCTAGATTTGAATTTCATTGTCTGCTTGTATTCATTGTTTGTGGATCAAATTCTGGAATTCTAATTTGAATTTATGAAATCAATTTATGGTTTGTTTGGTGCAACTTATTTGAGGCTGCTTGTGATTTTTTCTCTTCAAAATCTGTCCGTATTTGTTGCAACTTATGCATACTGTAATGAGATGAAAATAGTTGTAAAAGTTTATTATGGGGAAATTGGGAGGGGTGTTTTTAACTTTTGTGTTTTGATTATTAACTTTTGGATTATAAAAAGTTACACCAAATGAGGCCATCATTATTGTTATCATCGTCTTTATCATCTAAATGTTGAATTTGTTATCGTCCTATTTTTTTCATACACAAGCCTTGTTCTAGAAAGAATCACGTGCACTAGGTCCTATTTTTTTCATACACAAGCCCTGTTCTAGAAAGAATCATAACTCCGGTTTTTTTATTATTTATTTTTATTGAGTTGGAAATGAAGAACAGATTTGACTTTGTTGATCTCAATCTTTCATTGGGCAGATACTGATATTATTGCAGCAGTGTATCTCAGTTCTAAAAAATAACACATTTTTAAGATTTCAAAATTGGAAGTGATAGGCTTCTTGATTTTGCTCAATGCCGCCTTAAGCACTGCCACAGCGGGTGGTAGGCCTCCTGGATAGGTTGAACCCAACAAGGGTTGATGCTGCCCCTGGCAGGTCTTTGTCGTTGGTTCATTCCAATCTATGCCACTATTTATGGTATAGTTTAGGAACACAATCAGAATAGAGTTAGTTCATGCATGATTTTGACACATTTGATGGTATCCCAAATTTAATACCCTAATTTGAGTAATATTAGTGACATAGATTAATAGAAAAACTGCGCAATATAATAAAGAGAAATTACTTGTAATGAGAAGGAGAGATCCCTTGGAAGAAAACCATGGTTTTGGATGGGTCAATGTTGGAGTCCACCCAACCACCCCATGTAGTGAGTGCCATCTGGAATGCAGCCATTCTATCCATGTCTTTGTAGGTTTAGTTTCCTACTTGTATATAATCCCATCTGCATTTTCGCAGCAATTCAAACTAAATACAACTTCTCAAAGAATTAGGAGAATAATCAAAAAACTAATTGTAAATCAATAATTAATGGAGTGCAAGTGAGACCCAATTCTCATTTGCAACTACATTGATTTGCATTATTTTAATCTAATATTTATTTATTTTTTCAAAAAAATAAAATTAAAAATTAGGAACATTAGTTAGGACTAACGGTTGTGCAGCTCCTTTGCGATTCCACCAATGCCATGTATTGAAGATGAGCATGTCAATTCCTTTCCACAGCTTGCCACTCTGGATTGAGTCAAGTTTTAGGACTCTACCAACGTTTTCCCTCACTACATCTACTAAATAGACATTGCGATCAAGCATCACTTTCACTCCAGAATCCTGAAAAATTAACATAATTATTTAGCTGATGTAACTAGCAAATATGTACATAAACACACCACTTGTATATATCACCTTAGGTACTCGTCATTTGAAATGTGTCTTGGTCCGAATTCAATACTAATATCATCTTACATGGTAGCATTCGAGAGTTTTATGTTATTGATTTTCAAATATCTGCATCATAGCCCTTTTCTAGTAAGTAGGTGGCATCAACATTTTTTAGACTGGATGACACCACTAAGCAAAATCCTTTTGTTTTTAATAAACAGTCACACCCCCACTAATCAATAAAAAGTCCCATATGAGACAAGACTGATATTATTATCACTCAATTTACCGACCAAAATAACATCACCCACCCATTTGAGATTTAAGTATTAAAGTAGTTAAGAAGTTTCAATCAGAAGGAGATAACCTACCTTCAATGAGACCAAAATACATTAAACAAGAAATTAATTTTTTTTTCCAACAAGTTGTATCAAAATTTGTTTGCTTTGCCAGGAAAGTGAAAGCTAGACAGACAACCACATGGTTGGTTAAAAACCAGGGCAAAACAAAAGTCCTTTGAGAGTGATACCACTCAAAATGCATAGTCTGTCTCTGTCTGGCTTGAATTGAAATATAAATATCATAAATGTTTAGTAGCTTTAAAACAAGAGCTTTAAAAGAGTTTTAATGAGTGGGGTTCATCCATTGATGTGATGTGTGTGTTTATGTTTTTATTTTTTTTAGAGTTCATTTTAGAGCTCTCTATCACTTCTGTACAAATATATATATATGATGATAATGATGAATGAGGTCCACATGTCAAATCTAAGCTTCATGTGAGATAGAACATGGGTAGCAATTGAGCTGGCCATAAAACTCTGTCACGGATCTCTTATTATGGTCTTGTTATGTATTAAAATAAGCTATTGATTTCCTGTTTTATCACCATCTATTGTTTTATCATCTGGATGATGCCCATGTATTATGACCCTCAGGGGCGGCGGGCGTGATAAGGGAGTAAAAGTTGTTGGTGTTCCTGCGAAATGATAGCACGAGTTTTTGCACATGAAGTTGGCAAATAACTTAAGCTTGTTTAAGCAGAATTTGTATCTCTGAACTAGACAAATCATTGTGGCTTTGACATCAAAATGTGTGTGGGTGTTAATTTGGCACTTCATGATGTTGTTCCTCAACAGATTCTATATGCTGCAAGAACACCATTAACTTAAAATTTTACTCCCAAGATTTTGTTTGTTGCTTAAAATTAACTTACACCAATATTCGTGCAATTTTTTTTTATGTTTATACTTGGACTTTTTTTGCATATATTTATTTAATCTAGATGACAAGGCTAAAAATGGGGTTTATATATTTGTTTATACCTGTGCTCATTCTTTTTATTGATGTGTACAAAAACAGTTAAAGAAATAGAAAGATGAACAAGAATTGGATTGATTTGCCAAATCGGATGTCAGTTGATTACATGAATGGGATTGATAACTTCTTGAGATTTGCATACAATAATAGAGATAAAAGTTCATCGATTAGTTGTCCGTGTCGATTTTGTAGTAATCGATACAATTTTTCATTGGATTCATCATGGAGAATCCTATGTCCAATTACATGGTAACCAAGAAAACCAAACATTAATGGCGGATTCAGTGACTAGAGATGATGTGGTTGGGATGGTACAAGAGGCCCTAGGAATTCCACATATGGGTATTGAGAATGATGAACCAACTGCAAGTGATCCAGACCAAGCAGGGGCAAGTGATCCAGCCCAAGCAAGGGCAAGTGATCCAAGCCATATAGAGGAAGATGACCCGGTTCGGATAGGGGCAAATGATGAAACTTTGAAATATTTTAAACTTTTGGAAGATGCACAAACTGATCTGTACCTGGGGTGTCACAAATTTACTTCACTATCATTCATTGTTCGAATTTTGCATATGAAGGTGCTCAATCAATGGACCGACAAGTCCGTTGACATGTTACTTGAACTTTTGAATGAGGCTTTTCCTACGGGCACAAAACTTCCAAGTTCATATTATCAAGCTCAGAAGGTTACTACAGATTTGGGTTTCACATATGAGACTTTTGATGCTTGCCCCAATAGTTGTATGTTGTTCAGAAAAGAGGATACAAAGCTTGATAGATGTGTTATATGCAGTAGTTCTAGATGGAAACAAAATGGTGGTGTTGGAAATGATGAAAGGGAATCTGGTAAACGGGTAGCAGCAAAACAGATGAGGTATTTCCCTTTGAAGCCAAGGTTGCAGAGATTGTTTATGTCATCGACAACGGCAAAGCTCATGAGATGGCATGCGGAAGAACGGGTTAATGATGGTGTGTTAAGGCATCCTGCTGACTCCCTCGCATGGAAGGACTTTGATCGGCGAAACACTTGTTTTGCTAGTAATAGTCATAATGTACGTCTTGGGTTAGCTACAGATGGATTCAACCCACTTAGATCAATGAACATAGTTCATAGCACTTGGCCAATTGTGTTGATTCCGTATAATTTACCACCATGGATGTGCATGAAGCAACCAAATCTGATTTTGTCTATGCTGATTGATGGGCTAAAAGGACCTGGCGATAAGATCGATGTGTATTTGCAACCATTGATTGAGGAGTTGAAGAAATTATGGGATGAAGGTGAACAAACATTTGATGCATCAACCAATGAAATGTTTCAATTGCATGCAACTTTGTTATGGACAATCAGTGACTTTCCTGCCTATGCCAACTTATCAGGATGGAGTACGAAGGGTGAATATGCTTGTCCTTGCTGCAATGTGAAAACTCAATCATATTGGTTGAATCAGGGTAGGAAGTATTCATACATGAGTCATCGTCGTTTCTTACCAGTTAATCATAAATTTCGAATGGATAAAGTATCATTTGATGGTAGTCGAGAATGGAGACTAAAACTTCAAATTTTATCTGGATCTGAGATGTTGCATCAGTTGGAATCAGAAGGTGTCCTTAGTCAGTATAAGAGGAATGACCTTAAGGAAATGTTCAGGAGACAAGAAGAGAGGGAAAATAACGGAAGAAAAAGCCATAATTGGAAGAAAAAAAAGTATATTCTATGAATTGCCGTATTGGGAGCACAACTTAATAAGACACAATCTCGATGTGATGCACATAGAGAAAAATGTCTGCGATAATATATTATGGACAATACTAGGAGTTGGAGGAAAATCCAAAGATAATGTGAATGCTCGACGTGATTTGCAAGAAATGAATATCAGAAAACCATTGCACTTGCAGTCAAGAGGGTTCAATAAAGTTTATGTACCTCCTGCACAATTCACAATGATCAATGATGAGAAAGAGATGTTTCTCAAAGTACTCAAGGAAGTAAGAGTACCAGACAGTTATGCATCCAATATCTCGCGACATGTGCGCTTACAAGATAGAAGTATTTGGGGTCTTAAGAGCCATGATAGTCATATTTTGATGCAACAACTTATTCCTTTAGCTATACAGAGGTCCTTGTCTAAGAATGTGATTGAACCATTGATTGAGTTGAGCACTTTTTTTAGACAATTGTGCTCCAAAGTAAATCGTAGAAGTGATTTGGAATATGTTCAGGATCGTATCGCAACAACTCTTTGTCATCTTGAAAAAAAATTTCCACCATCTTTCTTTGACATAATGGAACACTTGCCTATACATCTTGCTGATGAAGCTTTGATCGCTGGAGCAATATAGTTTCGATGGATGTACCCGATTGAAACGTTTCTTCTTACATTGAAACAATATGTGCGTAATCGAGCTCATCCGGAGGGCTCAATAGCTAAGGGGTATTTGATGGAAGAATGCATGAACTTTTGTTCTCGCTATCTCCTTGATGTGGAAACCAAATCTAATCGACCGAGGAGAAACAACGAAGGTGATAACAACATGGGTCGAGCTGTAGGTGAAAGTACAACATTTTATCTTAATGATAATGAATTACAACAGTGTCACCGATATGTGTTGTTCAACACAAGTTCAGTTGCACCGTTCATAAGGTATTTTATCACTTCCCCAGTATTGTAAAATTCTAAAGTAAAATCTATATGATATTTACTATTCTCTTTCAATTTACATAGCAAACACCTTGAAGTCATCAAGAGCAAAATGCCACGTGCAGGCGATCATCAAATTCAATCTAAGCATTTCGAAACATTCTACACTTGGTTTAAGGACCATGTATGTATTTAGATATTTCATTTCACATATCTAAATATACATAAATTTTGAGTTGAAGTTGAAGTTAAATTTATATTTGTCTTTTTAATAGGTTCAGACCTTGCGAAGGACAAGTAATATTACATTTACTGAAGAAATCAATAGATTAGCAGATGGTCCTCATATTCGCGACCCCCATATTCGTTACCCCCATTTGCCGTCGCATAGGCCATCACAAAATGTCTTTTGCGACTGTTTTTTATTATTTACGACGCTTTATAGCGGTCGCAAAAAGTGTTTTTTTTAGTAGTGTGAGCCACAATGCATGGAGGAATCTAGTTGTTTGTCTGATTATAAAAAGGAGGATACAGGTAATCTAAAAGTAATAATTAGGGTCGTGCAAAATACTGCTCAATTCGCTAAAACCCCACCGATCTGCATTGATCCACACCGTTCTAACCACTAACCGCTGTTTAAACTTTAAATTTTATAATCCGCATTCCAAACCGCTCCGCTATAGTTAATATATATATATATATTTTTTAACCTCCAATGAAATATTAATGTAAAAATGAGTATAAAAAAGATTTAAGATATGAAATTTATTACCAATTAGTAGTTATATATTTGAAACATATTATGTAAAATTATTTTGTGTTATATATATATAAAAAATATTATATAAATTAGTGTTATATATTATGTAAATATATGATAATTAGTTATAATATTTTTTAATCCGTCAATTTGTTAAAAACCGCCCAAATCGCAATTTGTCAATCCGCTAATCCGCCAACCCGCCATTCAGTTAATAATTTTACTCTCAAACCGCCCGAACCATACCGTGCACACCCCTAGTAACAACAGATGAACTCCTTAATCGTGAAGAAGTGTTCTGGGATCAACGTGCAAAGTATAATTGGTTAAAGGATGAGGATCGAAATATCGCATCCTTCCATGCTAAGGCATCACAACAACAGCGCAAGAAGCGAATAGAAGAGATTCTGGACTCCTCTGAAGTGTGGCAAGCTGATATGTCAATGGTTAGACATATGGTGGTAGACTACTTTTTAGATTTGTTTACATCTAGCCAGCCCCAAAATCTAAATGTTGTCCTTGACGCCGTTTACCCCTGTGTTTCTGTAGATATGAACCAGCTTTAACTCGGGCATTCACCAGCGATGAAGTAGCAGTCACATTGAAAGACATGTACCCCACCAAATCCCTTGGCCCTGATGGTAAGCCGACGCTTTTCTTTCAATGGTTTTGGCATATTGTTAGGCCTCAAGTTACAGCAACAATGATTAGTATTTTGAATGGTGCTGATGGTCTGGATTTTATTAATGAAACCTACATTGTTCTGGTACCAAAGGTGAAAGAGCCGAAATTAGTTTCTGAATTATGGCCCATTTCACTATGTAACATCATTTATAAGCTTATGTCCAAAGTATTAGCAAACAGATTGAAGTTGGTTCTTCCATTGATAATTTCTAAAAATCAAAGCGCATTTGTTTCAAGCTGGCTTTTTATAGACAATGTCCTTGCCCTTTTTGAGGTGTTCTACTACGTTAAAAATAAGAGATATGGCACTGAAGGCCAATTTGCTTTGAAATTAGACATGAGTAAATCTTTTGATCGGATTGGATAGGTCTTTTTGAGGGGGATTATGTTGAAATTGGATTTTAGCAATGAGAGAGGTTATCATCAAGTATGTTACTTCGATGTCTTATTCAGTTTTACTCAATGGCAAACCTACTCTATCTTTTCATTCGACGCGCGGCCTATGTCAAGGCAATCCGCTCTCTCCATTTCTATTTATTCTCTAAGTGAAAGGTTTCTTCGCTTTGCTTCGACAAGCAAATGAGGAGAGCCAACTTTCTGGTTTATCGGTGTGTCGTGGCAGCCCTAAGTTAACCCACCTCTTTTTCACAGATGATAGTTTACTCTTTGGGTCTGCATTGGCTACCAAGATGGGTGTAATTTTGGGTATTTTACAGAGTTATGATGCTGCTTCAAGGCAAAAAGTCAACCTAAATAAGTCTTCAATGTATTTTAACAAAAATGTTCCTATTCATCTTCAAGAAGAACTCCATGGGACATTGGGTATTGCCTCTATGGAAACAGATGGCAAGTATCTTGGTATACCCTATTTCTTGGGCAATTTAAAGAAAATTATTTTTAACTACCTTAAAGAATGTATTGGAGTCGTCTCTATGGGTGAAAAGAAAAAATATTGTCTGTAGCATGTAGGGAGGTCCCTATCAACGAGGTGGTGCAAGTGATACCAACCTGCATTATGTCCTGCTTTAGTTTGCCAGACTTTTTGTGTCCTGAGATCGATTCGATGATTGGAAAATTTTGGTGGAAAATTTTGGTAGAAACAACGTGAGGAAATTCGAAAGATACATTGGAAGAAGTGAGCTTTTTGTGCTAACCCAAATGATTGGGTGGTATGGGTTTTCGGTCTCCTATAGCCTTCAATAAGGCCATGCTTGCTAAACAGGGTTGGCGACTTTTACAATCACCAGAATCTCTTCTTGCAAGGCTCTTGAAAGCAAAGTATTTTCCTAAGTGTGTTTTCTTGCAAAACCACCTAGGCGCCAACCCTTCAGATACTTGGTGAAGTATTTTGGGAGTGAGACCCTTACTAGAATTAGGGCTTCGATGGCGAATTGGCAATGGCACTTTAGTGTGTGTTTGGGGGGACAAGTGGGTCCTTCAACCATGTGATTTTTCCATAATTGTTCCCCCTCGTATTCTTTCAATGACCTCCATGGTCTGTGATTTGATTGACACCGATATAGGCACTTGGAATCATGAGATTCTTCAAGCCAATTTCATTGATATGGATATTGAAGTGATTCGGAATATTACTATTTGTCCATGTTTGCCTCCAGATAAATTGATTTGGCACTATACAAAGGGGGGAACTTTCTCGGTCCGGTCAGCCTGCCACTTGGAGATGTCGATCAGTAATGGGGATAGCCTTATGAGTTCATCGGAGATGGGTGCGTCCAGAAATAACATCTAAAATCTAATGTGGAAATTGAACTTGCCAAGCAAAGCTAAGGTTTTTTCTTGGAAAATCCTTAACAACATTCTATCGGTCAACATTTTGCTCTAGAAAATGAAGGCAGTGTTGTCTGCCATTTATGACTTATGTAATGGAATTGAGGAGACTTTGGAGCACTGCTTACGGGACTGCCCATATGCTCACGAAGTTTGGGAAGAATGCCCACAATCTATAAGGAGAAAAGGAGGCCTCTCGTTGGACTTCATGTCATGGGTTTGGTCGATATCGCAGCAGAACAGGTCCCTCATTAAACTGTTCTTCATGGTCTATTGGGGTATCTGGCTAGGTCGTAATAACTTTGTGTTTAATCATCGAATTACTCCAGCAGCAGAGGTGCTTTCTAGAGTTAGTTGCTCTTTTGCAGAATTTCAAAGTGTGCGTGTGAGGGTGAATAACCCACCTATTCAACACCAACTAGTTACTTGCACTCCGCCTCCTGAGGGAACTTACAAGATGAATTTCGATGGTGCTGTCTTTCAGGATCAGCTAGCTATTAGAGTGGGTGTCGTTGTTTGAGATGCCCGTGGTCAATAACGGATTCTTTGTCGGAGAGAGTTATGGGCTTATTAGATGTTGATTGTGTTTATTGATATCACCCCATGTGAAGGGGGTGATATTTTTCTCCATAGGAACACACACAGGTCATGGAAGAAGGCTGCCAACCAAGTCAAGCATGGCGGCCACCAACCATGTCAAGGAAGACGGCCACCGAAAGGAGAAGAAATGAGCTGGCCATGTGCAAGGCTAGCCTCTCCACCTTCATCTGTAATGTATCTATAAATGGAGGTTGAGAGGAGAGGTGAAAGAGTGAGCAAACCGTGAGAACAAACTAAAGAGTGCCAGAGATATGAGGCGGAGAGACCGTCTCTCTCGGTGTGAGCGAGGGAGACGAGAGAGTGGCTGAGTAAGGAGAGTGTGAACTCCTCCTCTATTGTAATCTTTCTGTAATCTCTCCATTGGTATAGTGATAACCGGTTACTCTCCCGTGGACGTAGGCTTTAATGCCGAACCACGTTAAATATGGTGTGTTCTTCTGTTTGCTATGATTTCTATAAAGTCTTGGGCGGGATCCCAGATCCCAACAATTGGTATCAGAGCCTCGTCGGTGCGTTTCGGAACAAAAATAGTGCGTTTTTCGAAATTGCCCAGAAATGAAATTGCTCAAAATCAGGTTTTGAGCATACCAGGAGCTAGGTCTCGACGAGAAAAGTCTAGAAATGCAAAGCAGAGCCCCAGAGGAGCTCGGACGCTCCCTCATGCTCCACCTGAAGAAGGCGCATGAGTCTCAGTCTCAGCACGGGCTCTCACGCGCCGTGCAGGCAGATGGCACGTCACACCACGCGCATCCACGCGCACCACACGCGCCTGCATGAAGAAGACGAGACACATCATCAACGCGTCATCGCCACGTCAGCGACCAGTCAGCCCCACGTCAGCGTCCAGTTAGTACCACGTTAGCGTTCAGTCAGCGACACGTCAGCGTCCAGCCAGCGCCACGTCATCGACGTGTCATCTGCCACCTCGGTGACACGTGTTAGCCACGTCAGCTTGCCGTTGACCAGTCAACAGAGGGGGCAGAGAGTTATCCAGTTCAACGCGGCTAAGGTGTAGCCGCAGATCTGAGGCGCACAAAATGTTTTGGCTAGATCTAAGTCATTCAGAGTCCGTTTTTGGCGATCCAATAGTGCTTTCCAACTATTTGGAGTATTCCGGACACATCCGTATGGTCAGATTTTGGAATCGGAGTTTCTGTAAAAAGAAGGCAGATTAAAGTGGCAGACGGCATCAGGTATAGCGGACGAAATATTCTGTTGTTACACGGAATATTCCCTGAACTTCTAAAAATTGCAATTTGGCCCAGAATTTTCAAAAAATTATGGTGTGGCCCAACTTTCAGGGATATTTTTTAGTGAGGTCCCCGGAAGTGCAGCGAAGGTTAGTCCTAACTAAACGGACCGTTCCGGACGCAACCGCGAGGTCAGAATAGTGAAATTCTTAACGGTTTTGAAAGATTGTCAAACAAGGGAGTTTGTCATCTTCAATAGTCGAAGGAAGGTTGCCGGATATTGTGGAACGCTGTGAATTCACTGAAGAGGTTAGAATGGGCAGATTCTGACCAGATTAGACAACTAGATACAAATCGAGATAGATCATTGAAGACCAAAGGAGATCAGGCTTGATCAAATGGCAAATCAAGGGAGATCAAGATTGGTCAAGGGCAATCAAAAGAATTGCACATGATTATCTCAAGATCAACAATGTCTAGGAAAGTTCTGTCAAAAAGACACTGTCTAAGGAGACTGGTTCTTAAGTGGGACCGGTTGTGACCCCACCAGTCTTTCCTAGGAACTTTCCTGGTTGTTGATGTGATCGGAAGATCTGGTTCAATCAAAAGTCCACTTCATCAGATAGATGATTTGGCAACAAGTACATGCTCAGGGAAATGTTGTGGCTGTTGGAGCTACTGTATACGAATAGGTACTCATGGTATGTGGACGTGTAGAACAATAGTTGCAGAGGAGCATACTAAGCGCATAAGCACAAATGCAGACGTGCAGCAGTGCAAGGGTACGCTAGAGTGTCGTACAGAGGCGCGAGAAGAATGTGTAGCAACGGGTTGTTGAAAGTTCACAGGAACTTCCAGACAGAGAAATTAAGACAGATAAGACGCAAGAGTGTGCGCCAAGGAGTGACAAGTTTTTTTTTTCTCTATGGTGGTTTCTTTAGTTCCATGGCAGCAGAGGATGGAGTTGATGCGAATCTCTCAAGCAAGCTCGACGCAGGGAGACTAGAAGCCATGGGTGCGAGCACTATGCAAGGAAGTACATAGCTGACGATGCTTTGATAGATGGAGCTACTGTCAACCATCAATCTACTGGACAGCAAATCAGGGATTGCAAAGGCACAGACAACAAGCGTATGTGGAAACGCTAGGAGGTTGTTTAGAAGTGTAGAGGGCAAAGGCTGATAGTTCAGAGGAAAAGCTCCAAGCAAAGAAGACCGAGGACGTTGATGAACAACGAGTTTTCTATTGCTCCAATGACTTGTCCTGCGAGATAAGGCATGACAGTCAAGGGCATCCCAGCAGGGGGTGCAGGACATCCAATCAAGGGGTGTCGGATATCTTGGTTGTGCAAGTTCAAGCATAGCAGGTGTAGACATCCGAGACAGGAAGCGTGGAAGAGATCTGTGGGAGATAGGAGCAGAAGCTCTCTCCAAATCAGAGAGTGGTGTGAGTTGAGTTGAGTTGAGGATGTAGGATTCTCTCCTCCTCTTGTATCTCTGGTGTATTAATCTCTAGCTACAGGGGATGCAAGCGTCTCAGTAAGGAGATGCATACTATGTTGAATTTGGGCGTGACAAGATTAGCAGCAGTGTGTGCAGTAGATCACCTCACATGGGTTGATGGGGTGATTTGTTGATATCACCCCATGTGAAGGGGGTGATATTCTTCTCCATGGGAACACACACAGGTCATGGAAGGAGGCTACCAACCAAGTCAAGCATGGCGACCACCAACCATGTCAAGGAAGACGGCCACCGAAAGGAGAAGAAATGAGCTGGCCATGTGCAAGGCCAACCTTTCCACCTTCATCTGTAATGTATCTATAAATAGAGGTTGAGAGGAGAGGTGAAAGAGTGAGCAAACCGTGAGAACAAACTAAAGAGTGCCAGAGATGTGAGGCGGAGAGATCGTCTCTCTCAGTGTGAACGAGGGAGACGAGAGAGTGGCTAAGTAAGGAGAGTGTGAGCTCCTCCTCTATTGTAATCTTTCTGTAATCTCTCCATTGGTATAGTGATAACCGGTTACTCTCCCGTGGACGTAGGCTTTAATGCCGAACCACGTTAAATATGGTGTCTCCTTCTGTGTGGGTGTGTTTTTCTGTTTGCTATGATTTCTATAAAGTCTTGGGCGGGATCCCAGATCCCAACAGTGTTGAGGCCTTGGCAACTTTTAAGGCAATTCAATTTGCTACTGACTTGGGTTTGCAGAATGTGATTTTTGAAGGAGACTCCCTTAGTGTTGTCTCAGCCATATTCCATGGTGATGGTTCTTTCTTTTCCTTTGGACATTTGGTGGATGCTTTCATAACAACTATGAGCTCTTTTTAGCACTGTGGCTATGTCCATGTTGGCCGTCTGGGCAATCGAGTGGCACATGGCCTGGCAAGGTTAGCGAAGCATGGACCACAATTGTCGACATGGATGGAAGAAGTTCCCATTTCTCTATTATCTCCGGTTCTCTCTGAGTTACCTTCCTAGTTCTCTGTTTGCTTTTCCTCTCTTAAAAATAAAATAAAATAATAATAATAATAATTAATTAATTTTTACTTAACATATTCAATTTTAAATGTTAAATGTTAAATTAATTTATCAAATATCACTATAACCTTCCAATTAAAAATTAAGGGAAATTACCAATCAGTGATAATTTGAGAAAATTATTACATATTTATGAAAAAAAAATTATAATTATAATTATTAATATTTATAAACTTTGCCATTTATTTCTAATTACTTTTTAAATTCTATGGTGACATGAAATTTACCTAAAAATTACAATTTCGTTTTAGCGATGACCTTTTCAAAGTAAAGGTTTGTGGTGGTAAGAGCATCTCCAATGACTTGTCATTGGAGCTGTTATTGCCAAATTATGGCAACAATTGATAGAAAGCCACCTCCAATGGTAGGTTTTAACAGCTGCTATCTTTGGTAAATGCCAAAGCTTGTGTCAAATATGGCACAAGTCAGCTTCAACCAACCATTTCCTCCCTCCTTCACTCCCTTTCTTATCATCCTTTCCAAACATAGAAGCAATTTTCACTCAAAAACCACAAAAATCTCAAACAGAAGCAATTTCCAAACACAGAAGCTAGTTACCAAAATTTCAATTTCAGCAAATTCAAGCAAAAATTTTTTTAAAAAAATAGAAAATCAACACAGTGAAGTCAAAATAATAATAATAATAATAAACCTGACAGTAAGAGACGACGAAGGGATTTCTTCATTAGGGTTTTGATCACTAAGGACGAAGGGGTTTTTTCATTGAGGATGAAGGGGTTCAATTAGACCCTAATGATTGTGAATCAAATTCATTTTCTGAACCAAACCCAAAGACTAATTGGATCAAGAGAAAGAGAAAGAGAGAGACAAACAGACAGATAGACAGATAGACATACCTGGGTTCTCAGTTGAACTTGGAACAGTGGCGTTGGGAATCAGATCTGGTGATTCTTGGTTCAGAATTGGCGATCGTCTCTTCGATCTTGTCCAACATCGCCAATCTATTCTAAGTGAGAGAGAGAGAGAAGGGAATGAGATAAAGAGAGGGGTAGACAGTGGCGATTGGCAATGACGAAGAGTAGAGAAAGAAGTTTCCACCGTGAAAAGGAGCTTGCATCGTCGCCGATCAGTATGGAGAGAAAAGAGATATAGAGAGAGAAGAGAGATAGAGAGTATCTAGAGAATAGAGGGAGGAAGATTATTATAGAGAATAGAGATAGAACGAGGAAGATGATTCTAGACAATAGAGATCTCAGCCTTTGGAAATGAGAGATAGAGTATCTTGGAATGTGTAACATAAGCCCAACGGCTCTATTTGGTGGGATGAATTATATTTAAATTTTTTTAGTGGTATGTTTTTTGGTAGGGTGAACTATATTAAAAAAAAATTCAATTTTTTTAATTTTTTTTTATTTTTTATATTTGGCTAGTCAGGTATAATGTAAATATATAATTTTTTTTACAAACAGTTGAAAAAAAAGTCACAAAAAACAAAAAAATAAACCAAAAAAAAAATTTACTAAAAAACCTATATTCAAACAACACTTACAAACTTGGAGGGAAAGTTGGTTGAGATATGCCAAAATAGCATGTGACCATTGGAGCACTATTGCTATAATTTGGTATATCACCATAAGTTAAATTATCATATTCAATGACACCAGAAGGTTGACTAAGAACATCTCTGATTTTATGAGCAAATAAACTAGGTAAGCCATTAATAAATTTTTCTTTCCAAAATGATTTAGTACAATCTTCTCGTAACATAACGCGAGAGGTAAATACATCTTTATACCATCGAAAATCACTTAAAGTGGGGCAAGTAAGGTTACTAAGCTGATCATGTATGCGAGAATAAATATTAGTAGGTGTACCAATAAAATGGCGAACAATACTATAAATTAAGGTATTGATACCATCAGGGTGGCAACATCCAATAGTTTCATCAAAAATAGGGAGACCATTATCACCAGTTTGATTAGCATATATGATGGAGTCTCGTTGATCTTCAGTTAAGTATTTTTCCCACCAAGATTTGAGCATACCAGTAAAACCAGAAGTAATTAAGGAAACAATTTCAGCTTGAGAATATTGGGGATAATTTGAGAGGTAACTATTTGAAACCATAGATAAATGATTTAATTTTTGAAGAATTTGATCTTCACTAAGGCCATCAATATTCCATTCATATAATTTTTTAGCAGAAATAGAAAATTGGTTACTAATATTATTTTCTTCATATTGGAGGTCAGGTGGAGTAGGTCAAGAATACTAGTTTTTGGTAGTTTTTGGATTAACTTTGGGATAATGAATTTTATTAAGATGAGAAGATTGAAATTGTTGAGCTAATTGATTTAGTTCATCATTAGTGGTGTCAGTTTCAGATTGGGTAGAAACAGTATCAATATTAGGTTGTTGATTTAAAACAGTAAGACCTTTATCTTTAGAAGGTGAGGCATTATTAGTGGTAGATAGTTTAGTAAATAATTGTTCAATAGCTTTGACAGTAGATTGATCATTAGTAACAAGACTAGTTCTTTTGGAGCGTTGACTAGGTAGATTAAGCAAAGGTTGATCTAAAGGTTGTTTAGTAGATGTAACAGATTCTAGATTTGTTTCTATTTTATCTAATTGTTTACCAATAGTGTTTAAACATTGATTAGTATAATTATTTTGTTCAATAATTTTTTTAGTTTCAGTATCATTCCCAGGTAATTTGAAAGGAGAAGCAGGAATGTCAGAACCTTGTTGATTGATAATTATTTTCTCAAGAGGAGGATGACTAGAGCTAACAGTTGTCGTTTCAGAAGTTTTCCATTTATGTTTGGTGATGGTATTTATCTTTTTGTAATATTTTTCAACATACTCTAAAAGAGGTAATTCAAAACTATATTCAATCATAAAATCATACCAATGTCTAGTGATTCTGGATTGTTGTTGTTTATCATAGTTATTATAATAAGCATGTCGGAGTTTTTTATTTTTAAAAGACTTAAATTCAATGAGTAATTTATCAAGATCAGGAGTGAATTCTTTTTTGATTGTCATTAATTAAGGATTGACCGAAGGTATAAAATCATCAAAATCAGTTTGAGTGAGAGAATTATTAGAGGCAGTTTCTTCCTCAGGTAAATGGGTGTGTGTAGAGTAAATAGGTTTACTAATTTGAGATGTAGCAGTATTATCAACACCTTTTAATTTAGAAGGTTGACCTAAATGGATTTGACTATTTTTCCGAAATAATGGAGTATTAAATATTTCATCTTCAGTTTCAATTTCAGAAGGTACACTAGAGGTGTTATTTCTGGATGATTGACTACGATTAAATTTAATACGAACTGTAGCATCATGAATTTGTTGAATATCTTGGATATCTTGAATAGAAGATTGTTGTTGATTATGTTTGTAATGTTCATTGACAGTGATCCATTGATTAGGTAAATCTACATCTTTCCACTCAATCATTTGTGGAACATTAATATGTGTATCAGTACTACTACTTTGGATTAATAAAGTTTTATCTTTTGGGGATTTGTGCAGAGCGTGAACATTTAAATTAGTTTTCATGCACTTATAATGGGCACGATAAATTAAAGCAATATTATGAGTTTTGTTCATCATATTGGTAAATGAACCATTTAATTGTATATTTAATGTTAATGCATGTAAAATATTTGGATCCCGTAAACTGAGTGTAAAATCAGGAAAACAATTAAAATGGACTGGACCTTTGTGTAAATCAGTTTCCATCATACCCATTAAACTGTCATTATAATTAAGAAAGCGAGCATCTCGTAAGCATAATAACACAGAAGTATTTTTTCCTTATTGAGTTAATGGTTTGACACCGACTTGAATTAGACCTATGTGAATAAAATTGTAATCACTTTTTAAATATCTTTTTATGAGATTAGCATCAAATAATTGACAGGTTTCCCTGGGTTTTTCTAAAGCATATACTTGTTCAATTGTTTTAACATGTAAGGTGACTTTGAAAGTATTCTGTATAAAAGAAGTTTTATAAATTTCTTTAATTGGTAGTTTAGGTATATTCCATCCTACATCAATTTTATCATTTTGTATTTCAACATCTTCTTCATTAATTACTAATCCTTGATTAGGTATTGAGGGCAAAGTGGTTGACCTAGAACTGACGGAAGAGTTACTTCTAAACAATCGATTCATTATTCTGTTTAATTAATCAGTTTTACAGATACCTTAATACATACCCTAGTCTTGTCTAGTTTACACATACCTTATTAACTCACAGACCTTTGTATACATACATACCCTATCTTTTGACCCCTAAGTCCGACACTGCCTAAACCTAAGGACTTACTCAGGACTGGGAAGAAGTGAGTAACTTAAACAAAGGTGGAAAACTGTAATAAGGTGGATAACACAGACTGATCTTGTGGGTGATTAAGATGAACTGAAAACCAGATTAATCAAATAAACAATGGAGAAGATTAAGTAGAAGAAACTAATCAGTTAGAAACATGATACAACATCACGTGGCTAATTTGGCAAAATAACACTATTCATTACCAAATTATAGCAATAACAATGTTATTTTAGCAAACACCATTAGAGATGCTCTAAGTTAGCAGATGCTAATCTTTCAAATCAAATTCAATCATATCCTCCTTTCTTTCTTTCTTTCTTTCTTTCTTTTTTTAAATGGCTTTAAAAACATACAATGGAATTGCCAAAACTCTCTCTCTCTCTCCATTGGCAATTTTTTTTTTTTTTTTTGAAAATATACATAGATTAAGAAAGAACAGCCAATACATCATTAGAAAGAAGAGAAAACAACTCTACAGAAGGTAAGACAACCCAATTAACAAGTAAAGACATGTGTGCGTGAGCCTGAGCAATCCAATGCGCCACTCTTTTGTGCCTTACTTGGGAGAGCCACTTAATGTCAGAGAAGATGTCCTTGCTCTGCCAATGGGGTACAGTCTCAGAGACACACAGCTTAATTAACAGCGCAAGAAGCGAATAAAAAGGATTCTGGACTCCTCTAGAGTGTGTCAATATGTCAATGGTTAGACGTATGGTGGTAGACTACTTTTCGGATTTGTTTACATCTAACCAGCCCTAAAATCTAAATGTTGTCCTTAACGCCGTTCACTCCTATGTTTCTGTGGATATGAATCGGCTATTAACTCGGGCATTTACCAGTGATGAAGTAACAGTCGCATTAAAAGATATGCACCCCACCAAATGCCTTGGTGTCGATGGTAAGCCAACACTCTTCTTTCAATGGTTTTTGGCATATTGTTAGGCCTCAAGTTACAGCAACAGTGCTTGGTATTTTGAATGGTCCCAATGGTCTGGATTTTATTAATGAAACCTACATTGTTCCGGTACTAAAGGTAAAAGAGCCGAAATTAGTTTCTGAATTCCGACCCATTTCATTGTGTAACGTCATTTATAAGCTTATGTCCAAAGTATTAGCAAACAGATTGAAGTTGGTTATTCCATCAATAATTTCTAAAAATCAAAGTGCATTTGTTTCAGGCTGGCTTATTACAAACATTGTCCTTGCCACTTTTGAGGTGTTCCACTACCTTAAAAATAGGAGATATTGGACTAAAGGCCGATTTGCTTTGAAATTAGACATGAGTAAAGCTTTCAATCGGGTTGAATGGTTTTTTTTTAGGGAAATCATGTTGAAATTGGGTTTTAGCAATGAGTGGGTTAAGCTTATCATGAAGTGTGTTACTTCGGTGTTTTATTCAGTTTTACACATTAGCAAACCTACTCTATCTTTTCATTCGACGCGCGGCCTATATCAAGGTGATCATCTCTCTCTGTTTCTATTTATTCTCTAAGCGGAAGGTTTCTCGACTTTGCTTTGACAAGCAAATGAGGAGGGTTAACTTTCTGGTTTATCGGTGTGTCGTGGCAACCCTAAGTTAACCCACCTCTTTTTTGCAAATGACAGTTTACTCTTTGGGTTTGCATTGGCTACTAAGATTGGTGTAATTTCAGGTATTTTATAGAGTTATAAGGCTGCTTCAAGGCAAAAATTCAACCTAAATAAGTCTTCAATGTATTTCAATAGAAATGTTCCCATTCATCTTCAAGAAGAACTCCATGGGACATTGGGTGTTGTTTTTATGGCAATAGATGACAAGTATCTTGGTATGCCCTATTTCTTGGGCAAGTCAAAGAAAATTATTTTCAACTACCTTAAGTAACGTATTTGGAGTCGTCTCCATGGGTGGAAGGAAAAAATGTTGTCTGCAGTAGGTACGGGGTCCTTATCAAAGAGGTGGTGCAAGCGATACCAACCTACATTATGTCCTGCTTTAGTTCGCTAGACTTTTTGTATCGTGAGATCGATTGGATGATTGGACAATTTTGGTGGGAACAACGTGAGGAAAGTCAAAAGATACACTGGAAGAAGTGAGCCTTTTTGTGCCAACCCAAATGCTCGAGTGGTATGGGTTTTTGGTATCTTATAGCCTTCAATAAGGCTATGCTTGCTAAACAAGGTTGGCGACTTCTACAATCACCAGAATCTCTTCTTGCAAGGCTTTTGAAAGTGAAGTATTTTCCTAACTGTCTTTTCTTGCAAGCCCACCTAGGCGCCAACCCCTTGGCTACTTGGCGCAGTATTTTGGGGGCGAGACCCTTACTAGAATCAGGGCTTCGATGGTGGATTGGCAATGACACTTCAGTGTGCGTTTGGGGAGACAAGTGGGTCCCTCGACCAAGTGAATTTTCCATAATTGTGCCCCCTCGTATTCTTCCAATGACCTCCATGGTCTGTGATTTGATTGACACCAATACAGGCACTAGAAATCATGAGATTCTTCAAGCCAATTTCATTTATATGGATGTGGAAATGATTCAGAATATTACTATTTGTCCATGTTTGCCTCCAGATAAATTGATTTAGTACTACACAAAGGGGGAAACCTTTTCGGTCAAGTCGGCCAACCGCTTGGAGATGTCCATCAACAATGGGGATAGCCTTGCGAGTTCATCGGAGATGAGTGCATCCAGAAATAACATCTGGAATCTAATGTGGAAATTGAACTTGCCAAACAAAGTTAAGGTTTTTTGTTGGAAAATCCTTAACAACATTCTGTCGGTCAACGCTTTGCTCTAGAAAATTAAGGCAGTGTCGTCTGCCATTTGTGACTTGTATGATGAGGAGACTTTGGAGCACTGCTTACGGCACTGCCCATATGCTCGCAAAGTTTGGGAAGAATGCCCACAATCTATGAGAAAAGAAGGAGGCCTATCATTGGACTTTATGCCCTGGGTTTGGTCGATATCGCAACAAAACGAGGCCCTCATTTGAACTGTTCTTCATGGTCTATTGGGGTATCTGGTTGGGTCGCAATAACTTTGTGTTTAATCGTCGAATCACTCCAACTGCAGAGGTGCTTTATAGAGCTAGCTACTTTCTTGAAGAACTTTAGAGTATGCATGTGAGGGTGAATAACCCATCTATTAAACACCAACCAGTTACTTGCACTCTGCCTCCTGAGTAAAGGTGCTCGCAGTTTGGTTTTGGACGGTTCGGTTTACGGTTTACGGTTTGTAGTTTGGACCCGTCCGCATATGTGCGGTTTGGGAAAAATTGAACTCACAACCACCCGCAGTACGGGTTGCGATTTGTGGTTTGTGCGGATAGGGTTCATGGATGTGCGAGTGGTTTGCGGATTGAACTTTTTTAAAAAAAAAATTATTTTTGGGCCTTTTTTCCCGTTTTGTAAATATTTATTTTGGGTCATTTCCCCCCCCCCAATTTTCTAAAATGCTCAACATTAATAATTAATGAACTAAAATTTATAAAATTAAAAACACAACAAAATTAATTCCTAACACAAGCAAATCATTAAAAATCCTAAACTTTTAAATAAAATCATAAATTAACACAAGTACATCTTTCAAAATCCTAAACTAAATCATCAAAATCATTCACTACTCAACAATACAATTAAAGTAAAATCATTCAAAATTCAAAAATATCTAGGATAAGATGAATGAAATCAATGGTACAGGTTTTTTTATATTAAAAAAAAAAAAAAAGTCTAAATGCGAGCGAGTTCTTGCGGGTGCAGGTAAAACCCGAAACTCGCCCACAGCCCGCAATAATGCCATATTCCAAACCGTATCCGCCCACATTGTGTCTGCGAAACCGCCCATTTATATGTGGATCAGTTCGGGTTGGGCAAGTTGGGCTGTTCGAATAACCCTATGCCTAGCCCTACTCCTGACGAAACTTACAAGGTGAATTTCGATGTGCCGTCTTTCAGGACCAGCTGGCTGTTGAAGTGGGTGTCATTATTCGAGATGCCCGTGGTCAATAATGGATTCCCTGTCGAAGAAAGTTATGGGCTTATTGGACGTTGATTATGTTGAGGCCTTGGGCAACTTTTAAGGCAATTCAATTTGCTGCTGACTTGGGTTTGCAAAATGTGATTTTTGAAGGAGACTCCTTTAGTATTGTCTTAGCCATACTCCATGGCGATGGTTCTCTATTTTCCTTTGGTCATTTGGTGGATGCTTTTCACAACAGCTATGGGCTCTTTTCAGCACTATGGTTGTGTCCATGTTGGCTGTCTGGGCAATCGTGTGGCATATGGCCTGGCAAGGTTAGCGAAGCATGGACCACAATTGTCGACTGGTTCTCTCTGAGTTACCGTCCTAGTTCTGTGTTTGTTTTTCCTCTCTAAACCTCTCTTTAAAAAAAATAAAAAAATAAAAAATAAAAAACAGATTTAATTAATTTTTACTTAATATATTCAATTTTAAATGTTAAATTAATTTATCAAATATCACTATAACCTTCTAATTAAAAATTATAAAAAATTACCAATCAGTGGTAATTTGAGAAAATTATTACATATTTATGAAGAAAAAAAATTATAATTATAATTATAATTAATAATATTTATAAACTTTGCCATTTATTTCTAATTACTTTTTAAGTTCTATAGTGTCATGAAATTTACCTAAAAATTACGGGTATGTTTGGTTTGGCTTTGTAAAGTGATTTTGAGATAAATTTTCTAAAAAACTTGTTTGGTTTGTAATTTTTTCAAAATAATTTTCAAAATCACTTTCTGTCTCTTACAAATCAATCAATCTCTTTTTCTCTCACACACATTTACTCAATTACAACAAAATATCAAATCATTCCAAACTCCAAAACTACTTTCAAAATACATAACCAAACAAATCAAAAAAAATTCTAAACTCTCTTTCCAAAATAATTTTTTAAAACTACTCTCTCAAAACTAAACCAAACATGCCCTACAACTTTCATTTTAGTGATGACCTTTTCAAAGTAAAGGTTGGTGGTGGAAAGTTAGCAATGCTAATATTTCAAATTAGATTCAGTCATATCCTCCCGTCTTTTGTCTAAATGGTTTTGAAAACGTAAAATGGAATTGTCAAAACTCTGTCTCTCTCTCTCTCTCTCCATTGACTTTTCTTTTTTTGCTTTTTTTTTTTGTTAAAACAACTCTACAGGAGGTAAGACAACCCAAACCAAAAGACATGTGCGTGAGCCGGAGCCGGAGCCGGAGCCTGAGCCTGAGCAATCCCATGCGCCACTCTCTTGTGGATCCGCTTTGTCCAGCTAAAGGCCACGTGCCTCGCTTGGGAGAGCCACTTAATGTCAGAGAAGATGTCCTTGCTGTACCAAGGGGGTACAGTCTCAGAGACACAAAGCTTAATTGCAATTGGCAGTTTACTTTTGTTGTTTTGAGTACATATCCAAGGAAGAATTGGCCTGTGGAACTCCCTATTCTGTCTACATGACTGAGAATACCATGAGCTGTCTGCGAAGAGGATTTGAACCCTTCTTCAGGAAAATAATCACTGTCAAGAATTTTCTTAGGAAACAATCACTGTCAAGAATTTTCTAAGCTATTAATCAGTAAGCAGTGTTATAGAGATGGCGTACTCATTAATCCAGACATCCCACTTGCTTTTGACATTTACATCACAGTCTTGATGTCATCATACACTTCATGCTTTTTGCCTACTTGAAAAAAAAAAAAAAGGAAAAAAAAAAAAAAAATGCTGCAGAAAATTTGATCATTGCGCTACCATGAAGGTGAAGGTAAGGCCTAGTTTTAGTGCAATTTCGCTATATTCATTCTAGTTCCTTCAAATTCACTAGTAATTTGCGTTTGGGTTTCTATAAAAATGCTGCAGAAAATAGAGTTGGATGTTAGCATTAATAACTGTCCTAAGTGCAAAACCAAGGTATTGAAGGCAGTCACTAAAATTGAAGGTATCAAGAATGGGTTGACAAGTTTGTTGAAAATTTACTATATTTTGAAGTATTAACATGTGCAAAATGATGCTATATATATTTTGATTGAACAGGCATTGATAAGATATCCGTGGATAGTGAGAAGGGGAAACTAACCGTTATTGGGGATGTTGATCCGGTTTTAGTCGTAACCCAAATCAGGAAGACCGGAAGGTAGCAAGACTCATCGGTGTTGGTTCCCTTTGACAGTCCATATTGCTCTGGCATCTAATGTGTTCAAATTTTAATAATTTTTGTTTAAGTATATACATTGCTTCAATTAAGCATGGTATTATTGTCTGCAATTTGTTTATAATGACTATACCAAAGCTTGTCTTCAATTTACTGTGAATGGTTTGTGCATTTTGGTCTTTGATAGAAACTCATTTAGGCAACAAATTTTTGCAATTGTTTGGGAAAATGTTTAGCTTTATATATATCTTGATGATTTCAGATAGCTATAATTGCGGAGTTATTTCATTCAAATCCATCCATTTGAAACTATAATAACATTATTTAACCAATCCAAAAGATAGCATCTGCTGAGGCAAATATCAGAGAGATTATAGTTTAGTGATGGACTTTTTTCAAGTACTGATTTGTGGTGATTTGTTAGCAGATGCCAATCTTTCAAATCAGATTCAATCCTATCCCCCCCCCCCCCCCCCCCCCTTTTTTTTTTTGTAAAATGGTATAAAATACATATAATGGAATTGTCAGAATCCCCTCTCTCTCTCTCTCTCCATTGACATTAGTGACTTAATTTTGTTGTTTGAGTACATATCCTAGGAAGAATTGGCCAGTGGAATTCACTTCTTTGTCTACATCACTGAAATACCATGAGCTGTCTGGGAGGAGGATTTAAACCGTTCTTTAGGAAAATAATCACCATCAAACAATTTTCTAAGGAAACAATCACTGTCCAACAATTTTCTAAGAAAACAATCACTGTCAAGAATTTTCTAAGCTTTTAAATTTCCACAAAGATCCCACTCGGTTTTGACATTTACATCACATTATTACTTGCTCCATGTCATCATAGACTTCATGTTTTCCCTGCATCATGCAACCACCTTATATTGACCATTCTAAATCTTAAAAACAAAGTCAAGGTCTTTCTGTACTAAGTTAACATTATTTATTTATTTATTTATTATTATTAATTTTTTTTTAGTCCTACTTCTACAAATAGGTTTCCAACATTAACATATAGTTCAATTTGATCATTTTGGCTGCCATGGCGGTGAAGGTAAGGCCTAGTTTTAGTGAAATTTCGCTATGATTCATTCTAGTTCTTTCAAATTCACGTCTCTTGTTCTTTGCATTTCTGTGCAGAAAATAGAGGTGAAAGTCAGCATTCACTGCCATAAGTGCAAAAGCGATGTATTGAAGTCAGTCACTAAACTTCAAGGTATGAAGAATGGGTTGACAAGTTTGTCGAAATTTACTATGTTTTGAACTATGACATGTAAAATGATGCTATATATATTTTGAATGAACAGGCATTGATCAGGTTTCGGTGGATAGTGAGAAGGGGATATTAACTGTTATTGGGAATGTTGATCCTGTTTTAGTTGCAAACCAAGTGAGAAAGACCGGAAAGGTAGCAGAGCTCATTGGTGTTGGTCCACCGAAGGCTAAAGAGACTCCACCGCCCAAACCCCCTACGCCTGTATGTATACCCGGCTGCTGTTGTAACAAATGCCAGCTTGTAGCCGTCAGCTATGCTGTTCCCTATGACAACAATCCATTTTGCTCTATCCTGTGAGAGATTATAGCATCTAATGTGTCAAATTTTATTGATATACATTGATTCAATTAAGCATGATATTGACTGCAATTAGTTTATAATGATTTTTTACATTTCCCTAAGATCGTCTTCAATTTAGTAGTGAATGGTTTGTGCATTTGGTCATTGATAAAATCTCATTTTTGCAAATGTTTGGGAAAATGTTTAGCTGCTGCTTTTTTCTTTTTTTCTTTTTTTTCCTCTCAATGATTTCAAATAACTATAATTGCAGAGTTATTTCATTCAAATCCATCCATTTGAAATTATAATAACATTATTTAACCAATCCAAAAGATAATATCTGCTGATGCCAATATCACACAGAGCATTTTGAGAGAAAAAAAATACTTTTGTTGATTCCTTAATTTGTAAAAGTCAAGACAACAAATTAAATGAAGACAATTGAATGAAAAGAAAATACACCATGAACCCCAAATTACAAGTAGACTCTGAACCAAAAAGAAAAAAGGACCACGCAGCCAATTTCTCAAAACAATGGCGAAGCTTTCTTTGCGAATCTAGTAACCCTCACTTCACATTGCATCGACAATGACAGAAACTGGGTCTTGAAACTAGTCCATTTTCGTGTCATTTCAAAACTTCCATCGGCTGAAAGTCTTGCACCCTGAATTTCCACTCCCATTTTACGGGGTCGTAAGACACAAACTCAGCACCTTGTTCTATTGCCTTCTTCATTAGCATCTCTCTGTATTTATCAACCTTAGGTCCATTTATGTACTGTTTCCCTGTCTTTTTGTCAATGCATTTGATGTTAAGAAGAGTGACCTCGGCAGGCTTATTCAGACCTTGCCCCACTGGAGGTTTCTTGCTCTCATCCATGTAGACAGTCAGTTCGCAATTATCAAAATGAATGTGGGAATCTAGATCAAGCTGTCGCACGTCTGTGTCACTGAGAAACTTGATGTTTCCATAGCCATGGCGTCCAACCACAAAGTTCTTCACACGACAGCAAAACCCTGGCTCGGCCCTTTCCTTCACTGCCAGCTCGTGGATTTGTGGTTCTGTATAGTACCCAGAGCGTTGCAGCCGTGGCATTAATGCCTCAACATCGGTCTCTTGTTCTTGCAGAATTGCAGCCTCACCAGCTTTGCACCCTGTGGATGTAATAATATGCAAGGCTTCTTTCTCAGTGAAAGTAATATTACACGAATCATTGGGCTTATGATTGGATTTGATAGAACTAGTGCCCTCCTTGTCAGTACTATTTTCAGATACGCTCCCTGCAAATTGTTGGAAAGAATACATAAACTAGCAAAACCCAGTACTAGTGTATGAAATGTAGTAAAATGAAAATATGAGCCTATCAGAATACAAAAAGATACCCTACCATCAACCGCCACCCACAGCCCTCACCTTCCCCAATCAAACATAAATATTGGTCATTATAAGGCCATTGTGTAAAGTCCCCAATTGGAGGAGGCCCGTATTTTTTCTAATCCTCATATATATTCTATTTTGTAAAGCACACAATTCACTTGGTTAAAGCTTTGTCACGCAATTTTGAAAAAAAAATAAAAAATCACAGCATCAACATAATTTTCCCAAATTTTATCTTTGCCTAATAGTTATTGTAAGGACCAAAACGTAGGATCAATAAAACAATTGACTCTCTCTCTCTCTCACCCATGATCTCCCTAACAGTTTCAATTGCATACTATCTGCAGACGGTAGTGTGCAAATACTCTTCTAGTATACATATCCGCATCGAGTATAATGCTTTCAAGAAAAAGAAAAAGAAAAAAAAAAAAAATCTACTTCTGCAAAAAATAAATTAAAATAGATGCATTTAAATTAATATTAAGTACCAAAAGGCCTCATTTTGAGATTCCGCCTTAGGTCCCCAGAAGTGTTGGGCATCACCCCAGTTCACAAATATGATTAATCAGTGAATTATATTAAAGGAAGTTAATTTCATTTCACTATTTGTACATTTTTCAAAAGGATTCTTTTGCATTTTTAATTATTTGGTCACTTCTCAATAAGATTCTCTACCTGTTATAATTAATAAGAATCAAAGTGGAGGTGGATGTCAAAGATACAGAAATATACATACATGCATCAGCCAAAACTGTCTTATTTTGTAACAGAAAAAACATCAATTATGGACAAATCTACATCAACACAAGACACACACACACACACATATATATATATGTAGGGATTGAAAGAAGTCTGTTTCTCATGTTCTTTGTTTTCATATTTGTGCTTTCATAAACAAAAACATCGAAAAGGTTCATGAACACTCATAATTTTCATGTTGTTTTCATTTTTGTGCAAAAGCTGTTTCCGAAAATTTTGAAAATAACTTTTTGGTGTTTCCTAAAACGGGGGTTGTTTTAAGGAAAAAAAAAATCCTAAAACAATTTTAGGAAACAATTAGCCAAACTAATTTGCGTTTTTTGGAAAGTGAAATTATAAAACAAAAAACAAAAACACAAGCAAACAATCCAAAAAACTGATTTCTGTTTCCTCAATTTTATATTCTTAATGATATTTTGCAACACGAAAAGCTGAATGTATGAAACCATTTAAAGCATGGTGCAGACACCACTGCAGAGATTCTACCTTAACGCTATGTTTGGATGGGGGATTTGGGAAAGGATTTGGAAAGGGAAAGGAAAAAAAAAAGATTGGTGAAATGTGAATAAAATATACTTACATTTCACTTAGTGTTACACACTTTTTTTCCTTTTCCTTTCCAAATCCCCTAACCAAATACAAGCTAAATGAAATGGTATAAGTAGAAAATTTTAAAAACAGCACAATTGTACTGTTGGATGCAGGAGAGAGAAAAAAAAAGAAGCCAGAATAGAAACTACAATACACCCTTACAAAATGAAAAATGAACACAAGTCACTTGTGTAAACAATGCCTAGACAAGAAAGTTTAGAATACCCATCGGCCCTTCCCCTAAATTAACTATTCAACACCTAAACATGATTCAATTCAACACCTGAAGGAGAATTGAATCCAACAAGCAAGACAAAACATGATTCAATAATATCATACCTTAGTCATAACATAACTACTACATATTATTGCAAGATCGCTAATATGACAATTACACACATACATGATGTTATAACTTCATAAAAAAAGGAAGCACTCACCATTATTATATATATGAACATAAGATGCACGCAGCAGTGGAGACATTTTTTCATTGTTCGGCCTCTGGGGCCATTGTTCAGCAGGATTAATAACCAAAGCCCTTGGATTCTCCCTTGGAACAAATAAAGTGCCAGCCTTGGGTGCAGTAGGCATTTCTCCATCATTACTGAAAAATGGCACCTGAATACAACAGTTGGGCAACAGAAGCATTGATGTAAAAGATCTCAGTGGCTTGGTTGAACAGGTTACAAGAGTGTAAAATGCAACTTGTGTTTCGACAATCCTCACCTTTGGGCCATCACTTTTAGGATCATATTTCCGAGCTGGCAACCTAATCCGTCTTTGAGACAAGTGTCGAGATGTCAGCAAGGATGACAGTCTGACAGGAGCAGCAGGCTTGTCAAACACCTGTTTTGAAGAAAGAATGTCATGCACAAAATTCACTTCCAGCAAAACAGACAGCTACAAGTACATAGTTCACAGAATATGATAGATGAGTATGGTACTATGAGTGTTTTTACACACAACATAACATAACACTGCCACTTTTTTGGATCTATACAAATATAACTGCCTTTGTTTAAGCTAATTTTGCAAAAGCATGGTCAAATTCCATACTTCAATTTGTAGGTCCCATTTGAAATTTTATGCTGTATATCTTCAACACCAAGTGTTCATATTTTTGGCCTGACAAGCCAATATCCACAAACTTTCATCACAAACACATACACGCTGTTCTCTAGAAAATATGTAAGTATAACTATTTACACGTTCTTTAGTTTTAGCACTGCCCATATCCCATATCCCTTTCAAAATGCAGTTTTTCTTGTGTTTGTTCCTTCCTTATATAGAGCACATACATATAACCAACCATATATCATTCCTAAGAATCAGTCATGCCCAAGATGCAGTGTTCTTGTCAAAATGTAATACTCATGCACATGTCCACATTTTTTTTTTCATACATAAATATCCACTAAACGCACCAAGAGGGACCCAACCTCTATTGCTCATAGCTCAGAATTGATGCAGGGAAGTGTATCGGAAAGAAAAGCAAACAACAAGAACTAGAGATAATCTTTCTACGAACGAACAATATCGCGAAAACTCTCAATTTTTCTTAATCAAATATAAACTGTATTGCACTAAGGATTATATTTTTATTTATACTAAAATAATTCTTGCTAATCAAGAAAATCTAAAAAGAAAATGATATATTCTTGCTAGTCAAGAATATTTAAAACAGAAAATATTAATTTTTGTAAAACAAGAAAACTAAATAGGCAACCTAAATAAATAGGAAACTAAATATTTTAGTCTTAAATAATAATTATAAATTTATAATTATATACTAAAATAAACATATAATTTATAAATTCTGATCTGCATCAAGAATGAAGAAAGTAAATCGATACAAAAGCATTCTATTGTATCCAGTAATAGAAATGTTTAGAGATATCAGACTTACAGGCATGCTAGAAATTCCATATCGAATTGAGGGTGTGGATCCAGGGTGAGCAATTGACAGCTGAGGCATTGCAGGTAAAGATCCAAAAGGACTCACAGCTGGCGCTGGCTGCACTACCACAGTGCTCTGAGTGGAAGACCTGAGATACATGTAATTACACATTAAACCATTGCAAAGAACAAGGCATTAAGCCAACAAACGAGTTAAAAATCTTTCATTATATCTCAAGGCATTAAGCCAACAAACGAGTTACAAATCTTTCATTATATCTCAACGTATGTACTTGAAGAAAAAACTCTTGCATTTTTAGTTTAAAACAAGGAAATTAGTTTGGTTCTAAATGTGAAGTTTGGACATCTAGTAGCAATGTATGTAATCATTCCATTAATTTCGAGGAAGTTAAAATGAGTCCATCATATTCTTGATGGTACACAAATAAGTATGTTTCTTTGCTTAACAAATTTTATAATAAGGACACTCAAGGATTTATACACATGACCTTTTCTAGATTTGTCTTTGCCAGTTATGGTGGTATCCGAGTTAGAAACCAACTTGATTGTTCAATTGCTTTGTTAACACATGATGAAGAAGAAAATTATATTTGATCACACATCCATATATCACCAGAAGTGAATATGAGGACACTTGCAAACCCTGTTAACCCTAACCCTGCATGAAGAAATACATATTGATGTGATGCCTGCATGAACCAAAATTTGAATAAACCATGCAACAAATTTCCCATTAGGGTAAAAATGCAGCTCTTCATAACTCCAACAATCTAGTAAATAACACTTGTTGACTTCAAAAAGTTTAACAATAAGCACATTAACGTATGTGTTTAGCCAGTTTTGGGGGTCCAACTTTGCCGAAAGTACTGTAAATACATTGTGAAATGAATTCAAACTTGGTCCAAAAACCTTCATCATTAAATTTGTGAAGAGAACAAAAAGGTGGATGAGAGGCATGGTAGCAAATCATTTTCTTTCTAGTTTTTGTTTTTCCTATACTGATGTTTGTTTGATATCTGTTGAACCTTCGTCTTGTATGTTTTTCTTTCCGTTTTCAATTTGTGACCCCTCTTCTCAAAAGACAAAATACATTTTAGTCAAACAAATTCAAACTGGGCCCAGAAATCTTCATCATTAAATTTGTGAAGATAACAAGAAGTTGGATGAAAGGCATGGTAGCAAATCATCGGCTTTTTACTTTTTATTTTTTTCCTATTCCTAGGGATATTGATGTTTGTTTGATGTCTATTGAACCTTATATTTCGTTGCTGCCTTAGTCTTGTATAATTTTATTATTAATTTTTTTTTTTTTTATAATTTGTAGCCCCTCTTCTCAAAAGCTGAAAATACATTTAATCAAACAAATTCAAACTTGGTCCAGAAAACTGTCATCAAATTTGTGAAGAGAAAAAAAAGGAGGATGAGAGGCATGGTAGCAGCAGAAGATCATTTGCATTCTGGTTTTTGTTTTTCCTATTTCTAGGGACATTGATGTTAGTTTGATATCTATTGAACCATCCAAACCCCGTTAACCCTAACCCCAAGAAACACATATGATGTGATGCATGATGAACCAAAAATTGAATAAACCATCCAACAAATCCATTAGGGTAAAAATGCAGCTCTTCTAACTCCAAGAATCTAATAACAATAAATACAATTAACAAAGCACTTGTCCCTTTGAGTAAGGGTGTGCAACATACCGAAATGCTGGGGATGATTGTGTGTTAGCGGAACTCAAGCCAGAGCCAATTCCTGAAGCTGTTCCCAGAGCTGAAGCAGAACTAAAGATAGAGGGTGACGGTCCAAGTACTGGTGAGCTGGATGAGCTAAAAAGAGATGGACAGCTATTCGGCCCAGATACAGGGCCAGGGCCTGATGCTGTCAAAATTGAGCAAGGTGGGGATGATGTTGTCTTGAAAGTGTTTGCAAATGATGATGTGCTAAAGAGTAATGAATTGAATCCAAGAACAGATGAGGCTACAGAGCCTGAAGAGCTAGGAGCTGGTGTTTTGGGGGCAAATGAATTATAAGGGGTTTGGTGGGCTAATGCATTTGAAATGGTTTGGGGGGAAAATGGATTAGAAGAGGTTTGGGAGGCATATGGATTAGGAGAAGAGGTTTGGGGGGCTGACAGATTTGAAGAGGTTTGGGGGGTTAACAGATTTGAAAATGTTTGGGGGGGAAATGGAATAGGAGAAGAGGTTTGGGTGGCAAATGGATTAGGAGAAGGGGTTTGGGTGGGAAATGGATTAGGAGTAGAGGTTTGGAGGGCAAATGGATTAGCAGTAGAGGTTTGGGTGGCAAATGGATTAGGAGAAGGGGTTTGGGTGGGAAATGGATTAGGAGTAGAGGTTTGGAGGGCAAATGGATTAGCAGTAGAGGTTTGGGTGGCAAATGGATTAGGAGAAGGGGTTTGGGTGGGAAATGGATTAGGAGTAGAGGTTTGGGGGGCAAATGGATTAGGAGTAGAGGTTTGGGGAGCAAGTGGATTAGAAGAGACTGAGGAAGAGAAGGGATTGGGAGATGACTGAGTCAGTGTGGGTGAAGGACCAAAGGCGTTTGTAGTGGAACCACCAACGCCAAAACCACCTGCAGACTGACCCACATGGCACGGGCCCCCTGAATTTGGAATCAATGAGAAAGAACAGTCAGTACAGACCATTTTCATAACAAAAGACAAGATAAAGATGAATGAAACCACTCGTGCACAGGCTAGCCATACCTTTATCTCGCAACTGATAGTCCTCCAACCTCAGTTCTTCATGGCTTTTATCTTTGTAAACAGTCATTGCTAAAAGGGACTGCAGTTTAACAGCAGGTTGTGTTCTACTGCCACCATCTACCTCAGCAGTTGCAGTGTAAGCGGCTACTCTACTTCCTCCATGTTGACCACCAAAAGCTGAAGGTCCAAAGCTTGTGGTCCCAAATGTCGGCATCGTTGTCTGGGCTCCTGCAAAATAGATTGAGAGAATAATAATGTTTCATTGGTAATAAACAAAAGACATAAGCATGAACTAATATAGAAAGAAATATGGAAAATAACCCACCAAAGGAGGAACTCTGAGTCCCAAAAAGAGATGGAGTAGCTTCAAATATGCTGCTGCTGCCAGATGCTGAAGTTGACTGCCCATATGTTTGAGTGGTACCAAAGCCAAATCCTGTGGTACTTGATGTACCAAAGGCAGGACTGCCTGATGCTCCAAATGCAGAGGTGTTTGATGCCCCCAAAATGGATGTGTTCAATGTTCCTGATGTGTTTGAAGCACCAAATGCAGCCCCGGTCCCAAATCCAAAAGCTGGTGCACTGGACACAGCAAAAGCTCTGCCTGTGCTGCCAAAGATTGAGGTTGACGAGGAGCCAAATGTCGGAGTGCTTGCAACAGCGAAAGTTGATGTGCTAGCTGCACCAAAGGCTGGGGGACTACCAGCACCAAATGCATTTTGGGTTGATGCATCAAAGGGAGTAGATGATCCAAATGGATTGCTTCCAAAAGTAGTTTGAGTTTGTTGAAACACACTCCCAGATGAGTCAGATTGATTAGGCCTTGACGCAAATCCTCCAAAAGCAGGCTTCTGTCCAAATAAAGAAGATCCTACAAATATGTGACAATAACAAAAGTTTTTGATCGACATAACAAAAATTTCAGTCATAAGAAAATCAAGAGAAGGGCAGTCAAAATGCATAATCTAATAAATGAAAATGCATCATAACTACAAAGAAAGAAAAACACTACCATAAATTTTCCATGATAAAATTATGAGATCATAATCACACAAGCTCATACCATACACTCTCAGGAAAGTACAATGAGAACTGACATAAAGGCAAATCAAAAACCAAAGGTATACATCCAAACAACAATGCATCACTCCATAAAGAGGCCTTCTTGTTTTTTTATCATTTCTTTTTCTTTTCTTTTCTTTTTTTTCTAAAATAGCAAGAACTCAAATAGAAGCAATGCTGTGTTTCTTTCTCATGTCATTTACAATTATTTAAATTATATTCCCTGGCAGTTTTTAGTCATACTTAATTCAGTAAATATGGCTAACAAATCACATTTTGTCTATTCAAATTCATGTCTACATATCCGTAGAGGTGATACAGTGTGAGCCTGACAACAAAAACTGCGGTGTATCCATGTATACAACTTCTCGATCGTATTAAATGACCCAATAGCCGGTGAATATCCATAGTCCATACATTGAGAGAGATTATAGCCCTTATAAGGTATAATTCCACAACGCATCACTCCATAAACACTTCAAAAAACTAAATCTGATTGAACAATGAGATCCCATGTTATATAAAGAATTAACATCTGAAAGTTGATTTTTCTATTGTTTTAATTGTTAAGTTAATTCTATGTTGTTTTGGTTTATAACCATGATGATCATCACTACTTAAAAAAGAAAAGTCATTTTAGGATGATAATGATGATGATGATCATAACAATAATAATTTCTAAAGATATGAACATTTTGGACAAAACATGCACATTTATTTCTTGCATCAAAATAAAAGAAGAACACACGCGCACGCATACGCACACGTACACACACACACACACACACACATATATATATATAGAGAGAGAGAGAGAGAGAGATCTAACCTGTGAAAGATCTAACATGTGTAAAAGGCGGAAGCCCTCAAGAGTCAACATGATCCAAGATAAAGACGAATTTCACAAAAATAAACATTTAAAGGGGAAATTGCAGGGATTTTGTTTAAAAGGAGGAATTATAAAAATTTAGGTGGAGGATATCTAAAATTTTAGAGAGGGAAAATTGAAAAACATTCTAATATGAATTGAGTGGTGAATGTTGGCAATATGATCTCTTGAAGGCAAGTGTACCCAATCCATACCAAAAATAAATAAATAACTCATAATCTTTTATCAAGCCTTGAACTCCTTTATGTTTTCAATATAATTAAAGATGCCAGATGGCTAATTTTACAAATTCTGAGAAGGCTTGATCCCTGTGCCTATGCTGCAACTCCAATCCTATTTCAAGGACCAATGGCCACTAGGTCATCAACAAGCCACACCCTACTAATCTACCACAGAAATTTCGCCCTACAACATGTAGCACTGCAAAAGCTGCATCCTACAAATACATTTAGATGGAGCTTCCATAGAGTAAAACTCCATCTTCTCGTCTAAATAACAAGATGAATGTGCTTGCTTCTGATAATTTGGAAGACAACCCTGTTTTCCAAAATAAAGGGCTGGGCAATCTCAACTTGCAGGTCGAAACTGAACCGGTGTTGTTATTTCCACGACCAAACTAAAGAACAAAGAATCAGTGAGTGATTGGCCAAACAACTAACACAGGCAACAAATAAACTTTAAAAAAGAAACAATGAATTATTCAAGTACTAACCACCAAAAGACGATGAAGAACTGCCAAAAGCAGGGGCCAAAGGAGCACCCAAAGCAGTAGTTGAACTTCTAAAAGCAGGAGACGAAGTGGCACCAAATGCTGACATGGACCCTAAAGGTGAAGAATTTGCTCCAAACACACTGGTTGAAGTTCCACCAAAAACTGATGCTCCTGTAAAGGAACCAAAAGGAGTTAATACTCTAAAATCAAATATTTTGGGGATGAATAGACTACTACTTGAAGCATAGATAATTCTAAAAGTGAGTCGAACCCATATCAGATATGGATGCTCTTCAGATACTCACAAATGCCTATCAGATACTTCATAAAAGTATCCATTAACTTTAAGAAGTATTGGATACTTTTCGGACACTCAAGCTCACGTATCCAAACTACTCCAAAAACTATTGTGAAATTGAGATTGCAATAATCTTTGCATAGTATTAGAGTATAATAATTGTTAGAATAAATACAAGAATAATTTCTCAACATTTTTTGTTTCTTACCAAACAAGAAAAATAGGAAGATTACCACCATATTCTTCAAGGGAAAAAAAAAATTAAAATAAATAAAAATCACAACTTCAACACACATAACCGACATCAAATTCAAAATTTGTGTATCAAAATCCCAAAAATCAGCCACAAACGTTGAATAAACCAACATTATCTCAATAAGAACATTCCAATTAGATGCAAATACAAGTACATTAATTTGAATTGAATTGAATTTAAATTGGTTGTACTTATACATAGATTCTGAAATACAGAGTAAGAACTTACGAGTAGTGGAGCCGAACATCTTGAGAGGTTCTGAGACAAAAAAGGAATCAAAGTGATTCAGAGACAGAGTCGAACAGATAACAAGTAACCCAGAAAGAGATTTGAGAATATGCTGCTGGAACAATGTGCTACCAAACTTAGCGTACTTCAGTATAAATAGATGAGCGAGTCAGAGAGCGAGTCCACCACCGAGTTGCTTACTTTTGAAGCCAACATAGCGTATTCTCTCAGTGTACCTCGAACCGACTTAACCGTTACAATCGATATGCGAAAACGTGTTCGTTTTGTGAATTTTTCCAATTCAGTCCTCATATTTTAGTTTATTATGATATGTTGCCCATACGTTTCGATTTTGATCTTTTCATTGGAGGCCTTACTACTAAGCAAAGTAACCGTAAAATCCACAAATCGAATTGGTCTGGTCTAATTTGATATGTTTGGTTTAATTTTTTGAATCTATGATTCGATTCTGATTTGAAAATTTGAGAATTGTTTTTTGCAGATCAATTTTAAATTATTTTTTATGATTCTGGATTAGAACTGATCTGAACCGTATATAACTTAAAACATATATATACCATGCACATTGAAAAAATATGGGTTAATTACACTTTGCACCTTTACACTTTGTACCAAATCTCACTTTGGCTTCCATACATGAAATCATGACAGTTAATTCCCACACTTTTGGTCAAATCTCACTTTGGTCCCTACACATGAAATCGTGACAGTCAACCCCCTGCACTTTTACTCAAATCTCACTTTGATCTCTATACAAGTATCAATGTCACTCTTCTGTTATTTTATTTTTAAATCTTTAATAAAATCTAATAATGTGACAAAAATGTGACTACGAAACGAGAGTAAAAAAGAAAAATCATCCATATTTCCTACCAATATACTTTGTACTACATGATAAGCACATGAGAATTATATAATACAATATATATATTTATATATATAAATATATGTTCGTATGTAAAAATTGGAATGAAAAAGCGAGAAAGTAGAATTTTTGAAATAAATAAGTAAATGTGACAAAAAAATAAAGAGAAAGAAAGATAAATAGACACAAAATTGTGTTACCATAAAAAATAAAGTTTCATGATTTCAATTTATGCAAAACCCTAGTTCATCTTTTTAATTGTTCACAATATGCGTTTTATTTTAGTATAATACAGTCATATTTTGATGTAATTTTGGGATAAAATATGTATTCATGGAAAATATAGATGATTTTTCTTTCTTACCCTCATGTTATAATTACATTCTTATCACATTATTAGATTCTGTTAAAGATTTAAACAATTGAGTAACAGAAAGAGGATATTGACATTTGTACAGGGGCCAAAGTGAGATTTTACTAAAAGTATAGGGGGTTGATTGTCACAATTTCATCTGTACGGACCAAAGTGGGATTTGACCAGAAGTGTAGAAGATTGACTGTTATGATTTCATGTGTAGGAGCCAAAGTGAGATTTGATGCAAAATGCAGGAGTACAAAATGTAATTTACCCAAAAAAAAAAAAACATATTGCAAACTGTCCTAAATCTCCTCAACATCAATAGGGCCCAAAAAAAAAAAAAAAAAAAAAGACTTTGACATTTCAATCTGTAACAGAAAGTGAAAAAAATCTTGGATTGTGTTTGGTTTAATTTTTAAATTAACTTTTGGATTGAAAAATCAAAAAATATGTTTGTTTTACCATTTTTTAAAATTGTTTTCAAAATTATTTTTTCTCTCTTCTCTCATTATCTAACATTCTACATATTAATTAATCAATTTTTCTCTCACATCCGTCTATTGAACTACCAAAAAAAAAAAAACATTACAATCATTTCAACATTATTTTCAAAATTCATAATTAAACAAATTTTTAATTTTCAAAACTCTTTTCAAATACTTATCTTTCAAAATACAATTCAAAACTTAAAACTCTTTTTAAAAACTAAACCAAACAAAGTCTGGTCTTTGAAATTTGATCACCGGACATGTTGGGATTCACTAGTTAAAATGGTAATCATAAACATGTAGGGATGCATGTTTATATTTCAAAAAATCATGGGCAACTTAATGTTAAAATGAAAATATTATATGATTTTTCTTTATGAGAAAATTATGTTACACTGTAGTTTCAAACTGAGTCGAACCATGTTTAAATGGATTGGTTCGAATTAGTTCTATTATTTAAATTGATTGATTTCACTCTAATTTTTATAAAACCCTAGATAACGAATTAATTCTAATTTTATACCAAATTCAACAAATCCAAACAATGCTCACCCTTACAAGGCTTGTATAGTGGCATTGAGCTTTCTATGAGAAAAACTTCCAAGCTTCTTCTCCTCCCCTTCCCCTTTCTTTTTTTTTTTTTTTTGTTTTTTTTTTTTTTTTTTGAGTTGACTACACTTATCACTCTTCTAATTTTATGGGTAAATCACACATATACTTTTGAAATTTACTTAAAATATAAATTGTCCTTTATAATTTAAAAAATTACAAATATCTTATTGTCATAATTTTTTTATTTAACAAAATTAACTAAAAAATGAAATTTCTAACTGCTCTCTTATACAATGATAAAATTATCGTAATAATTGAGATAAATTTCTGATATCATTAAAAACTGTTAATTGATTATGATTTATTAATAAAAATGGCCATTTGTTATGAAATTAAAAATTTCAATGAGCGGGATGTAATCTTTTAGAATCACAGATTTTATATGAACTTTAAAGGATGTATTTATAATTTATCTCAACTTTATTTAAATATTACTTCAGTTTTCATAGTTTCAAATTGAACAATTTGATCTCTACTAGGGGTGTTCGCAGTTTTCAATTTGGTTAGGTGGCGTTTCATTCACCATCCGTCCAAAATTAGACGAATTAGGAAAAAAAAAAATCAATTCGCATCCATCTGCTTAGTTGGCGGATGCAGATTGGGAGGATTGGCAAATGTTTGGTAGTTTAAACTTCACAAATTTTAAGTATTTTTTCAACTTATAATTCACTACATTTAAGGCCTTATTTGGCCCAAATTTTGTTATTCTTCATTATTTTTAAAATTATCAACATACTAGATAGTGAGGGCAGATTTTTTTTTTTAAAAAAAAAAAAAAAAAACAGTTTAAGTGATTTAAAAAGGCTTTCAACAATGTAGTCCAACCAAAATAATTAGCAAAATAAAAATCCATCAAAGAAAAGTATAGAATGTTTTTCTTTTCTACGGTAAAGAAAATGAAAACCCATAAAAGAAACTATTGAATGGTTCAACCCAAGCACATTAACAAATAGATTGTTAACCCAAATAGATTAACAAACAACAATATTTAATATTTAACAAACCAAAATATAAGAGAAGAGAATGGAAGAGAAGAAGAGGAGAATGAGAAAAAAAATTATTTAATAATTGTATAAGGATTAAGATATATTTATTTAATTTATTTTTATATTTATTAAAAATATTAATTACATAATGTTTGAAAGAAAATATTATAAAAATATATATTTAGTAAATATAAATAAAAGTTAAAGATGACATAACACTTAATTGTTAACAAATAATAAAATACTAATACCATAAATATTATTTTTTTTACTATATATCAATCCCGCTATGTAGCTTGACTATTTCGAGGCTCGAGTGGCCCAACTTTTCTCTCCCCCCCCCCTCTCCATTTTCCTCCTTCCTCTGTTTCTTCTTCTTCTGTATTTTCTCTTCATCAGACTCACTCAACCACCACAATATCAACTCCCATCTCAAATCCCTTCTACAAATACCTCATCAAAATCCACCACCACCATATCAACTCCCATCTCAAATCCCATCTTCTACAAATACCTCAAATCACTCTCTTGGGTGAAGCTTTTGTCTGGATTCTGTTCTCTTTGAAAGCAATGGAGTTGATCATCAAAAAGCTTCTCCAGCTCACATTCAGTTATCTCTCTCTCTCTCTCTCTCTCTCTCAAGTCTAAATATCATTTTATTCTACAACAATGTGTTAGAAATGGTTTAAAAATTGGTTTGGAAAAAAATAGATTTTTTCTAAACTTTGGTCTAATTTTTAGGTAGGACCCATGCGCAAAAGTTGGCGAGTCTAAGTGGTAATGCGTTCTATGTCGCGTTGTGATTCACATAATATATGTGGTTATCCAAAACCATTATCGAGTGAATGGAAAATTGAAACCAAAGTAAGCTCCATAGAAATGGTGTTCTTAATGAAATTTCCATAAAGATTGAATTAAGATTTATCCTACATTGCTTTGGGAGGCAAACTTGGCGTGGGTTTATAAGGCTTAGGTTTGGAACTTGGGGTAGGCTCCAAGAGGGCATTCAAGCTTTGTAGAGGGGGAGGTTATGGGCAAAATGAGCTAGACCCATTGGACCCAAAACAAACACACAAGCACGTGCAACGCTGTCACCGTCGGACTGGGCCGGGCCTAGGCGCGAATGCATGGTGTAAGGTTGGGTTAGGCTTATCCGGCCTAATACTTATCTTTTTGAGCTAAAAACTTTTTGAATTTTATTTTTTCTAAAATTAAAATTCCTACATTTTTTGAAATTTTAATTTCGAATAATGTCCAGATTTTTCTTCTACCGAACAGGTTTATATCTGTTGAAATTAAACCAAACAGATTCAGTATCTGTTCAAAATCAAACCCAAACAGTTCCTTACTTGTTTAATTCAAACCAGACAGGTTCTTTATCTGTACGAACATGCACCATACCTGTTGGATTCAAATATGAAAATCCACCTTTACACCTATAAATGAACAAGTCGCTCATTTAGATTTTCATTCAATTTTTGTTCTTCTCTGCTGTTGTTAATCTCTGCATTTTGCTACATTATTTTTCCTGTTAGAAAGAGTGTAAACACAAAATGTGGTCGTTGTGGAAACAGTTTGTAGTGCTACTACTTTTTGTTGTAGATCATTTCATTCTGGGAGATAGACATCCATAATCTGTTAGCACCCAAGAGAAGACGAATCTGTTTTGAGGATACAGTGTTAAATACTGGACTTGATCAAAATTTTGTTCGAGAAATTAATAAGGTAAGTAATTAATTATTTTTTCTTTTTCAAATTCTAATTTTGTTTTTGTAACAAAACAAGACTATGTTGTTTTGTTTTATTTTATATACTGTTTTGATTTTTGTAATCAAACGGTCTCTCTCTTTTCTTTAATTCTTTCTTTAAATAAATTGAAGATTGTCCAACAACCTTAAGACATAATATTTTTTGGAATCATTATTGTATATATTTTTTGTATTTTTACAAAGCGATATTCTGGTTAGAAAATACAAATAGTAATCATATACTATTTGATAAATAGTAGTAATATACTGTTTATTTTCTTTGACAAATAGTAGTAATATACTATTTATCATTAATAATTTCAGAATATTAATTTGTGTAAGAGTGTTACAAAACATTACTGTGTAGTATTTTATTTTTCTGGTTTTAGTAACTCGAAAAGTAAAATTATTTTGTGTTATAACTTATTTTCTAGTTTGAGTAACTAGAAAATTAACTTGTGTTTTGATTTTGGATTTTTATGATTTTTTGTAATCAAATATTATGGTTGCTGAAAGTGGTATTCCAAATCCGATTGTTGTAACGACTCTGCTCCCTATTCAGAACTATGTTCAAGTTGCAATAAATCATGGAGAAAAATTGAAAAAATTTAATGGCACTGAGTTTAAGAGATGGTAGCAGAAAATGCTATTCTATCTTACAACTCTGAATCTGGCATGGTTTCTCCGTAAAGAGCCTCTAGTACTTAAAGATGATGAAAGTGATCAACAAATTGTTGCCGCTATAGATGCCTGGAAACATTCTGATTTTCTGTGCAGAAACTACATCCTCAATGGCCCAGACAATATGCTATATACAGTACTTTGAAAATAGCAAAAGAATTGCGAGATTCTTTGGAGAAAAAATACAAGACAGAGGATGCTAGCATAAAGAAATTTGTTATTGGTAAATTTCTAGACTTTGTTATGATAGACTCCCAAATGGTAATTTCTTAAGTTCATAGTTTTCAATTAATTTTGCATGATATTCATGCTGAAGGTATGTCTCTTAGCGAGTCTTTTCAAGTCGCTACTTCAGTGGAAAAATTACAACCGACTTGGAAAAATTTCAAAAACTATTTAAAACATAAACGCAAAGAGATGACTATGGATAAACTTATCGTAAGGCTAATAATTGAGGAAGATAACTATAAAGTTGAAAAGAGGAATGATAAAAATCCCATTGAGTTCAAAGTTAATGTAGTTGAACAAGTGCCCAAACCACATAAGAAGAAGAGGAAGTTTGCTGGAGATAATCCTAAATAAAGTGACAACAATGGCAATAAAAAGTTCAAAGGTAAATGCTATAACTATGGCAAGACTGGACATTGTGCCTCTAATTGCCGACGCCCTAAGAAGGATCGTGGAAGTACAAGCAAAAAGACCACCAATCAAGCCAATGTGATAAAAGTTGATTACATTTCTAATGGGGTAAATGAGATCAATCTCTCTGCTGTGGTATCTGAGGCTAATTTGGTTGGAATCCCAAGGAATTGTAGGTTGACACAGAAGCAACTTGATACATTTGCGTGGATAAAAAGATGTTCACTACATATAGTAAGGCTGCAAATGGTGAACAACTTTTCATGAGAAATTCTTCTATTTCTACCGTGGTTGGACAAGGAAATGTGATTTTGAAGATGACTCGGGGAATAAACTTACCTTCAACAACGTGCTGCATGTACTAAACATCTGAAAGAATTTAGTATATGGTTCTTTGTTAAGTAAGAATGGTTTTAAGCTTGTATTTGAGTATAATAAATTTGTATTAATAAAGAATGGTATGTGTGTGGATAAATGATATATAAGTGATGGTCTCTTCAAATTGAATGTAATGACTATTGTACCAAAACCTGATATGAATAAGAATAATACATCTTTTGCTTATATTCTTGAGTCAAATTTATGGCATGGTAGATTAGGACATGTGAATTTTGATGCTTTGTGTAAACTAATTGGTTTGGATTATACCAAAGTTTGAAATTGATCCTAATCACAACTGTGAGATTTGTGTAGAAACGAAACTAACTAAGGCTCCATTTACATCAGTTGAGAGAAAAACCGAACCTCTAGAATTAATTCATACTGATGTATGTGATCTTAAATTTGTTCAAACTAGAGGAGACAAAAAGTATTTGATAACATTTATCGATGATTGCACAAGATATTGTTATGTATATTTACTTAGAAGTAAAGATAAAACCTTAGAAATGTTTAAACTCTACAAAATAGAAGTTGAAAATCAACTTGGTAAAATCATTAAAATGGTTAGAAGTGATAGGGGTGGTGAATATGATACACCTTTAAATGAATTTTGTGCATAATATGGCATTATTCACCAAATTACAGCACTCTACACTCCACAGAAAAATAGAATTGCTGAAAGAAAGAATAGAACACTTAAAGAAATGATGAATGCCATGCTACTAAGTTTAAGCTTACCGTAGAACTTGTAAGGGGAAGCAATATTGTCTACTAATTATGTTCTTAACAAAATATCCCACAAGAAAATGAATAGCACTCCTTATGAATTGTGAAAAGGTCGACCACTTTCTTACAAATACTTAAAAGTGTGAGGGTGTGTAGACACTCCATTTTTGACCGTCCTCAAGACTTGGACGTCATCGTTTGAACACTCGATGATCATTCATGCTCGTGTTCGTTTTGAGTTCCCGAAGGCCTCGGTTGTGCGCCTTGCCTTAGGATCTCTCAATTTGTCTATTTTGTGCTTGGGTGTGGACCAAGGACTTGTGGTTTTGCTTCTGAGGGAAATGGGTGGCTTGTTGGCCATCCCTACAACCTATCGGCCAAGGCATGGTGCCATCGACCTTGTTTTCTTGCCATCGGCCATAAGTGTTGGCCGATTGGCACTCTTTTTGGTCGATCGGCACTCCTTTTGGTCGATCGGCCATATTTCTTGGCCGAGACCTTTCCACCTGATTTTGCAGATATTTTTGTGCCAGCTGTGCTAGTTGGTGAGCATAATTCTCATCCTCCATATGGAGGGATTGAATCAAAACTCAAGCTTGCTCAACAAGCTTGAGAATTGATTTTCTATAAGAAGGGAGGCCCTCCTCCCTTTCCAAGGGTTCTGAGAATTTGAGATACAAGTTATATATATATATATCTCTATATATATATTCTACTTCTCTCTCTTGTTTATCCCTTGTTTGTGCCCAAAAGTGTAAAATCTCCGCACTATTGCACACAAACACCTACTAGAACACCATCATTTTGTTGTTGAGGTACTGAGGAGTTGGTTTTAGTGTTCTTGGACTAGTTTTAGCTCAGAAAAGCTGCTGGAGTTGTGTTTTTGAAGGTGTTCTTCAAGGGTGAGTTAACTACCTTTTAATCCCCCATTTTTGCTTAAGCTTTTGGCCATACTTGCATGCTGATTTAAGCTTAACTTTCTACTACAAAAAGTTCTAATTTTTCATGCTTGTGATGTTTGTTTGAGGTCACTTTTGTGTTGGGGGTTGTCTACCCCCTCTTAGGCCTTGTTTGGCCTTGTTTTGTGCCTTCCTTTTTGAGTTTTGGAACCATCTTGTTTTAACCTTCTCACCACTGAAATCTAGAGGATTTTTAGTGATGGAAAAGTGATTTTGGAGTCTTAAATAGGAGAGGGACACCCCTCTCTCTTTGTGTCTCATATACTAGTATAAATGGCTCATAATGGTAGCATGTTTGCTTAACTTGTTTTGGCTCCATTTCAGCAAGTATTTGGTGTTATTTTACCATGTTGTACCTCTGTCTAAAGTTGGCTTGATGACCTCTTGCATGCACCATACACTTGTAGAGCAATTTTGCATACTAGCATAACATGCATCTTGTGTTTGGACCATCATTCTCGCATGTTTTGGCTCAACTCGAAAAAGCTTTTAGCCTTGTTTTACCATGCTCTAGCTCTGATTTTTATTGTCTTGGTCATGCATGCACTGTTTTGTATAGCCATGGTTCAATCTAGCTTGTTAGCTTTGAGTGTTCAAGTCACTAGCATGCATTGCTTGGACCATTTTCATGATTTGGCATTAATTCATATGAGATTTCAGTCCACATAGTGTGGCCATGCATTCACATTTGCCACTTTTTCCATGCATTGAGAGGTTGGTGTTTTATGCCTCAAGAATGGATCATTGTGCATGCCATCATACTTAGGCTTTTGAGATGCCATCTCAGTGGGTTTTGGGGCTTATTTTGACATGCCATAACTTTGATTTTTATTGGTTAAGTCATGCCATGTTTTGTTTTGATAGGTGTAGTACAATCCCCTTTGTTGGCCTTACTTGCATCATGCCTTATGCCCTTCGTGTTGGCTTGCTTTGGCTTTGATCTATGCATGTTTTAGACTCACTTTGGTATTCTTTATGACTGTTTTGTTTTGCTTAGGCCATTTGCTTCATGTTTTGCATAGCCTTAGGGCAAGTGTCTATGCTAGCTTCAAGTTTTGAGCCTTCTTGCATGACATACTTGGCATTGTTTGGTTGATTTGGCATCATTCCTAACATCATTTCAGAGCATGTAGTGTTGTCACACTCGCACGCTTTTCACTCTTTAAATGCTCTTGAGAGTTGTCCCCTTTAGGCCTTAATTCTTGGGCTAATTGGCACGCATGTTTGTCTTGCATTTCATGTCCTCAATTCATCATTTTGGCCATTGATTTGGGCATGGCTGGGGTCTGCCCATTTCGGTTTAAGTCCATCTTTGCATGTTATTGCATGCTTATCCACCTTGCATGTTGCCGCATGCTTGTTTAAGTTACATTGCATCTTACATGCTTGGTATATTGTTGTTTGCATGCTTAGGTTGCATTCAATAGAGTTTGCATGCCATTAGCTTTGATAAGTTGCTTATGTTGCATTGCATTGTGTTTGCATGTCATTAGCATTGCTAGGTTAATCATATTGCATTGCATGTTATTTGCATGCTTGTTGTTTGCATTGTTGTTTGCTTGCATGCATTGCATTGTATTTGGCATACTTATGTTGCATTATGTTTGGATAAGGTGTTAGTCCAAACACTGGAAACGAGGGACGTTTCATACTTGAAGTGATGAAACGTGCCTTAATCCTCAGTCGCTAACCCTCTTGATCATGCATGATAGAGGTCAAGGCATTTATGTGTTTTTGTGCATTCATGTGATAATGATTTGTGCAACTCGGCCTCTTTGGCCACCATACATCGAAATACGTAATTGATGGCTCGAGAGTCGAGCACTACACTCTTTTGAGCTTCAAACTTGATAAGGGGTGTAGTTGCACACATATTTTCTTGCAAATACATTGTCATATCTCTGTTTGTGCTCTGTTGCAGCAAAAATGAGAGTTTGTAGGAAGAGATGGCCAATCGGCTATCAAGTGTGCCGATCGGCTACAAATATTTGGCCGATAGCCTCAAAATTGGTCGATGACCATTATCCACTAGCCGATGGCCACCCCTCTTGGCCATGACCTCTCAGAGTGTCCATAAGGTGGTTCAGAAGCATAACAGAAGTTGGCATAATTTTCAGAGGTGCAGAACAGTGCAAACAGAGGCAACATGAGGCATGGCAACGGATTTCCGAGCGAAGTCGGTCGAGCATGCATATATCCCTCTTCTCGAGGCCATTTTAACTGCTTTGTATAGTTAGTTAATTTATAATTAATCAGTTAATGTGTTAGCTAATTTAATCCATCATTGTAAATTCTTAATTAGCGTAGCTTAGCTAATACTCAATTTGATTATGTAATAATTAGTCTAATTAGATTATTAGATTAGTTAGAATAGCTTAGCATAACTAGCTTGTATTATTCATTTGGACCCTCCATCGAGAGGGCCAACTGTTGTAATAAGTGTGTGTGAGTGTGTGAATGTCTTCCAACCCCACGTCTTTCTCCCTTTTACTTAACCGCTTATGATGGTTAGTTCTAGGTCATATTTTGATAAGCATTCTTATGCTATGCATGTTTGCATTCATTCATTTGTCTTGCATGCACCGAGCTCGGCACATCATACAAACTGCATTGTATTTCAATACCGATTTGAATACATGATTATCAAGTTGCATTTCACATGACATCTTAGAATAGCCGAGCCTATTTCTAGTTACATTTTGCATGTGTTGCATTAGCCATTTTAACAACTAGGATCATGCATGATTTCTAACTAGTTGTTTTGGCTCGGAGTACACTGTAAGTGTTTATGCTTTAACATCTTGCATGTGTGTAAGTGTTAACATGATAGCATGCTTACTATGAGGCTATTTGCTTAACTGCTATAATTGCATGAATGCCTGTGGATGAAGGCTTCATTGCTTGAATTGGAACAATTCATCGAAATGCGAGTTTTAAGCCCACTTGAGAGTGGCAAAATCATATTTTCTAAACCCACTTGAGGGTGGCAAATCCACGTTTTAGCCTACTTGCGAGTAGCACCTTCAAACTATTTTCAAACAAACATGAGATGTTTTGTTCCAATTTAGGCGATCTAGTCTATACTTGTTTGCTGTGCGCATCACGTAATAAGATTAGCTAATAACCGGAATAAGAGCACATGTGTTTTCAAAAACAACATATCATGTTAGTAAAGGCCGATCTTTGATCGGGCGAGCGAGGGTGCTCATTGCATGATCTTCCCCTCTCGTACCCAAGTTCCCGAGCTGAGGCAACTTTGGTGATGACGGACACATGGCCTTAGGCACGAGTCAGGGTTTCCTAAATTTCCCAAAACAAAAACATTTAGGTGGCGACTCTGTATTTGGCAAAGCAGTTCATGTTTGACACTTCTTTAATAAAATCAATTTTCCAAAACAATCTACTAGATTTGGAATCTTTGGTGATTTATCGGTCTTGCATTGCACTTTGCGAGATTAGATTCAGAATCATGACATTGAGTTTGAACTGTAGTAGCTAAGAACAACTGGATTTCGTGCCATTCGCGTGCGGAGCCGGGACGTTCAGGCACATCTACATGGTGTTTGGCAAAGGTATAAATTTTTGTTTCAAAAAAGAATAAAATAAGACCAAGAATAGTGGATTGTGTGTTTATTGGTTTTGCTCAGAATAGTAGTGCATATCGGTTTCTGACTTATAAATCAAAAATACCTAATATATATGTGAACACTATTATAAAGTCAAGGAATGCTGTATTTTTTGAACATATTTTTCCTTACAAGAAAAAACAAGAATTAAGTTCACATAAAATAACTTATGATTGTACACAAAGTCAAGTGACTAGTAACAATCAAACGTAAGAGACTAGCAATGGTCTTAACCAACATGATTTAACCGATGATGAACCAAGACGAAGTAAGAGAGCAATAACATCAAAATCCTTTGGTCTAGATTTTCTAACATACCTGTTAGAAAATGAACCTCAAAACTTTAAGGAAGTAATGACAGGTCCTGAAGCACCTTTGTGGAAAGAGGTTGTTAGTAATGAAATTGAATCCATTATGCAAAATCATACTTGGAAATTGGTGGATCTTCCATCCAGTTCTAAACCTCTTGGGTGTAAATGGATATTCAAGAGAAAGATGAAAGCAGATGGTTCAATAGACAAGTATAAAGCAAGACTTGTGGTAAAAGGTTACAGATAAAAGAAATGTCTGGACTATTTTGACACATATTTCCCTGTGATAAGAATAACATCCATCCGCATGCTTATTACTATAGCAGCGCTGTATAATTTAGAAATACATCAAATGGATGTTAAGACAGTTTTCTTAAACGGTAATCTAAATGAAGAGATTTATATGGAGCAATCCGAAGGGGTAGTAGTGCTAGGGCAAGAAAAAAAAGTTTGTCGGCTTGTAAAATCTCTTTATGGATTAAAACAAGCTCCTAAGCAATGGCATGAAAAATTTGATCATGCTATGCTTACTAATGGGTTTAAGATAAATGAATGTGACAAATGCATCTATGTTAAAAACATTAACAAAGGTTTTGTCATCATTTATCTTTATGTGGATAACATATTTATCATTTGAAGCAGTCAAAACATGATCAAATCAACTAAGCAAATGTTAAACAAAAGATTTGATATGAAAGATATGGGAGTCGTAGATGTAATATTAGGAATGAAAATTACTAAAACATCTGATGGATATGCATTATCTCAATCTTATTATATTAAGAAAATTCTTGGTAAATATATCAAAGATGATATGAATGTAGTAAGAACACCTGTAGACATCAGCCTTTATTTATCAAAAAATAAAAGTGATGCGGCGTTTCAGTTAAAATACTCTCAAATCATTGGAAGCTGAATGTACCTAATGAATTGAACTCGTCCTGATATAACTTATGTTGTTAGTAAATTGAGTACGTACACTAGTGACCTTGGAAAAGACCATTGAAAAGCGATCATTCGGGTTCTTAGATATCTAAGGTTTACTCGTGATCATGGTTTGAACTTTACTCGATATCCTGGAGTACTGGAAGGTTATTGTGATGTCAATTGGATATCCGATACTGAAGATTCAAAATCCACTAATGGATATGTCTTTACTCTGGAAGATGTTGCTGTTTCTTGGAAATCCACGAAACAAACATACATCGCACAATCTATAATGGAATCTGAGTTCATTGCTTTAAACAAAGTAGGAGAAGAAGCAGAATGGCTTCGCCACTTCTTAGAAGACATTCTGTGGCCAAAACTTGTGCCAGTTATTTGTATACATTGTGATAGTTAATCTATAATAGACAGGGCACAGAGATATATGTATAATGGTAAGTCATGACACATTTGTCATAAGACAATTGTTCTCAAATAGAATAATCTCAATAGATTATATAAAATCTAAAAAGAATATTGCAGACCCGTTAACAAAAGGTTTGACAAAAGAGCAAGTGTATAGTTCATCGAAAGGGATGTGATTAAAGCCTATTACATAAGAGTCATCATAATGGTAACCCTACTTAAATGACTAGAGATCTCAAAAACTAAGTTCAAAAGGACAACTAAGTTATGTGTAGCTCGCTAGAAATCACCAAAGGATTAAAATTATCTACCTATTCCTATGGTGAGAGTGATATCTGCAACATGCGTTGTATGCAGAGGTTTAAGGATAAGCTTTGCTTTTAATGATTACTTATATCTTGATTTAGGCATAAAAATCAAGATGAGTATAAGAGATATTCACAATAAAAATCACCTATATAAGTGTCAAACTAGGGCCGGTTCTATGAGAATGAATAGGCTAAATTCTCTAGAAGCACTCATGAATAACCAAGAGCGTTCAAGGCCAAAATGAACACAACAGTGAGAACCACGATGTGTCAGAAGATATTTTGTGTGAAATCTATTGTCTTAGTTTACACAAACGGTTGATCAATTCAAGGCATCGCATCCATTGGTTAGCTAGTAAGCCCAATAGGTTAACACTAGGGAAGGTTCAAAACTGAAAGCTATCTATCCTGATACAATATATTTTTGATTTATACTCTTTTGACAAATTTTGCATATTGTTGCATTTCCGTTGTCATCAAATTCCATTCATGTGGGGGACTGTTAGAAATGGTTTGAAAATTGGTTTGGGAAAAACCAGATTTTTTTAAAATTTTGGTCTAATTTTTAGGTAGAACCCATGCGCCAAAATTAGCGGGTTTAAGTGGTAATGCGTTCTATGCCACGTTGTAATTCACGTAGTATATTTGGTTCCCCAAAACCATTATTGGGTGAATGGAAAATTGAAGCCAAAGTGAGCTCTATGGAAATGGTGTTCTTGGTGAAATTTCTATAAAGATTGAATTAAAGTTTGTCCCACATTGCTTTAGGAGGCAAACTTGATATGAGTTTATAATGCTTGGGTTTAGAACTTGGGGTAGGCCCCAAGGGGCACTCAAGTTTTGTAGAGAGGGAGGTTATTAGAAAGTGGACTAGACTCATTGGACCCAAAACAAACACATACGCCCGCGTGCCACCGCCGTCCATTCTTTTGGTCGGTCAGGCGGGCGGGGCTGGGCTGGGACTAGGCTTGGACACAGGTGCGTGGTGTGAGGTTGGGTTGAGCTTGTCCGACCCAATGCTTATCTTTTTGGGCAAAAAACTCTTCGAATTTTCTTTTTTCTAAAATTAAAATTCTTACCTTTTTCGGAATTTTAATTCCGAATAATGTCCAGATTTTTCCTCCATCGAACAGGTTTATATCTATTTGAAATTAAACTGAACAGATTCAATATCTGTTCAAAATCAAACCCAAATAGTTCCTTACTTGTTCAATTCAAACTAGACAGGTTCTTTATCAGTCTGAACAGGTACCATACCTGTTGGATTCAAATATGAAAAGCCACCTTTACATCTATAAATAGACAAGACCCTCATTTGGATTTTCATTCAATTTTTGTTCTTCTTTGCTGCTGTTAATCTCTGCATTTTACTGCATTATTTTTTCTGTGAGAAAGAGTGTAAACACAAAGTGTGTTCATAGTGCAAACAGTTTGTAGTACTGCTACTGTTTGTTATTGATCATTTCATCTTGGGAGATAGACGTCCATAATCTGTTAGCACCCCCGAGAGAAGACAAATCTGTCTTAAGGATACAGTGTTAAACATTGGACTTGATCAAAATTTTGTTCGAGAAATTAAGAAGGTATGTAATTAATTATTATTTCTTTTTCAGATTTAGATTTTGTTTTTGTAACAAAACAAGAATTTGTTGTTTTATTTTATTTTATATACTGTTTTGATTTTTGTAATCAAACAATCTCTCTCTTTTCTTTAATTCTTTCTTTGAATACATTGAAGATTGTCTAACACAATGTTCCCTACTCAAATCCCATCTTTTACAAATACCTCATCAAAACTTTCTCATTCTTTGAATTCAAACCAAACCCAAAATCAAAATCAAAATCAAAATCAAAATCCAAATCCAAAATCAATCCCAAATCCAAAACCAAACACACAGAATCAGAATCAAAATCAAAATCAAAACAAAATCAAAACCAAACCCACAAAATAAAATCAAAATAAAAATCAAAACCAAGCTCTTCCTTCTCATGGCGTAACTCTCTCTCTCTCTCTCTTATGAACTCTTGCTTTGTAAAGCTCTGCAGATTGGTGGAAGTTACGTGATGGATTTTGGGGCTGTGGGTTTGGAGAACTTGGTGGGTCCAGACAATGGAGTCTCTTCTTCTCAAGTTGTTCCAAACTCTGATACCACAAAGCACCACAGCAATGGATATGGGTTTCTCAAAAAACTGAGATCTGGGTCTAAAGAAGACGACTGGAGGAGCTCAACATTTGAGAGAGAAACGTGAGGCGGAAAGAAGAAAGAAAAAAGAAAAAAAAAAAAAGAGCTGCCCAAAATGACGTCATTTTGAATATTCGAGACAATGTATTTCGAGCTACAAAACATTACTAACTATATATTAACAACGAGATACAGTGGTGCAGGGGAAAGAATGATGGCTTTCAATACACTAGGTTCTAAGTGTGGATTCTATGAGCACATTTTTTGCCACGCTTGTAGGGGAAAGAACAATTAATACGAGTGCATCACGAAAAGCAAAAAAATTACATCTGTATTCGTCCGTCCAAAACAACATCCATCCAAAACCCTTCGAGTGAGGACGGATTAGAGGATCCGCTGATTATTCCTAGTCTCTACATTTTAAGTTTTATTTCAATTTAGTTATTTCATATGAAATCATATATATTATTAAAAGTAATATTTTTCTTTTGCTTAGTTGACACATTCTAAAGACTTATTTAAAAAAAAAAAAAAAATCATATCAGTATGCCTTGTCCATTTACCTTTAAAGTTCTACACAAATGCAATTTTAATTATAATAATCAACTTTACATGGATTCTATTTGATAAATATTTATTTTTCATATATTTTTCATCGTATATTTAGTTTTGTCATTGTCAGATTTCTTCAATATAGTTGATATTTTAATTTAATTATTATAATATTTGAAAAAAAATTATCTCGATATATAAATAAATAAAACAGAATGTGCTTAATTATGTGCATCGCATGAATCAAATTAATTTTATTTTGTATTTTATATTTTTATCTATCTTATTGATATCTTAATATTAATTTATATTTAATTTTTTTATTTAAAGTGAAATTATTTATTAATAAATAATTATTTTTAATTTAAATTTTATATACCTATATACAATATATATGAATAATTCAAAAAGGATATTAAAGAAAAAATTTAATACTCTACATATGTAATTTATGTATTTTCTTCTTAATTCAATTACAACATATTTAAATTTAATCTTTTAAACAAATTTTGTGTAGTTCTATTTCTACATATTTTTTTTTTCAAATAAATATAAATATAAAAATAAAAATAAAATTAAATAGTTAGCTTTTAGTTTTATATTACTAATTCTCTTTTTAATTTAACTATTATTTTTAATATCAAAATGAGTATTTATTTTACTATCTTATAATTTAATATATATAATATAAAATCATTATATGATAATTACACTTTTATAACCCAATAGAACTAATATTATCAAAATAAATAAATAATTTAACTAAATTTATTATATTTTATATAAGTATTCAACTAACACTTTTATAGAATTAAAATAAATAATTAAAATTAAAATTTTATTTTAAATTAAAATTAATATTATTCTTTTCTAAAACATGTTATAATACAAAATATCATTACATCAATTAAAGTTAACTCCATTTTGATTTTATGTCAGAAATTATATTTTTAGAAGTAATTTACATACACGTGTAACGTCTAATTTGATATTGATTGATTAAAATAATGGAACTCAATTTTTTGTTAAGTTTTGAGAGGATAAATTGACATATACCAAATAATAAATAGTGCAAAGTATTATTTTAAAGAATAATGATTCGTCGAAAATGATTGTGTATATTTAAGGCATCTATTAATATTTCTTGAATAATTTTTAAATAAAAATTTTAAATTTATAGTGTTACTGATAATACACTTTCATGAGTTCTGTCAGAAAAAATGTGCAAAAATAATTTGGCTAGAATAAAATTTTTGCAGTTATTATGATGTATCACGTAATTAATTAGAACCCATTTGAGAACTGAAATTATTAAGGCTATAGAGATTTTTTATCTGATTCCCTTTGAGGACACTATTTATGATTTGAATTTGTATTTTTTTATATATCAATGTAAATAACTTTTACGATCTTACTGATATAAGTATAAATATTACTTTTCAGTCAACCCACCTTGAGTACTTTTTTCGTGTAATAAAATACTTAAATATTGTCATATAAAAGTATTATAATAAATCATGATCAAATATCATTTGAAGCATAATTAAAGGCTCAATGCACCACTTTAGACATAACCGAAAGCGTAATAAATTAGTAAAAACATTTTCAATTAATAACTAAAATAATACACCATGAGTTATAACTAAGTTATAATTTGTATATTATAGAATTTTCCGTTGTTTTTATTTTTTTTTCAAAAAAAAAAAGGGAAAATTCTATAATATACAAGTGGAATTCATAATTTTTGATAAATTTGATTAACACAAATGAGGATTTACATCTTTTTTTTTTTGAAAGAATTATTTTTATGAGCTATTTTACATATCAGCCATTAGTAAATCTGTATGTATTTGATTTTTAATTGTTAAAATTTTATACACATAAAGTATCAAGACACAAAATCAATTTTTTATTTTAAAAATAAATTTTCATGCATCGTACTGGTCACCTACTAATTAAGATTAAAATTAATAATTTTAAGACGCTTGTCCATTTTTTAGGGTGGCACTCAAAAATAATTAACGAAAATTTAAATGAAATAATAAAATTGAAACTAGACTTAAAAAAGTGTGAGAATCAAATTATTTAATTTGAAGCTTTAAAAACTAAAGTAAAATTTAGATCAAATTATTAAAGTGAAAAGTATAATTGACTCTTTTATTTTAGTGGATTATTTTCAATTTTTCTTTTTGTAGACTTCTATTAAGAAACTAAAAAGTCTAAAAAAAATTACAGAATAAGTAAAGCCCAAGGGTGAAACTTTTAGCAACATAAATTAATTTATGGAAAAATTACAAAATAGATTTTTATTTATGTAACGGGGAAAACTAAAAGTATTAAAAAAATTTAAAGGATTAAAATAACACAAATAAATTAAATTTTATTGATTTTAGGCTACAATTAAATATTTTTCTTGAAAATCAAGCACAAAAGGTTTTAGTGATTTGTCCAAAGTTTTATTCAAAAAATTCAAACAATAATAAAAAAAATTAAATTATTTATATTTTAGCAACATAAATGTTAGCCCCAAGGTTATTCAACATTAGATTTCTATTGATTTTGATTATTGACAAATATTTCGAATTCATTTTATTATTCAAAGTTTTCGAAATAATTGTATAAAAATTGTGCTTCATGTTTCTAAAAGTTATATGGCTCTAGAGTGTTGTATTTCAATGGTTTTTAGCCCCTCAAAACATGAGATTAGCACTTGGTTGCAAAACTCTATCCATGCTTAAAACAGGCTTAAGGATGGACACCAGAGTGAAGCTCAAAATGCCTAATTGTTCCAACTGCAAGGGTCGACACCAAGACAACAAGGGTCGACACTAAATTTCAGAATACAATCTAGCAGCAAGGGTCGACACTAAAATTCAAAATGCAATCCAGAAGCAAGGATCGACACCCAGAATGATAAGAGTCGACACTAGGAACATTTGAAACTCAACGCAGAGAAGAGAGAAAAACAAAGGGTCGACACCCAAGTTGCAGGGGTCGACAACTGCGAAATCTGGGTTTGAAAAATCCAGTTGCCAAATCAAATCTGGACTATCACAGACCTTTTCTCAACCACTTTTTCAAATTTGTGTACAGAATATGTCATCATTTATGACCTCTGAGCAGATCTTCTGGCACCACATCTTCTCCAAGAAGTTGACTTATGAGGTTGAGTATTAAATCAAAAGTTTGTGCATTTAATGATTCTTCTCTTTCCAAGACCTGCATACAGTCTTCTTTCTCCTTACTCTGATCAAACACAACTAGAAGATATTCTCCTTGATTTGCTCCAATGGCTAGGAGATTCAAATCTCATCTGTCCAACAACTAGAAGCCATTAATACTATAAAGATGAAGCTCTCCTTGTTCATTCAACACACTTCTTTCATACAACAAATAAGAGCAATCAAGAGCCTTCAATACACTCTATTGTATTTCCATTTTCATATCTAAGTGGCTTAAATTACCTGTAAGCTTACACTTCATATCCATCTTTTGAGAGAGAATATTTGTAAAAGATGACAGTTGTACCTCTTGTTATTGTTCCTTATTTTTTGAGTGAAACACTTGTAAAGTAAGGCATTTAGTTGAGAGTTCCTCAACAGATTGAAGTAAGTCCTTTGTAAAAACCCACAAGCTAGGTGAAATTTGGTGGTGTATTGATTTTTAGTGAAGAAATTCTCAAGGAGGTCTCTTAAGGAGTGGATGTAGGCTGGTGAGCCGAATCACTATAAATCCTTGTATCAAGCTCTTCTATCCTTTCCTTTTATTTTCTGTGTACTTATTATTATCTGTTGCATTTAATCTCTTTGAAATCTATTTTCTAGCTAAATTTTTTGTTACCCAATTCACCCCTCTCGTGGGTTGCTTTCCTGTATAACAATAAATTTATATCACTTTTCATTTGCAAAAGTCCTAAAGAAAGATAACCGACGAAGAACGGGGTGAGCATTCGTCGGGTTAGATCAAGCCAAGCCAACACTACATAATAAATTTTTTTGTGTCCATCCAAATTCGGCATGGCTCTAACATCGGGACGCTACATATGTCCAAATTTGACCTAAAAAATAATTATAAATTTCAAATTCACCTATCAGACTATATGTTTAAAAAAAATTAAAATATTCTATAATTAAATTCAATCATACATTATATTTCTTAAATAAATATACTAATATCATTACAAATTGAAGAATTTTGTATATAAATTGAAGGATTTCTTAAATAAATTCAATCAAATATCACCACAAATATAATTTTTAATAAAATTAACAAAGATAAAGTCTAAATCCCAACAAAAAAAATATATTTTCAATAAATTATAATTGATTAATTAATTAATTTATTTAATAGCTGACTGAGCCGGGCCGAGTTGAGTTGAAAATATAAATTCCAAACTCAACCCATTAATATATTGGGCTAAAAATATTGACTCAGCCTGATCCTATGAGCTAAAATAACCTTTCCAAACGTTTAAAAAAAAAAAAAAAAAAAAATTGTGTCAACCAACGGGCCGATACCCACGCCTAGGTTAGAATCCTATTATCATAATGGGTTTTGATAATATTTTATCTAAGATGAAATCCTTGTATTAGGTATTAATCACTCTGTTTAGTTTTAAATTTTTAAAAAATAATTTTTGAACTTTTAATCGTATTTTTTTGTTTTAGTTAATCTTCAAAATATTTTAGTCAAATTTTTTTAGATGAATTAATCTATAAACATAAAATATATTTGAAGTTTTTTTTTTAAAAAAAAATAAATAAATAATACGAAAATGTATTAAATTTTTGTCTTTTTATTTTTATTTTTATATATACATCTAGTATTTAGTGATTTTCTTAATTATTTTTTTCATAAATTTTGTACTGTTTAGTGTATATAAATTAAGTGGATCTAAAGAATAAAAAATTAATTAAAATATTTAAAAAGATCACTAAAAATAAAAATTTACTAATTAAAAACTCAAAAAATATTTTTGAAAATTCCAAAGTCGAACAGAATGAATAATTTTTCATTAAAAGTTGATTATTTAAATCACCTTAGCCTCTAAATATGTATTAGGCCCCGCTTGTATTTTGCCCACTCACGATGTTGCAAGTCATATCGCTTGTTTGATTCCATCAATAATATGATGTTCATTTTGGTAATCACATCTCATGATTCTAGTACTTTATTTTATGCTTCAACCTTTTGCTTTGATGTTTTTGAACGAGAAAATGGACAGACATGCAAAAGTTCCTTGAATAATTGGAATTTAATTCAAATTAATCATGAAAAATAGACACACTTTGGAAACGTAGCCCAAAAACAATAATAATTTTACACAGACAACCATATAAAATACAAGTGAAACAATTTAAGTGGGAACACTATCTTTGTCGGCTGGTTCCATTGATCGATATAAATAAGAACTCACGTATAGGTTCTAATAGTTAGATTTATTATCCAATAAGTCCTGTAAGAATTAATGACATTTTTCATCAAATAATATTAAAAAAAATCACTATTGTTAATTTTTAGTGACAGTTTAAAAATTGTCACAAAAAATATCACTAATTATAAATTTTAACAACAATTTAAAAAATTGTCATAAAAAACATCACCAAGTTTCAACTTTCACCAATAGTTTAAAAATGCCAGAAAAAAGTCACTAATTGTAAGTTTTAACGACAATCATGATAAAAAAAAAGTCACTAATTGTCAATTTTTAGCACAAAAATTATTTTTAACAATGATTTTACTAGAACTTGTTTTCAATAAGACTTTATGAGAATTAAATCCAACTATTAAAACTTATTGGTAGTTTACCAACATCAATATTTTTATTGAGAGGTTTTGTGTAAAATAATTATTGGTTCAAATTTTGTCCATTGAAACATTTAAGTGGATCACCATCTTTACCGGCGCGTTCCATGGATCAAGATAAAAATAACACCACTATTTTTATTGACTGGTTTTGTGACAAATAATTATTGCTCCAAATTTTGTCCATTAAAACTTTTGAATTCTAGATAGCAAGAAAAGGAAAGTAAAAACAGAGGTTAACAAAATTTTAAAACAGAATGGTTGATAGCCAATAATACTTTCACTACCCTATACCTCTAACCATTAACCAAGGATTCCACACGAAAAAACACTCAATACACTTTGGTGATTGTCGAACCAAGATTCAACTAAACCATGTATAAAAGTTATGCCTGTCCATGAGCTGAAGAATTGAGTTCATAACACTTCTAAGCAAGTAAGATTAGAAAACATTGTTTGTAATATGAAATGCAGCAAGTCGTAGGTGAAACAATCGGCTGCCCAAAGGGTTGACCACAAGCAATCCAACCAGAAGTATTGCGATGCCCCAAAAGCCATCCTAAACATCCAAAATGGCAGCCAAAAATAAAGTATTAGATGCGTGAATAGAACCAAAGTACAATACAGAAAAGCATATAACAGAGAAAAGAATGCGAATGAAATAATCTAGTCACCTGTGCTATTGACTAGTTAAAGTTGCCTGAAGGAATACCTGCAGTGGAGCAGTTGGCACTGGCTTAAAAAGGGTGGAGGCACATCATATGATGTAGAATGAAAAATGTAGCCTCAATCATATGAAGAGAAGTTAAGAGCATAAGAACCTAAATTTAAACCAAGAGGAGTTATAAGACTACAGAAGAGATGAACATTCTGTGAGCCCTGGGAAATGATACCAACAATTTTTAAGAAACAGGGTGAAAAAGAAATTGTAAAGCAATAATAAGAATGAATGATTCAGCACCAACTACTTAAGTTCTACTAAGTTTTAAGGAACACTTACAATACTCTGATCAAAACCAGCAGGGCTTGTAGGACACCTGAATTGTGTGCTAGAGAACGAATTTCCTCCAGATCCATTTGCAATTGTAGTGTCGGATGTGTTTGATGTACCAAAAGCGCAATAATTGGAGTGAACGAAAAAGTACTGTCCAAATACAGCAGTTGATCGCCCAAAGAAGGGTGCGATTGACTGAGACAACAGTGATTGGGCAGAGACTGATCCAAATAGTAGAGGTGACACACTGTTCAGTGGAACTGAACCAAATGTAGATGAGATAGATGAGTTGGGTACACCAAGAAGAGATGGAGAGCTATTAGCTCCAAATCTAGGGGTTGAGGGCTGTTCCAAATATAGGTTGGAATTTGGAAAGATGTTCCAGAACGGTTTGCAGAGAATGACAAACAAGAGCAAAAGACAGAAACCGATGACCCAAATATAGCTATAGGTGGGCTTGATGCACCAAAAGGAGGTTGAGAGCTATTAGACCCTAACCTAGAAGCTGATGTTATTCAAAATACTAGGTATAAATGATGATATAGTCCCAAAAGGTCATGCAAACACCACACCAATGCCTTAAGAGCCAAAGGCTGTCATAGGAGTAAATGGATTGGATTTGGAAGTGGTTGAGGAGGAGTAGGGATTTGCAGATGACTGGGCAAAAGGATTTGCAAAGGATGGTGCCGCAAAAACTGATGAAATGAGCCCAGGAGTGGTTGATGCGAAGGATGGTGTTTGGGAAGCAAATAAATTGGAAGAGGTGGAGGAGAAGGGACTTGAACCTTGTTGACCAGATAAATATGAAGCACTTGAGCAGTTAGGTTGTGTTGCAGAGGCAGCAAAGAAAATCCCACCTACAAATTGCCGAAGAAGGTTAGGCTCACCTGATGAAATTTTTTTTTGGGGGGGGGGGGGGGAAGGAGGAACCATGCATGCTATTTCCTAACAAATCTAGAAAAAAACTACATTTGTCCATTAACACGTGGATAATACCTTTATCTCCAGACAGGTAGTCTTCCCAGCGGAGTTCTTCAGGGCTCTTACTCACGTAAATAGGCATGGCTGATATTGAGTTTAGCTTTATGCCATCTACTACGTGAACTGTTGTAGTATAGGCCGCAACTCTGCTTCCTCCACGCTGACTACCAAAGGCTGACTGTCCAAAATTAGAGCTTCCAAATGATGGTGTCATGGTCTCAGCTTCTGCATAATAAATTGGGACAAAGTTAATGCCAAAATAGGAAACTCTGATACTGTAAAGGAGATGGGTAGTTCCTGATAGGATGCTGCTACGATTGAATGTTGAAGTCAATTGGCCAAAGATTTCAGTCGAGAGGACAATATGTTCAAATGAATCAAAACAACGTTTATTTGTGTAGGAAAAATGAACTAGATCAATTTTGTAAAAGTGAGGAAATTAACTACATCCAAATTTCTCTCTCTCCGTTCATATTTCATGTAATTGTTATGCAATTAATTCTTTCAACCATATGGAAAAAAAAAATGTTACAGAATTCTACCACATTTTCACTTATGATCCTATTAGGCTAGCACATAGGGAGAGGTGGTTAACACGAGTACCATAACTTGGAGTTTTGGAGAATGTTAGACAAAATATCCAAAAATTTATTAATTGAATGACATGGGAAAAGTACTTTGAACAACTCAACGAGATGTTAACTCTTGTGTATGGAGAAATGAGTTACGCATTTGAAACTCCATATGGTATTGAATATAGTATTTATTATATTACTGGTGTCCTCTTGGTTAGTGATATTTGTATGTGAACCTCCTTTTCTAATCTTAGTTACATTTAAATAGATGTCTATGCATTTGAACTGCGTTTGCATGTATTTGATATTTGCACATTGGTTAGTGTTAGTATCATCGACCAAGTACTGTAATATCTAATCATTGGTGTTATTTACATATTCTACCACACATTTGTCACATTATGCATACCATATATATGTCAAATGAACATTTTATTTATAATATTTGGACTCTAGATTATGCATTACTATCTCTACTCAGCAAAATTGTAAGCAGAAATTCATAATTTAATATATATATATTTTAAAAACAATTGCAATATGATATATACTTTCAATGTATCAATGAAAATATCAAAGATTCCTCAAGTGTGACACATAATCCTAAGAATTGAGCTCATAACACTTCTACTAAGTGAAGAATAGAGAAAACCTTGTCCGTAATACGGTTTGTAACAAGTCGTAGGTGAAGCCATCGGTTGAGCAGAGGTACTCCAACCAGGAGGTGAAGCAACTGGTTGATTAAAAGCAATCCAACCAGGAAGTATTGCAATGCCCGGAAAGCCATACGAACCTTCCAAAATGGCAGAAAAATTATAATACAAAACAACATGTGAATACATATATATAAAAGTCATGAGTTTAACAAAGTAGAAAAATAATAGGAATGAAATAATCTAATTACCTGCTAATGACAGGCCAAAGTTACCTATAAGAACACCATTCGCAGTTTGCACTGGCTGAAAAGGAGCGGTGGTAGAAGGCTGCATATCACATAACTTAAAATGAAAAATGTAGCTTCATCATATGAAGAGAAGTTAACCTAAAAGGAGTATGAGAACTTAAAAGACAAATAGACTATAGAAGAGATGAATGTTCCGTGCACCATGTTAATAAATACCAATGAAATTTTAAGAAAGAGGGAAAAAAACGCCATTGTAAAATAATACAAAGATTAAATTATTTGACACAAACTACTAAAGTTCTAGTAAGTCTAAGGGTCACTTACAGTCATCTGACCAAAATCAGACGGGCTTTTAGCGCACACAGATTGTGTGCTTGAGAACAAATTTCCTCCAGATTGATTTCCAGTTGATGCACTGCTGAATATGTTTAATGGACCAAAGGAGGGGGCGATACTTGGAGTGAACGAAAAAGTACTCTCTCCGAATGCAGCATTTGTCTTCCCAAAGGAGGGGGCAATTTGCAGAGGCAACAAGGATTGACCAGTGATCGGTCCAAATAATGGGGGTGGTACAATGTTCATTGGTACTGAACCAAATCTTGATGAGATAGATGAGTAGGGTGCTCCAAAAGGAGACGAAGAGTTATTTGCTGGGAATACAGGGGCTGACGATGTTCCAAATATAGGTTGGGAAGATGTTGTCCCAGAAGAGTTTGTAGAGAATGAAAAACTAGAACTAAAGACAGAAGGAGATGATCCAAATATAGGTGAGCTTGATGCACCAAAAGGAGGTTTAGAGCTACTGGTCCCAAATCCAGAGGCTGAAGCTGTTCCAAATACACAAGGTGTAGATAATGATCTAGTCCCACAATGACATGCAGATGTCTGAAAGGGTGATGAACTGAGTGCTGGAGCAGTTAATGCTTCAAAAACAGTAGAGCCAAAGGTTGGTGTCTTAGAAGCAAACGGATTGGAAGGGTTTGAGGACGAGAAGGGATTTGCAGATGACTGGCCAAAAGGATTTGCGAAAGATGATGGTGCAAAAACTGATGAAATGAGCCCATGAGTGCTTGATGCTCCAAAGCCTGCAGAAGCAAAGGCTGGTGTTTGGGAAACAAAAAAACTGGAAGAGGTTGAGTAGAAGGGACTTGAAGCTGGCTGACCAGATAAATATGAAGCAGTAAAGCAGTTTGACTGTGTAGCTGAGGCACCAAAGCCAATCCCACCTACAAATTGACCCACAAGGTTAGGTTCACCAGATGAAAATTTAAGAGGGGAAAAAGAAAAAATAAATAAGTAAAATCAGTGCATGCTATTTCCTAATAAATCTAGAAAATATACAGATTTGCCCATTAACACAAGTGGATAATACCTTTATCTCCTGACAGGTAGTCCTCCCACCGGAGTTCTTCATGGCTCTTATTTTCGTGGATAGGCATAGCTGATATTGACCCTAGCTTTACACCATCTTCTTCATGATCTGTTTTAGTGTAGACCGCTCCTCTGCTTCCTCCACGCTGACTACCAAAGGCTGACTGTCCAAAATTAGCACTTCCAAATGATGATGTCACGGTTTCAGTTCCTGCAAAATAGATTGGGACAGTTAATACCAAAATAGGAACTCTGAGAATGTAAAGGAGGTGGTTAGTCCCAGATAAGATGCTGCTACTACTAAATTGATTGGCCAAATGTTTAAATCTAGTGAACAATAAGTTCAAATGAATCAGAAATATTTTACTTTGTAGGTAAAAACAAACAAGATCAATGGTTATAAGACTAAATAAATCAAACACACCCAAATTTAATTGAATATGCCCATGGAATATGATATCAAACTTTATCACGAATTAAATATGCCCAAAGAAAAAAATATCAAATTTTATCCTCACATGTTGCTCAATGTATTGTGATTTAGAAAAATGCAACATGATAAATTAACAAGGTCAGAAAATGACAAGTTAGTGTGGATATACAGCAAAATATTGTTATATTTTGCTTTAAATTCTCACAATATTATTATGGTCAGAATATATATATATATTTGATAAATAGATAAATTTTACAGAAAAAGAGCATCAAGAAGATACTAAAGAATACAAAAATGGGACCCCCACAGATATATCATACAAAATTTTGACAAGTCCCGTTTTTATTCCACATATATATAACAAATAACCAAAACTATTTGAAAAGTAGCAAAGCTTCTCAATACCCACATACCCGCCAATCATGCCATTGCCGTTATACCTTCTCTCTCTTTTGCACATACCTATTCACTTTCATGTGTTTTTTAAGCAAAATATTATCCAATCTATGGAAAAGAAAGAAAGTGTTCCAAAACTTTGGGAACATTCTTCCGTATGATCCTATTAAGCTAGCACACGGGCAGAGGTGGTTATCATGAGTATCCATAACTTGAATTTTGGAGAATGTTATCTTGGAGAAGTTTGGAAGTAAGGTTTTAAAGAGCGGCCACAATCGTTACCTAACGCTGTTACGTAAAGGGTGTGGTGGTTACCGCCACCCGTTACGGCCGCTATAGAGGTGTGACGGAAATTCACATGTATAATGGCCGTAGCAGTATCATAACAACCATTACGGACCGTTACACACCGTTGCACCCCTTTATAATATTCTGAATAACTTCCTTTCCCCAAAACAAAAAAATAAAAGCTTACAAAAAAAAAAAATACTTAAATGATCCAAGTTCAAAGAAAAACTTTTATATGAATTGATTTTCTTTATAATTGTTTTTAATTTTTATTTCATTACATTAGCATGTAAAATAAAAAATATATAAATAGTGATTGTATTTATTTTTTATAATCATTTTATTTAATAGTTAATTATAAATAATTTTTATTTTGTTACTGTATTGTGTTGTATAAAAAATGTCTTTAAAAAACTCAAAAATATTTTTTATTTATGGCACAATTTTTATTTTTATAATCACTTCATTTAATACTTAATTATAAATAATTTTATTTAGTTACCTGTAAAGTATAGTCTAAAAAAAGCCTCAAAAATAATTTTTGTTTATGGCACAATTTTTATTTTTATAATCATTTAATTTAATAATTGTAAATATTTTTCATTAAATTAATTCAGGTATTGGTCAAAAATAATTTGTAGACATTTAAAATCACTTATTCTTAAAGTCATTAACTATTGAAATAAAATGTAAAAAACTCCTTTCATAGTGATTTGAAAATATGAAATATATTGAATCATACTTAAAAATTAATAAAAATTGACCAAAATCTATTTTAAACCCTAATAAATGTGATTCTAGAAAGAAAAAAAAAATATGCGTATTGATAAGTTTTCTTTAAATTGTGTGAAAAATAATAAAAAAATCACGGGTCTGATTACCGCAACCAATACGCTACGGCCTTTATACTCCACAACCGCAACGGCGTCACCGCAACCGCTTTTTGAAACCTTATTTGGAAGACTTTTATATTTAATTAATATATTCCTTAATTGAATGACATGGGTAGAATATTTTGAATAATTCATTATTGTACTGTTAACTCTTTCATATAGAGTAATCAGTGACGCTTTTGGATATGAGCTACCTAAAACTCCAGATTGTATTGAATATAGTGTTTGTTTATTATATTATTGGTGTCCTCTTGGATTGTAATACATGTATTTGAACTTTTATTATATACACAGTTACATTTGAACAGATGTAAATTTGAACCTCATTTGCATTCAGATTGTTCGAATGTAGGTAGATGGGTGAGATTGAGCACTGATGAGGAGATTAGGGAAGGTATTGTGGGCTTCTATGAAGCACGGGTACGGGTACGAGTATTGGTACTGGTACGATATGGGTACGTCGATACTGTAAAATCCATAAAAAGTAGGGTGCGGGTACAGCTTGGTACGCTTGTAAAAAAATATTTATTTTTAATTTAGAGTAATGTAAAAATTAATTAAATGGTTTAATTTGTTAAGATCCAACCTATAATTAACATTTAATACCAAAAGTAAAGATATATATCAAAATTAAATGTCAATATATTAAACAACTTATAAACTATAGTTTAATTTTAAAATCATGGTAGGCATAAAACTAAAAATAAAAAAGAAGTTTAGTGAAAGGAGTTTTATCTCTGTAATAATTGAGGTACAGTATGGCTTGGGTATATACTAGGTAGGTCTAGGTACGCTAAAAATTATGAAGAAAAAATTTGGGTACGTATTTCGTGTACTCAGTACGTATGCAGAAGTACCATATGAGGTACCATAAGCCAGTAAGTACCCGATACGGGGTATGACATGTTTTTCGAAATACCCGTACTTCATAGGTGGGCTTCTATCAAAGGTTGTTTTGTTCACATAAAGGGGAGTGGAGGCCGGGGTTAGATGGGGTTCATTTTGGAGCCGTTATGGAGGATGACAGAGAGGGATTGGAGCAGGCATTCATGGGGGAAGAGGTTTTCGGGGCTTTGCAGGCTATGAGCGGTGACAAGGCTCTACGTCTGGATGGCTTTACAATGGCCTTTTTCCAACATTGCTAGAGTGTGGTGAAGTTAGACGTGTTGGCATTGGCAATGTTCAATACGGCTGGGCATGAGGTTATCTGACCAGCGAAAACTGTCCAATCCGAACCGCCCGTGCCTATGTGGACGGTTTAGCAAAATTGTTAGGGCTGGGTGCGGTTTAGGATTTTTCCTGTTTTGCGGGTTGCGGGCGGATTGTAAGTTTTACCCTCACCCACACTCACCCACCCACATCTGTATATAATTTTTTTTTAAATTTTAATTTGGACTATCAGCTTTTCTTATAAGTTTTGTAACTGTCTAACCCTAATCCTCTCTTCTCTCACTCACTTTAATCTGATTATCATACCTGTAGGCTCTAACATTATAACATTATAATAATATCACACACTACCTTATTTGAAATACTTATTATTCAATTAGAATATTTTCAATTTTTTGCAAATCTAGCTATGTGATTTTTTTTTTTTTTCTATGTTAGTTTTTATTTGATTTTCATTCTATTTTTTTGTAATCCAATTTTAATGGAAGATAGTGTTGAATCTTCCGCAATAAAAAATATTTTAAAAATGGGAAAAAACAAGCCAAAAAATAAATTTTTAGAGGAAAAAACTCAATCCGCAAACCGCCCGTACATCTACGAATCCTATCTGCACAAACTGCAACCCGTATTGCGGGCAGTTGAGGGTTCAATTTTCCTTAAACCACAGATACACGGGCGGATCCAAACTGCAAACCGAACCGTCAAAAACTGATCCACGAGTACCCCTAGTGTTTGATGCTTTCTTCAACATAGGGACGTTTGAGAGGAGTTTTAATACGACTTTTTTAACTTTGATCTCGAAGAAAGGGGGGGTTGAAGATATTCGAGATTTCTAACCTATTAGTTTGCTTGGTAGTGTGTACAAGTTGTTAGCTAAGGTATTGGCTAATAGGCTTCGAGGTGCATTGCCAGATGTGCTGAATCTCAAAATGCATTTATAGGGGGGGTTGGCAGACTTTGGATGCAGTGTTGGTGGCTAATGAGTGTGTTGACTCTCAGATCCAGCAAGGGCATCCTGGTGTGATGTGTAAGCTGGATATTGAGAAAGCCAATGATAATGTTAATTGGGAGTTTCTCTTTTATGTTATGGGTCGAATGGGTTTTGGGGAGAAGTGGTGTAAGTGGATTAAGTTTTGTATATCTACTATACGGATGTCAGTTTTGTTGAATGGTACTCCGGCAAGGTTCTTTCCGACACATCGGGGTCTTTGGCAAGGGGATCCATTGTTGCCATTATTATTTATTTTGGTTATGGAGGCTTTCACTAGATTGTTATCTGAGGCGGTGCAGAAGGGTTTGTTGGCGGGTTTTTTTGTGGGCCCTTTGAGACGGGTTTGTTGACGGTTATTGGTTACTTTGTATAGTTGGTTGGAGAGGGGGGAGGGGGATCCTGATTTGTTTGCTTTTTTAGACTTTTTAGATGATGTTATTGGTTAGGTGTTTTCAGTTGTTTTCTAGTTGATTTTGGTGTTTTCCCATATTGGGATCTTTTGTATTCTTTCGCATTATCTTGATGCTTTCTTAATAAAGTCTGATTATTTATCAAAAAAATATTTGTATTGTAGGCATCATCTAGTATTGTAAAAATTTAAACATTGGTCTTATTTACATATTTTGCAATCCACATTTGCCGCATTATGCATACCATTATGTATGCCACATATACAATTTATTAACAAATTTTCACATTTGGACTCTAGATTATGCATTATTATCTCCACCAATACTTGCAAAATTCCAAGGTTTAATATAAATATTTTTTTTCTTCAAATTATGATAAGATATATACTTGCAATATATCAATCTATGAAGCACGGATACTTCAAATAGGAAGACATCCGTATCGTATCCGTATCGGATACCGATACTCCTTGGATACTTACGGATACATATCAGATACTTATTAAAAGTATTAAATACTTCTTAATTAATTTTTCATTAATTTTGAATTATTAGATACTTAGTTTTGAAGTATCGGATGCTCCAAGCCACATATTATCAGATACTTCTTAATTAATTTTGAAGTATCAAATGCTCCAAATCTTATATTACTCATTTTATGAAATTAGAATTGTATCATTTCTTACATAACATCATAATAGAATATAATTGCGAGGATAAATACAATATTTTTACAATACTTTGCTTAGTTTTTTTTATAAAAATAACATAGTAAGCTAAAGTAATAGAATTCATCAAATTGACATATCTTTATTGTATCATGCATGTCCCCTATAACTACATAGAAGTAAGGATTAATAAGATAGTATAACAATAGTAAAATTAAATATCAATAAATAAATAAGCAAATAAACTTGCATAAAATATTTTTAACTAGTGTAAAAGGAAAAAGCATAGAATCAAGTTGTGGATTGTATTGATATTATAATATCAACATAGACTTGATATTGAAATGAAATATTTGCAAGACCTATTGAAAATTTAAAAACTAAACTAGCTACTGCCTTAAATTAATACCTAATTCTTAAAGATTAGTATTTTGCATCATAAAGTTACTGTGGTTTCTCAACATTCTTGAACTTATGTGTAACTCACTGCTAATAATTTATTTATTTATTTTATTTTTTACAAACGTATCCTAACCATACCCGCATCCTACTTTTTTAGGTTTTGCTATATCGCCGTATTCGAATCGTATCGTATCTGTACCTCGTATCCGTATCCGTGCTTTCTAGATATCAATGAATATATCTATATTTTTGTCCATGTGATATATCAATTTTATCTTTATTTTACTCATTATATGCGAAGAAATAATTTATACTCCACTATTTGCTCTAGAGTACCAAAATAGAGACTGAAGAGACTTATAAAAAATAGACAAAGCAAATATAATACCAAAATGTCTATTAATTAAAATGAGTAAAAAGAGAAGAACAATTGTTCATTATTGTATCAAATTCTTGCTGAATTGTAAATGGAACAAAGATTCCTTAATGTTGTGTTTGAATCTTGGATTTCCAGAAGGATTCGTGGCGGGAAAGGAAATAGGAAGGGAAAAGTAGGCGGGAAAAAAATTAGCTTCCAATGCATTATTAACCCCCCCCCCCTCCCCCCAAAAAAAAAAAAAAACCCAATATCTAAACACAGCTTAAGAGTTAATATAAAAGATGCGCCTGTCCATAATACTAAGTATTGAGTTCACAACACTTCTATCAAGCGAAGAAGATAAGAAAACCTTGTCTGTGATATGGATCGTAACACATCGCAGGAGAAGTAATTGATTGACCAGAGGTAACCCTACCAGGAGGTGAAGTAACCGGTTGACCAAAAGGAATCCAAGTAGGAATTATGGCAATACCTAGAATACCATTTGAACCTTTCAAAACGGCAACAAAAACTAAAGCCACAAGTATAATATACAACAACATATAAATAAATATGCATAGAAGGAATGAAATTTAACAGGAAAAAAAATGTGAATGAAATAATCTAGGATACCTGTTACTGACTGGCTAAAGTTGCCTATAGGAACACCTGTAGTATGAGCAGTTTGAACTTGCTGAAAAGGAGCAATGATAGAAGGCTGCATATCGCATAACTTGGAATAAAAAAGGTAGCCTCAATCATATAAAGGAAAGTTAAAACATAAGGATCTAAATTTAAACTAGGAGAAGCATTGAAAGAACTTAGAAGACAAATAGATTATAAAGAGATGAACATCTATGCACCATGGAAATGAATACCAACAGTATTTTAAGAAACAAGAAGAAAATGCCATTACAGGTCAATAATAATGGAATGAGTTAACACCAACTAAAACTTACAATAGTCTGACTAAAACCAGCTGGGCTTGTAGAACTCACGAACTGTGTTCTTGCGAACAAATTTCCTCCACATTCATTTCCAGTTGATGCAGTGCCGGACATGCTTGTTGGAACAAAGGAAGGAACAATACCTGGTGTGAATGAAAAAGTACTCTGTTCGAATTCATCATTTGTCTGCTTCTGAAAGGATGGTGCAACTGACTGAGACAATGGGGATTGGGCAGAGACTGATCCAAATAATGGGGTTGACATGGTATTTGTAGGTACTGATTCAAATGTAGATGAGATAGATGAGCTGGGAACACCAAAAGGCGATGGAGAGATACTAGCTCCAAATAGAGGGGCTGAGGTTGTTCCAAAAATAGGTTGGGAAGATGTTGTCCCAGATGGGTTTGTAGAGAATGAAAAACTAGAACTAAACACAGAAGGGGATGATCCAAATATAGGTGAACTTGATGCACCAAAAGAAGGTTTAGAGCTATTGGCCCCAAATCCAGAGGATGATGCTGTTCTAAATAAACAAGATGTAGATGATGATATAGTCCCACAGTGGCATGCAGATGTCTGAAATGGTGATGAACTGATTGCAGGAGCAGCTGATGCTTCAAAGCCTGAGGAGAAGGGATTTGCAGGCGCATTGCCAAAAGGACTTGCAGAGGATGGTGCTGCAAAAACTGATGAACCAAATGCAGGAATAGTTGATGCACCAAAGGCTGCAGAAGCAAAGACTGGTGTCTGAGAAGCAAATAAATTGTAAGAGGTTGAGGAGGAGAAGGGACTTGAGGCAGGCTGACCAGATAAATATGAAGTGAAGGCATTTGGCTGTCTAGCCCAAGCCGCAAAGCCAGTCCCACCTACAAATTGACCAATAGGGTTAGGCCGACCTGATGAAAAAAGCAAGGGGAAAAAAAGATGATGCAAAAATAGATGGGGAAGAAGTTAACACCAAAACCTTGATTCAGTTTTGCTCCAAAGTCTCAAACTATTATTAAGATCAGGACTCAGGATAAATTTTGACAATCTCCCATTTATTTTCATTATATTACATATCTCAAATAATCATTATAATAACCAACCCCACATATTTGAAAAGTAAAATCAAACCTTCCCACTTCCCACATACTCCATCACACCCTCACCCTTACATTCCTTCTCTCTTGTACATCCTTGTTCATGTTTCATGTATTTTTTATTCAAGAATTCTTTCAATCATATGGAGATAAGGAAAAAATTTCCAGAATTCTGTACGCCCCCAAGCTCCTCTCTTATGATCCTGTTAGGCTGACACATGGTAGAGCTGGTTATCATGAGTATCCATAACTTAGGGTTTGGAGAGTGTAATCATGGAGAAGTTGGAGAGACAATTAGAATTGATTAACAAATCTCTTAATAAGATGTCATGGGTAGAGTATTTCGAACAACTCACTAATGAGGTTGATATACTTTTGGGTTTGGCAACATAAAACTCCATATGGTATTGAATATAGTTTTTGTTTATATATTATCGCCTTCGATGTCCTCTTGGGTTGCTATATATGTATTTGAACTAAATTTGTATACATAGTTACATTTGAATAAATATGCGTCTAGGTATTTGAACTTTCTTTGCATGTATTTTATGTTTGCACATTGGTTAGTGTTGATATCTGAAGTGTGGTAATATTTTAATCATTGGTGTTATTTGCATATTCTGTAGCACAATTTGCCACATTATGCATACATTTTTACATAACATTTACACTCTACTATATTTGGACTCTAGATTATGCATTTCTATCTCCACTTGATTTATTTGTTGCATTTGATCTTCAATATCATGATTGTAATTCATCGAGCTTCATTGTAATATCATATATGAATAAAATAAATAAACAAAAGTTCTAAAATTATATTTAACGATTCATCATCTAATATGAATAATCTTTTTGGCCTTGTGATATATCCTTTTATCAATCTTTACACAAATTATCTGCCAAGAAATAATTGATACTATTTCCTCTAGAATACAAAAAGAGAAGCACATTTGTCGGTTATTGTAACTGCTTCTTGTTGAGATTTAGTTGTAAAAATGAACTAGAATTGGAGAAAATTTCTCATTAATCACCATGTCCCTTATTTAGCTATATTGAGTGGTCAACATTTTCTGTTCATAATGTTAAACAACAATCACAACCAGATGGGATTATTTTTTCTTGGAAATAAACAGAATTTCCTTTTAATAATAGTAATTATAATAACTTTACATGATAAGCATGTCAATTCAATTTGAGAAACAGAACATGAAATAACAGATTCATGAAAAGAATGTATCAAGTCCCTGTTAGAAATTGGCACTAAAATTTCATACAAGTTATAGTAAAAATAGAATAACACAATGCTTATTATAAAACGGTAAAATGAAGAAAAATAAATGTTAAAATTAAAACAGTATGAATAATAACATGTAATTTGAGTAACTTATCCAAAAAAAAAAACATGTAATTTGAGTAGGGAAATAGAATAAAAAAATCGAAATGTGAGACCGAGAAGTATGTAGTCACTATCATAATGTTGTTTGTTTCTCCTTACATGAAAGTACAGACAGAATGCAACAGTCAACTCAAGTGTCCACAAGAACCTCCCTCATCCGGCGTTCCACCAAAGGATATGAACAAGTCACCAATCAAAGTTATCAAAAATATAGATAGTAAAATACTCATAAGAAAGACTAAAGTTTTCATAGGTGTGTCTTAACTGCTGGCAAAAAAGACTCCTAATTACAGGAGGAAGAGTAGGGGTAGGCAAACATCCAATCGACCCGCCTAACCCGTCCAACCCGACTCAACTCGACCTCAAATGGGTGATTTCGATGCAATAGGCGGACAAATGCTGGTCTAGCAGTTTCAAAAAGTTGGGTTTCAGTCGGGTGGAGATATACAAGCATCAATTCGCAAAATCCGACTGACAGCATGGAATTAAGAATTCTTCATAAATGTGGATATATAAACATATTATTTATATATTATATTATTTATTTGTTCAATAAAAAAGTATTGAAACTTCAAAATGACACTTTTCACTTTTTAGAAAAAGCAAAAACCTCACTCTTCATAGTATTTATCAATAAAATAAAATAAAAAAACTCACTCTTCATTGTTCAGTAAAAAATTAGGGTTTTTTTTTTTTTTTTGTGCGTGCAAAATTAGGATTTGTTCGATCCGCCAATCAAATTCGCATCCATCCGCCCAACCAACTTGGTCAATTTCGAAACCATGAGTGGTCAAATGCCACATTCAGTAGGATGGCGGATGGCATATAACCGGCTCAAACCGTACCCACTAGCACTCCTAAAGAAGAGTATGATGTCTCATTCATATGTGCCCTGATATAACAGTCACACAGTTATTCTTCATATAATCTTGTATTGAATATTGAATTTAAATTTTTTTAAAAAAACAAACAACATAATAAATGTAATAGCATTAATATATAGTAAGTAATTGAATTTGTTTTTGTTTTTTCCTTTGGGTTCCAAAGATAACTGAATTTACATTAATTTTATACTGATCACAATTATGAAACAATTGAATAATAATTTTTTTAATTAAAATTCTCCAACAATCCAAAAAAAAAAAAAAAAACTCCAGAAAATCACAGAACAATAAATACAAGCATAAGAAATCAGAATAAAAACGAAATTGGAAGAGCAATCATTAACACAAAATGAAGCAGTGAATCTTCAATGCTGAGTATACATACACATATATATATATATAGAAAGAGAGAGAGACATTCATAGGGTATGGAATATGAGGAACTTACGATCACTGAGGCTGGCCATGTTAGTCGAACCCAATTCTGAATTTAGCTACACCAACAACTTCCCAACAAAAGCAATTCAGAGTATTTTATTTACCACTCTTAGAATTACTTATATATATTTACCACTCTTAGAATTACTTATATATAATTGCTTTCTTGATCGTCTCAGTAGCTTAATGTTGACGCCAGTCGCCAATGTAGCGTATAATAATTATAGGGAGTGCGCGGGTCGGGTTTGAAGGGGGGTTTTGTAATAACTTGTGTCCTTCCTGTATTCTGGGTGGCGGGGCGGGTACGGATCGGGAGATTAGTTAATTTCATAAGAAAAAATTTATAAAAAAAATTAATATTATGGATAATTTTATAAAATGTAAGATAAAAAAAATAAATAAAAATTAGGGGAATTGAACAGTAAATCCCATTTTATCATCTTGTAGATCATGTGGTCCTAATTGTTTTCTTTTAAACCGTTTAGTCCTTTTGATTGTTTGTTTACTATTTTACCATTAAAGTGTTAATTTGAATTTGTTGACCCGCATGTATTTATGGAAAGGGGTGTGTGAGATTCACGTTCCGAAAAAGGTAATAGTACTCTTTTTCTGTGATGTGGGTTGTGACGTGAATTTGACACTTTTTTTTTTTTAGTTTTTTTCATGACGTGGATTGTGTCACGTTTCAGCTTTACATCAGTTGGAGCCTTTGTTTTCCAATTGCCATTTGTGACGTTTCGACGTGAACCTCACCGATTCCACCGATTCTCGCTCTCAATCTCACCTATTTTGGTTCTCAATCTCACCGATTCACAGTTCTAGTTCTCAATATCAATCTCAGTTCTGGTTCCACAGTTCCGGTTCCACACTGTGGGGTTCACTCGGTGAGGTTCACAGCGAACCGTCGAAACGTCGCACAATCTCTCTATCTCTCTCTCAAGTACCAAACCAACTCACTCTCATCATTCCTGTTACACCCAATTCTGAGATACATTTGGGGGGTCAGAAGTGTCCATCCGAAGAAAACACAAGCTGGGTTTTCAAAATTTCTCCACATTCTCACATAAAACAGAGAGAGAATGAAAATGGGTTTGGTTGGGGGTTGGGTATGGGTGACCAAACGATCTGCCGGATTCATTCATCGTCGTCTTGTAATCTGATTTCGATCTGCCCGAAATCAGAACCAAAATCAGAAACGAATTCAGTACTGTTCACATGGATCTTGTGCCCATTGTTCACGTCGATCTTGTGTCCATTGTTGACGACGATGCCCGTTGTTCACGTCGATCTTGTGCCCATTTCTACTCGGATTTTTCAAAACCCGAAATCAGAACCTAAATCAGACCGAAATCAGTACAGTTCACGTCGATCTTGTGCCCATTGTTCACGTCGATCTGGGGTTTCTTGATTGAACTCGAACCGATTCAGAGATTGCCTTCTCCTCCTCACAATCACCAAGTGAAAAACGGATCCCTCTGTTTTTCTTTTTGAGCACTGTTGGCGTACAACACCTTGGTCTTTCCTTGAACGATGGCTTCCTTAACCATTTCCAAGTCCCTCAGATCCACATACGTCGTCGTTATGTTGCAAGCGCGTGGAAAGAAATGGGTGAGAAGTGCGTGGGTCCCATAATTGATGTGAGGGTATATTTGTCCCCCACATAACAATGTAATTCAAAAAAGGAGTTATTAATAAGATATCTCTACTATCATGGACTGCCCAATCAAACAAAATATTCATGGGACCAAATGGAATATAATTTTGCTATATGGGACTTTCTGATAAATTCCCCTAAAAATTAATATTTTGTGTTTTAAGTATAATATTTTTGTATTTTAATTTTATTATAATAAAAAAATTAAATTATATATATTATATATAAATATATTTAATAAATATAATCGTTACAGAATCGGGTAAAACAGGCGGAGGAATTAAAAGCCGTCTCTACCCCACTTTCTCAATGGGATAAGATGGGACAAGGTAGGAGATGCTGGGGCAGAACGGGAAAAGAGAATACTGCTATCCTTATTTTAAATTATTCATTTTGTAAAGCACTATCTACCATATTATTTTTAAAGAAACATTAGGTTCATTTTCTAATCGTAATATCTCTATTTTATCATATTTATTTTTTAAAAAATTGATAGCAAATATATATTTTTTTAAAAAACATTGTTTTAAAAAAAATTATAAAATAGAGATGACATGATAATTAAATCGACCTAAATTTTTAATTGATAATATACAAAGTGTTTTATAAAATGAACAATTCGGATCGTTAAAACTAAACTTGTGGTGAGTCTTATGGGCCCGGATAGCTCCCTCCAATACAGATTTTGGACTAGAGAAAAGCAGGTTCCCAATTATAATTAGGTTGGGTTTAAATTTAAACTTGGGACAATAATTTGGGATTGTTAGATCCACAACAAATCTTGATTTAATTATTCAAACTGTTTATTTTGTAAACTTTTGTATATATTATCTATGAAAAAATTAGATAAATTGAGTAATCATAACATTTTATTTTATTGTGTTTGTTTTTAAATATATATATATTGTATCTTTAACAACACATTTTTCTTTAATTTTATAAGACAAATGTGATAAAATAAAAAGGTTAGGATTATCGGACCAATCTAATTTTTTTATATAAATAATATATAATTTCGATTATTGAAATAGAACATGTGATAGATTTTATAGACTTGAACAATCTTGTCAAATTCAAATTTAAAATTGAGATAAATTCTTATAATTTTGATTATTAGTAGCGCACATAGACTAATTATCTCATGCCAACACATTTATACATATGCTAACGGTTTGCACACTCGATCCGTGTATAACTTAGAAAAAATTAATAATATAAAAATAATGGCAACACATAATATGTATATCTCACGTAGTTGTTGGCTACATATTTTGTAAAAGTCAGTTACAATTCGACACGTGGCAGAATAAGGGTATTATAGGAAGATGATTCAAGTCTTCGATCTTGATCGTACACGTGGCGGTGAATATTGGTTCTCACGTGATCTGAGTAGCACTAGATCAGTAAAGAGATGCAAGGTGACGTGGCTTCAACGGTTACTCATATTCACATTCAAATACAGGAGGGAAGCCCAACTGCAAGTGATGGCGTAGTAGAACTACTTCTAAGGCAGCATGATCAGCGATCATGGATGAGCAGTTCGACGGTTTGAAGTGCAGTTCGATGGTCATCCTTGAGGAGTATAAATAGCAAGGAGGTCTCCAGAAAAAAGCCCCCAGACTCAGATCATACAAACCAGTCTTACTTTACATATTTTCTTTTCCAGTTTTTATATTTCCAGTCTTTACATTTCCTGCACTTTAAATACCTGTTCTTTACATTCCTGCACTTTAAATACCTGCACTGCACTTCCTTCATAGGAGTAGTTTCAAGTAAATTCAAGTAGATTGTTACTGTAAACCTCTACGAGGCTGAGTTTGGACCATTGTAAGTTTTCATTTTAATGAAATACTTCGATTGTTCTTCATATTAACTGTTATTTCTCTTAATTTCTCCTAAGTCAAGTCACCAGTAAAAGTCCTCTTCATTGAGGCTGAAAGAACTAAAACACAATCGTCTGATAATTTGTTGACAATTATAATTTCTGTAAGGACTGATTGATCCTTGCTGGCACGCTCACATTTACAAAAATACCCTTCGAAAGCCAAAAAGCCAACAATAGTAAAGGTTTTCTTTCCTAAACTCATAATCTCAGTTTGAAGTCATGTCCTCCTCTTAATATAATTTTTACATTAATACCAACTACGAGAATATTTTGAAAAAACTCAAGATAGAAAACATTTTGTGTCAACACCATTTGAAGGTTTCACATATATACCAGTAAGATAGATAGGTAGATAGATAGATAGATCTTTGGGTAAAAAATCTGACCAATCTAAACCCGAGGATTTATGGATCTCACGTCATGATTTGTATTTTAAGTTTGGAAAAAATACCATAAGTTTCACAATTATGACATAATTAAATTAATTTATTTTTAAATAAGGCTAAATGGCTGGAACTATTGCATAATGTGAAGATATAATAATAAAATATGAAAAAATATATATATATTTAAATGAAAAAAATGACAATATTAGTTTACCGATGTGACTAACAAATTATTGATAAAAATTGATATTATGTAAATTAAAATTGTAAGAGAACCCAATATAATTATGTCAAAATTATAAAGTTTACTTACCATCTCTAAATCTCAAGAAGATTAGTGTAAATTACAAAATTTTAAATTATTTTATAGAAGCTCTAAAATTATGTGCATTGAAATCGGAAGTCCATTTATGAATATTTTGCGCCATTAAGCCCAAGCCCTAATCTTTTTGGACTACAAGGACACAACTTATCCAAAAGAACAACTATCTGTTGAAGTCAACTTATCTGTTTATTTATTAAAATTCACCAAACTAACTATCTATTAAAATGTGACACATGTCACTCATTCAACAACTTATCTGTTGAATATCACACATTTTTTTACTTCATCACCACAGCTTGTTGTCGTCGTTGGCAACTTTTCCAGCCAATTTTTTGGTGCCAATGACTTTCTGGCATGTCCTTATTACCAAATAAGCTTTTATCTTGGTTCTAATACCTTGTACCCCTTTGAGATAGGCTTTTCACCAATTTTCTTTAAAATTATTCAATAATTGAAAATTTCTAATTTCAATATACTTATTAATGAAACAAACTTTATTTTTAAATCATTGTTGTACATGTTATTTTATTTTTGCAAATAGATATAATGAAATTATGTGACTATAGCTTTTTAATTTATTTCGCAAAAAATCAATATGATTTGATATCGATAGCTACATAATTATGTCACAAAACTATGTAAAAATGAATAAAAAATATAATTTTAAAAGTAAATTAATTTCATATTAATTTGATTTGTACATGAATAATTTTCCTTATAAATCTTACACGATGAATATCAAGATGGGTTCAAAATAGATCCACAAAATACAAAATGTACTAGAGTTTAGAAAAATGGATACAAGTGAACCCTTGCTCTTTTAAAAAATGAGTAATGTTGGAGGTTTACATTTAGAGTAATGTTAGAGATTTCAAAAAATTTACTAAATTCTTTACCAAATGTCTTACATGAGTGTAAGACCCACATAGGACCACATGGTGTGGGTTCCACACAGACATTTAATTTGGTAAAAAGTTTGGTAAATCTTTTGGGCTCTCTAACATTTTCCTTACATTTAATATTCATAAATTTACTCACAATGACGTGGCAAAAGAAGGTAGCCCTTACATCATTAAGTGTGTAACTAATCAAAAATTGACATATACCTATCATATTATTTCAGTGTTGGGTCAAATTATGAAATTGTTTTTATGAATCTCAAATATTTTCCTTTAAAAAAAACCTCAACAACAATAGATTTCTCTAGATCTCTCTCTCTAAAAACTCTCTCTCTAAAAAACCTCCATCTCGGGCCTCACCGCTGGCCAGCTGGCCGCCGCCTTTGGCCATGGCGGTTGGCTGGCATAGTTTTTCTTCTTGTGTTCATGTTTTTTCTCCTAATAATCTTGAGCCCCCATTTGTTTTCTGTTTTCTCCTTTTCAGATCTAATCTCTAGATTTGCTTAGGATGCTATTTAAGTCCTTTTGTTTTTGTATAGGATGCTTGTTTTCACAGGTATTCTTTGGGGTCTTTAGCTGAGTATTCCTTGGGTGGTTTTAGATCTATCTTATCTGGCGATCTGTAAGCTTGGTGGGTCTTCACTCTGTGGGTTTTGGTGTTTTTGGAAGCTTTGTTAGATGGTTTTGGTGGGTTTTTTTCTCGAATGAAGAGGTTCGGTGGAAGTGGTGCTTCAGCCATGGTGTTCAGCTTCGGCCATGGGTTTCGGTTTAGGGTGGTTGCATTGATCATGGGTGGGTTGGTTCAGGAACTTCATTCGGGCACTTCTTTGCGAGTGGGAGTTTGAGGGGTGGAGGATCCAGAGTTGTTTAGGATCTTCATTCGAGAGCTCATGTGCGAGTGGGAGCTTGAGGGGTGAATTCCATTAAATTCTATGGTGGTCGGTGTTTGTGTTCGATTAAGAGAAGAATGGCGCCGGGTCTACAAAGAGGGGACTGCTCAGCATTGTTGGTGAGGATCAACCGAGGGAGTTGTTTGGGCGAGGAAAACGGTGGGAGAAGTTTAAGATGGAAATCTGGGTTTTCAAGGTAAAAGCGTGGTGACAGCACCAGCAGCTCCATTCCCAATGGCAGAGCCAGTGGATGCTGAAGAAGAACCATAGGAGGAGGCTGCAGCAGCAATAGAGAAGGCACCAGTAACATTCCCGGCGGGGTTGAAGTCGAGAGCGAGGAATTTGTTGAGCCAAGGAGGAGAAACCAGCAGGTATGCAGTCACGAGTGGTTCTCGGCAGCAATGAAGCCTGAGTGTCCGGCGTTGGTGCAGGGTGTTCGGGTCAGGCGTGGGGTTTTCAAGTCAAGCGTGGGGTTTTGTTTTCGAGGCAGGTGTAGGTTTTATTTGTGTATTAGTGTTTTAGGTGTGGGGCTCAAGAGTTTGAATTGTTGTTTTATTTGTCTTTTAAAATATAAAATCGTGAGGCTAAGGGGTTGGTTGTAAAGACGCGAGTGGCAGTAGTACGAAAGTGAGTTTTTACTCTTCGAATCTCTCTCAATGCATTTTTTTTCCTTGTACCTTTAAATTTCATGTTTTAATGAAATTTTTTCTTTACCGATCAAAAAAAAAAAAATAGATTTCTCTAAATATTTATCTTTGTCTACTCCAAGGATCAAAACATAAAACTAACCAACCAAAAACTATTATGTTGAGGTGGGTGATTATTCGATAGAGTAGTTTGGGAGTATAGTCACGTGACGTTTTATAGTGTCTACTCTAAAGGAAAATTCTATAATAACATGATCCATATATCATTAATACTCTATATTAAAATAAGTATTTCTGTAGACCATAAATTTTTTGCTTGTGGCTCATACCTAGTTAATTTGAAATGTGCATCATTCATCTTATTTTTATTGTAAAATTTGAAACAAAAATTCATAATAAATAGCATTTTTCTAACATAAATAAATTGATCACATAATTATTTATTTTGACTTCTACAATTACGTGAAAAATGGTGTATTTGATTTGTGCTATGAGCATTTTTTTCTCACGTTGATCATTTAAAACCATGTTTCTATCATGTACATGATAGAAAAAAGGAAAATGAGCCGTAGCTCGAAAATCTTGGCTCGAAATTAGCTCGAATGTTGTTTTGGGCGTTTTGGGTGGTCTGAAACAGAGGAGAAAGAGGGAGAGAAGAGAGGAGAAGAGAAAGAGGAGGGGAAGAGGGAATGGAGAAAAGAGAGGGCCCTTCCGCTTCTGCCGTCGGCCGAGCTCCTCCCCTTCCTCCTTCCTCCTTCCTCCTTCCTCCTCCTCCTCCTCCTTCCTTCTCTTCTCCCTCTGTGATTATGCCCCCTCCAGTTCTCCTCCTCCTCCTCCTCCTTCCTTCTCTTCTCCTTCTCTGCTTCTGAAATTGGATTCGAGCCAATTTCGAGCTCGACAATTCGAGTTACATAGCAGTTCCGTAGAAAAAATAAAGAATTTGATAAAAACTATGTTTCTATCATATACATGTATTTGATAAAGAATTTCAAAAAAAAAAAAAATATTCATGTTTGTTTTACTTTTCTATTTCTCTTAGGTCTCGTTTGGGAACATGCTATTTTAGTAACTTTTTGACTTTTTGGCTAAAATATGAGGTAAAAAAATTAGTATATTTGAGGTGACTTTTTAGATTTTTATGAAAAGATGTGCAAAAAGTAGAGAAAAAAATAAATCTTTGACTTTTTAATATAAATTATAGGCTTTTTAATTTTTTTTGTAACTTTTTAATAACTTGCCAAACGAGGCTTAAATCTTTAACCCCCACCACCCCCCTTAATAGACACAACCATAAATTTAGAACGAAAGCGAAGAGTCTGTGCGATCCGCATGCAGGTTCAATCAATGGCAGCAGCAAAACTACTCATCTTCCCCATACCAAACTCTTCGTCAATCTAGCCTTCCCTCCCACCCAGTCCCTTCGTTTTCCATACAACCCCCCCTTATAAAAATACCTCTCTCATGTTCACTCACTCTCACTCTCAATGGCGTCCCATTCTAAGCGTAACAAGAAAGGGCTTTCCCAACAACAGAGTCCCAACCTCTTAGGCACCGAAGAAGCCTCTCAAGCACTCGTTCCCTCCCTTGTCATCGAAGACCCAACACCTCTTTCTTCAGTTTCAGCTGACGACCCATTTACTCCTACTCCAGATGTTCCGCCACTTGCGTCCTCCTACAACGACCGAATTCGACCCCTACTCGACGCTGTCGACAAGCTCCGCCACCTCAAGGTGGCTCAAGAGGGCATTCAACTCCCCACCATCGTCGTCGTTGGCGACCAATCTGCTGGCAAGTCCAGCGTCCTTGAATCACTCGCCGGAATCAGCCTCCCACGCGGCCAAGGCATTTGCACCAGAGTCCCCCTCATAATGAGGCTCCAACACCACCCAAGTCCCGCGCTGACCTTCACTTGGAGTTTCATGGAAAAGTAGTATTCACTGACGAAACCCACGTCGCCGAAGCCATTAAAATTGCTACGGATGAGATTGCAGGTATGGATGGATTTAAGACCTTTCTATTTACTCGATAGTATTAGCTGTTGATTGTTTGTAGCAAAAAATGTGTGTTTAATGTCTTTTTTTTTACCAGTAATCATATTGTATTTTTAGTAGGAGTGTGAGTATGGATAGAATTATTTTTTAAATGTATATATTCTTAATTTGAATGTATATAAAAATATTTGTAAATGTATATAAAAATGTGATGAACTTTTTTATTTATATTTAAAATTCATACCAAATTTATAAAAATGATGCGCTAATCTTATTATAATAAATATATTTATTCTTAATTATATTTTTTTAAATGAAAAGGTACATAATGCTTTGATATTATCATATATAACTTTTTTATTTGTATAGTATTATTTTAATGTGATTATTTGGTTATTGTTTCTTGCTATATCTTACTTATACTTGTCAACTCTCAAAAAGTCAACAAAACTGTTTCAACCAATAATTGTTAAGTTGGGATATCACATTAATTTGTCTTCAGATCACCAAATAATATATATATATTTTTTAAATTTTAAGTTGTCATACATCCAATTATATAAGATTTAATTGTGTTGTCACTTTATTATGGATGCATTTATAATTTTGAAATTATGAGTTTTTATTTTAGTTTTTTTAAATTAAGCATTTTTTTTTAGTTTATATATATAAAATTTAACATTATGTTTCAATTATAGAGAAAAAATTTAATTTATGCCTTTTTTGTTTTTGAAATTTTGTATAAATTTATAATTCAAAGCTTGTTCATTTCCGAAACATCTATAAAAAAAAAAATAATTCAAAGCTTGTGTGGTTAGCTAGGCTTATCTAGATTTTTAAAATTTTAAATGGCAACCTTTCTATGTTTGTGAGAGTGGATGTAAAATAGTATAAAATTAAAAAAAAAATTCAACAAAATATAATAAAAAATTTATTTTTTTCAGAATTAATGTTAATTTCAAGGCCTAACTTGCAAAGAGGAGGTTTTGAGTACTCATGAAGGTTACATCTATTAAGAAATATATTGTACAAATGTATGTTCCGTCACATATGTTTTTAATCACAGGAAAGAGTCTCAAATATAATTTGAGATTCAACACTCAGATAAATATTTTTTTTATTTGATAGACAACTTATTTATATGCTTTTTCATATGTACTATATAATTTTTTTCAAGATAGCTGTTAAAATTTTTTTTTATTATTATTATTATTATTATTTTTGAATTTTTATTTATGTTTATGTTGGCTACTCTATGTTGAAATCCTGTGTTGGTTCTTGATTGCAGGTAATGGGAAGGGGATTTCCCACACCCCATTGACTCTAGTTGTGAAAAAGAAAGGTGTTCCTGATCTTACAATGGTTGACCTTCCTGGAATCACTAGAGTGCCTGTTCATGGCCAACCTGAAGATATCTATGAGCAGATTTTAGGGATCATAATGGAGTACATTAAACCAGAGGAGAGTATTATTCTGAATGTTTTATCTGCAACAGTTGATTTCCCAACATGCGAATCGATAAGGATGTCGTAGCGTGTTGACACAACCGGTGAGAGGACTCTAGCTGTTGTGACAAATGTTGATAGAGCTCCTGAAGGATTGCTTGAGAAAGTTACTGCGGATGATGTGAACATAGGACTCGGTTATGTCTGTGTGAGGAATCGAATTGGTGATGAGTCTTATGAGGATGCTTGGGTTGAAGAAGCAAGGCTTTTTCAATCTCATCCACTTCTTTCCAAGATTGAAAAGGCTATGGTGGGTGTACCTGTTCTTGCCTAAAAACTTGTGCAAATTCAAGCCACCATTCTATCAAAATGTTTGCCGGATATTGTGAAGAAGATCAATGACAAGTTGAATTTAAATATTTCTAAATTGAACAGAATGCCTAGGAATCTGTCTTCAGTTGCTGAAGCGATGACAGCGTTCATGCGAATTATTGGATTGTCAAAGGAGTCTCTGAGGAAAATTTTGTTGAAGGGTGAGTTTGATGAGTACCCGGATGAGAAAAACATGCATTGCACTGCTAGATTGGCTGAAATGTTAAATGAGTACTCTGAAGAACTTCAAAAGAGTGCGGTGAACAAGTCCACTGAGAACTTTTTGATGGATGATGAAAATCCTAAGTGATTCGTGATTAGATCAAGATTAAAATATTCCAAATCCCAATTATTCAAAACACTCAATCTAAAATCAACAAGTACTTACGAGAGTGATTTTAGATTGTTTGTTTTCGGAATAAACAATAAATCGACATAAACGATTTTTACGTGGAAAAATCACAATTGAAGAACCTTCAATTGTAATAAAAAACCACGGGCGAACCGCCACTAATCAATCCACTACTGAAGAAAGAAAAATTACAAAGATAATACACAAATTACCCAACTCAGTCAATTTGTCTTCGAATCTTCTGTAATTCTTTCACCACGCCTTCGTCTCGGAACTGATCAATCCTGAAGTTGAATCCACAACTTCACTTGTCGAATTAACGACAACGTACAGAATCAAACGCCTTTTGAAACTCTACGTTTTAATCTTCGGAATCCACCGAAGAGAACTCTCTTGAATATATAGTATCAGACTCCTTGATGTATGAATCTCAACTCATAAGTTTAGAACTCTCTCAAGAACATTAAGGAAAACTCACAAAAACCTCAGAAGAAAACTTCAAACAAAACCCTAGGACTCTTGAATAAGATCTAGGAAAAAGTAATCCTAAATTTAACCTAAACAGGTATAAATAGACAACCTGTGTCCGCGATCTCCGCTCGAGCGCTCAACATCTCGCTCGAGCGGCTTCAACAAAATATGCGTGTGACAACACAGTGGTCCGCTCGAGCACTTGAGAGCCCCCTCGAGCGCTGTAACAACCCCCATACTGTTTACCGATAAATTACTGAATTAACTACTGATTACTGCTAAACGAGGACTGATTCTGATTTATAATAGAATTATTGGAATACTGAACTGACTGACTGAGATCTGAACCTGATTGACTGACTGTATCTGTTTAAATGCATGTTCTATCTGTTGAATGTGTAATTATCTGTTCATGTTTATATGTGTGAACTGTAAATTGAAGGCCTTATCGGCGGCCGAATCCGGAATTGACTGATGTTTTATGATCAACATAATTTATGTGATTTTATGGTGTAATTATCTGAAAACTGATTAAATTAGATTAAATATTGGTAAAGTACAATAGTTGGCTTAATTACCAACATGCCACTTAGTGGCCCACTTAAGCAACATATTTGAGCATTGTTATACACTTGCACAACATTTCATCAGCCACATTTTGAGCCACAACCGACCATAGAGAGAGAGGAAAGAGTGAGTTCATCTTGTTCATCTAGAGAACTTGAAGATTTGAGGCATAGATTGCTAAATTGAACTTCTACATTTGAAATACAAGACCTAGGTAAGGAAATTTAACCTCTTATTGTTGAGTCTATGTTGATTCTTGCATGGTCCATGTCAAATTGTAGAGCTAAGTCATGTTTTAATTCATACATGTTGGATTATGTTAGAATTCATGCATGCATGGTTGTATTGTTGAATTTTGAGTTGATTTCATGGCAAATTGTCACATGCATGTTCATAAAAAAGCTCAAGTTCATGTTTTTAACTTGTTTTGAAAAGAATAAGCTCAATAGAGCATGTTTTGGAAGCTTTGATTTGAGTTAATCTCATGCATGTCATCTTGTAGCATGTTCATGGAAAATGGGTTTGAAAATGAGTTTAATTGAAACACCCTTGGGCCTTGATTTCTCAAATTGACCTTTGTAACATGTTATTCTATGAGTTTACTTATGTTTTCCAGAAAATTGGCCCAAGAGGATCGAAATTTTAGCATTTAAACTTGATTTTGAGCTTGGGACTCAAATCTGGAATTTTCAGATTTTAGTCGTCCACTCGAGCGGGAAAACCGAGCTCCCAGCATCCTGCACTGTACATCATTCCGCTCGAGCGGAGGAAGTTGCGCTCGAGCGGAGAACTAGGTGACACGCTCGAGCGGGCGTCGAGCGGAGATTTCACCTATCCAGTACTTTTTGGTCCGCTCGAGCGGGGATGTTGCCGCTCAAGCGGGGAACTTTGTTTACTTGCCCGCTCGAACAGGGAAACCTGCGCTCGAGCGGGACCTTGCTACACTGAAATTCTGAAACTGTTTTTTGTGCACATCTTTGCATCCTCATTCCATCATAGGCATTCTTAGGCCTAGTTTAAGACATCTTATGAGGATATAGATGTAGAACACACCAAGGCAAATTAGGGATTAAATTACTGTCTTTCCCAACTGTGTAGCTTAGTGTGTGTTCAATCTGTTAACTGTGTAGGGTTGGTAACTGGGGAGACACGCTCTAGCATACTGTAGCCCAAACTCTGTGAGTAACAATTGTGTAAAGATATGTTCAACTGAGAATGTTTTCTGACTGTTTAACTTAACTGTTTTCTGAATTGATTATTGTTAATTGACTGAATGTATGTCCTATATTCTGAAATGTACTGTGGCATCTTTAGCACCTACTATTTACTGTTACTGTTACAGAGATCTCTGTCGGTTCCCTCGTTGGAACCACTACTGTTTACTGATTGATGACCATCATTTACTGTTCGGTCTTTTAAGACCTACTGTTATTGTTATGCTAATGGATGTACCACATATGACTGAATGACTGAAATACTGAAAGATTGAAATACTGTTTAACGAACTGTTTTCATTACTGTAAGGACATTCATTCCAAACCTCTTTACGCTTTATGTTATTCACTGGGCTTTAGCTCACTGTTTATATATATATGTAGGTGCTCAACCACCAGATCGGAGCTAGGAGCGTGGGTTAGACTCCAGTTTTGTCAAGCTAGCCTATGTGCTTCACTGCGAGGTTCCGAGTTTGCCATGCCATGGCTTTGGGGTGTTTTATTTCCCCCGTCTGTCTCCGTACTATTTTATATCACTGTATAGATTGTCATCTACTTTACTGTACTGTTATCAAGGGATTAGGTCCCTGTACTGAATGACTGTAAATGTTTGTATAGACTGTACTGTCCTGAATGTATGAATTCATGAAAAGTCTTTTTGCATACAGACTGTCACAGCTCATTGGACATTATTTATTTACTGTATTGGCTTCCGCCAGGCCCTGTATTCTGTTTTACTGTATTACTGTTAAGCAGGCCTTCGGTAATCTCGGATTACTGGCCGGTTACGGTGCTAAACCCATAGGGCCAGGTTTGGGTCGTGAAAAGCGCGAAATCACACACTCCAGTACTTTTACAGACCTGATAAAATACTGAGAGATTCAAAACTCCACTCGAGCGCCAATGATCCTGCTCGAGCGGGAAAGACAAAAATACAGGAAAAATTACAACTTTAATAACTCAAAGTTTTGTACCCGGATTTGACAATAAAGGGACCTAACAATCTCCCCCTTTGTCAATTCCCGGACAAAAACCTTTCTAAACATTTTTCCTTAAACAAACGCACTAGACAAGATTAATAACAAATGAAAAAAAAAAACTCTGAAAAACTCGATTATCAAACAATCCTGCCATGAACAATCCGTCTATCCAACTTCATCCAATATTCACCTGTGTAATAACAACCAACACACCAAAACAAACAAAACTGTGGAATAGCATAAGATGATAGATAAATATAAAATGATATCCACAATAATAGCAAAGCAACTGGAATGTATCCAAATATCCAAAATACCCAAACATCAACAAAATATCCAAAATATCAAAATGACAAAAAGATGTACCACCAATGACCAAAAATGTCCAATGTCCAATGTTTTTGTACAAAAACTCTCCCCCCTTTTGGCCGGGAAGCAACAAGAAAACACAAAGATCATGCAGTAGGGGGAGGCTGGGCCTGCTGAAGCTGAAGTAAGGAAATGATATGCTCCAGCTGAGTGGTAGTCTTGAATGCAGTCTGCTCCAACTGACCAAGGCGGCCACCAAAACCATCAAAGCGTGCATCCAGAAAGTCTAACCGCCGGGTCATAGCCTCCTCGAAATGCTGAAGCTGATCATGAAGAGCTCGAGGTGGAACAGCAGCCACCTCACCACTTGCAGTAGCAGCATCAAACTCAGCCTCCTCAGCTAGTCCAGCGGCTGCACCTGCAGAAGCACCAGCCCGAGAAGACTCCCCCTTAACATGAGCTCGACTTTGAGACACGGTCTTTTTAGTGAAAGGTCGGGAGGGGAAAGCAAACTCATCATCTTCTAACACTTGGACCTCAAGCTTGGACAAAAGACGGTTGATCATACAACCATAAGGAAGTCCTAACTGTTTATTCCCAAAAACATCTATCATCTTTTTAATAATCAGGGTGGCGAGATCAAAGGACATGTGACGGGCGATACAGAACAAAATAAATCCTTGGTCTTGATTAATGTCGGATGAGTGAGTTGTCACAAGGATGTTGGCATAGACAATAAGATTAAGCAATCTAAACTCTAGAAGGAGTTCAAACTGTTTAATCAATGCACCGGTAGGCCAAGGACGGGAAGCACCACATAACACCTCAGTCACATTATTAAAATCACAGGTTGGACGGCCTGGAACTGGAAAAGGATAGAACTCAAGAAAGACTCTCTCAATCTTAAGAAGCTTGCAAATGAGATCAAGTGTGATAGAAATAAATTGAGATCTAACCCAGGTAGTGAAACAACATTGAGCAAGTTAGTGACATTGAACCTTCTTTCACCTTTGTAAAGGAATTTCATAAGAATGAGAGATTGGTGAAGGGTGTCAATAGCTCCTTCATAACTCTTATACCTAAGAAGGAAACCCCAATAGGGTTATCTAATTATAGGCCTATAAGTTTGGTAAGGTTAATTTATAAGGTCCTAGCCAAACTATTGGCAAATAGGTTGAAAGCAGTATTGCCTCACATAATCAGTGAAACACAGTCAACATTCTTGAGTGGAAAGAACATACTAGATGATGTGTTAATTGCTAATGAGGTTGTTGATGGGTGGAAGGCAGCAAAGTAGAAGGGGGTGGTTTTAAAATTAGATTTTGAAAAGGCATATGACTCCATTAATTAGGGCTACTTATTCTCTATGTTATCTAAGTTTGGGTTTGGACCTAAATGGCCCAGTTGGATTAAGAAGTGGGTTTCAACTGTAAGGCTATCAATGCTTGTCAATGGATCACCAACTAAAGAATTCAATCCACAAAGGAGCCTAAGACAAGGGGACCTTTTGTCTCATTTCTTGTTCAATATAGCAGCAGAAGGCCTTCATATTCTCTTAACCAGAGCTCAGGATCTAGGACTAATTAATGGAGTGAAAGTAAGGTCAAATGGTGTTGTGCTTTCCCATCTCCAATTCACAGATGATTCATTGTTATTCTGTGAAGCAAAAGAGACAGAGGTCAGAAATTTGAAAAGAGTGTTAAGATGCTTTAAGATCATGTCTGGGTTGAAAATAAATTACCATAAAAGTGATGTGTGTGGTGTGGGTGTTTCAAATGATGTTTTGGATGGTTTTGCTTCATTACTTAATTGCAGAGTTAAATCCTTGCCCTTCACTTATCTTGGGCTGCCTTTAGGGGCTAACCCAAGGAAGAAAGCCACATAGAAACCTGTTTTAGATAAAGTTCAAAGTAGGTTGGATGGTTGGAAAAGGAAGTTGTTGTCTTTTGCAAGAAGGTTAACACTTGTCAAAGCAGTAACATCGGCTCTTCCAGTGTACTACTTGTCTTTGTTCAAGATGCCTGTGGGGATATCTAAAGAATTTGATAAAATTCAAGCTTCATTTTTGTGGGGTGGGTCAGAACTTAAGAGGAAGATTCATATGATCAAATGGGAGGAATTATCTAAAAGGATGGATCAAGGAGGGTTAGGCATCAGGAAAGTTAAGGAAGTTAATAGCTGTTTGTTAATCAAATGGTGGTGGAGGTTTGGTTATGAAAGTAAATATAAGTTCGATGTTTGAAGTTGGTTCCCATCATTTTCTTTTTCTGGTAGACACTCAGTTATATGGAAAGGAATCCTATCTAATGCTGAGCAGTGCAACACTTTAAAAGATTTCTATATGATGAATTGTCATTTGAAGGTTAGGGATGGTTTAAGGACCAATTTCTGGACTGATATATGGTGTCAGGTAGAAAGTTTAAAAGATCGGTTTCCAGGTCTTTATAGGTTGTCATTGGAAAAGAGTGAATCCTTAAGAACAATTAATCTATGATAGAAAAGCTGTATTAGAAGAATGGAAGCTTTCATTCAGAAGGAGGTTACATGATTGGGAAGAGGTGGATCTTGCAAGTCTGTTAAATCTACTTATGTTAGGTCCTGAAGTGAGACCAGGGCAAGTTGATAAACTTGTCTGGTCTGTAGTTGCCTCTGGTGAGTTCTCTGTATCATCATTATTATACAAATCTGTTGTGGATAGTCTTGGGCCATCTCTGAGAACAAGTAAGTGGGTTTGGCTAAATTACATTCCTCTTAATGTGCAAGTATTTGGGTGGTTAGCTTGGAAGAAGAAAGTTAAGACAAAAGAGTTCCTTCATAAAGTATGTGTTCTTAATGGGAATGTGTTCACTGTATGCGTTTTCTGTAAGAGTGACAGTGAATCTGTGGATCATGTGCTAATCTACTGCCCCTTTGTTTAGAAGGTTTGGGCTAATATGTTGAAATGGTGGGATGTTTAGGGTGCTATACCAGGTACGGTGGATCAGCTATTGTTATGGTGGGCTGGGGGAATCATGAGGAAGATGGAGAGGAAGATTTGGAGTGTTGTTCTATTAGCTGTACTATGGTCTGTCTGGAAGCATCGAAATGAATGTGTGTTTAGAGCTGTTACTCCAAATCTGATTGAGTTTTGTGAGTTGATCAAGATTAGGATTGCTTTGTGGATGAAACCATTATTGAAGGATTTTAACTTTTCAATCCACGACTTTAATTTCAATCTTAGACAGATCAGGATGTGCTTAGGGAGTTGGCAATCTAACTGAGTTCTCAACCTAGCAGGTGTCCTGTTTTCTTGTTGTTCTGTTTTGGGTAGCAGTAGTCAGGTTTTGAGTAGTATTGCTGTTTTCATGAGGAGCTTTGGGCTGCTGCTGGTGTTGTTCTTTGTTTTCTGTGTTGTTGGTTCCTCACCAACATTGGGTGGTGCTAGCAGATGATTGGGTAGCCTTCGCGGTGCCAACCTTGTTGGGATATGTAGACACCCCATTTTTGACCGCCCTTAAGACTTGGGCGTTACTGATGGTTTACTTGGTGGTAAAAGGTGTGCAGGGCAACGATTCAATTTCTTCAGCAATGAGAGAGTCAAATCCCAACTTCATACCCCTTTTGGACCAAAACAATCTTGATCAAAAGATTTTAGATCTTAAAACCCTCTCTTTCAAAATGTTTTGAAAATAAAGTTCCTACGATGTTCCGACGCTCGCATTTCGGTAAATGTTGCGCTTTTCGATAAACCGAGCAAGGACAAAGTGGAGATGAATGAAAGAGAGATGAAATCTTTGAAAAATCTTTCAAAACACTTTGTTTAGGGGTTTGGAGTTGAAGAAAAGAGGAAAGGAGAGAAGAAAACTAGTTTGGGAGAAGTTCGGCATGAATCCGGGTAGGAGAGAGTCGAGCAGCCCTCGTTGAATCGGACTTATTCATTTGCATACTTGGATTTTAGCTATGAGGCCACCACCATTGGAAAACTTACTTCCAGGGCTTCATTTTTCACTCAATAATTTCCTAAAGCCAAGTCCGGGTGGGGGAGATATGGTTGGTTGAAGTAGGGGATCAATCCGGTTGGATCGAATCTGCGCTGCTTCACCAAAACGGGCATAACTTTTCGTACAGAAAGAATTTTAATGCAAGGTTTGCTCCATTGGAAAGCTAACTTCTGGGGCTTCAATCTGGACCCACCGACCACTTTTTGGCCTTGGCAGCCACCTACCGGCCATCAATTTAGCCGACCGGCCATCAATTTAGCAGGCCGACCATTTATGGTAGCCGACCGACCATATATTTGGCCGATGGCCTCCTTTTCTAGCTGGTACCACCTTTTTGCCTCTTGCAAGCATGGTACATGCCAGCTGTGCCAGCTGGGGTGCACAGACGTTGCCCCCATACACGTGTGTGGCTGTTTTGTACCCTTTGCACCCTTTTACTCAAGCTTCTTGGAGAAGCTTTGCACCCTTTGCTCAAGCTTCTTGAGGAACCTTGGACCTTTTTATTAGCTTCCTCAAGAAGCTTGAACCTTTGGGTTAGCTTGTCACGCCCCAAACCCGCCTCGAAAAGTTTGGTGACGAGACCGGCCGGTAATCCTAGATTACCACAGGCCTTACTGTACAAAACATAAATAAACGGGGCTCGCGGAAGCGAAAAAGAAGAAACTAATAGTCCAAGAGCTGTGCATAACAATGAACATACATTTACATGCCAAAATGAGTTAATTACCCACATCTATTACATAACATGTAACAAAAACATATACAACACACGCAAAACGACAAAACTCACAACCGGCCTTCCAGGCCTAGCCTCAACTCGGAGGCACACAAAACTGGTAGGCTTCAACGGCGGCTCGGTCAAGACTCCGCCTAGGCTTGACTCCCCGAATGCACACCTATAAATACATAAATACGGGGGTGAGCTAAAGCTCAGCAAGTAACATAACAGTAAAGAGGTTAATGAACGAAGTCCAACATTTCATAATTCTAAAATAGATCAATCATAAACATGTATCAATCATCATATAAACATACGTAATGGCATACTCCACAGGGACTTAACATGTGTTGTCTTACGACTAGAGTAACCGGTCCGTACACCGATTAATCGACTGACGAGATCTCGTAAACTGGTCTGTTAGGACTACCTATGGATGCCATACTAGATTCGCAAACTAGGATCTTCGTTCACAGAAAACACTTATCATTTCAATCATATCATATCATATAGCATTTGAGACATAAATCATAATAACATATCTTTACGGAAACGTTACTTACAGTGAGTTTCCGATACCGATGGCACGGTCTTCTCATTCTGACCTGCAACATAAACAGTATAACACATTTCTTATCATTCATCATCAAATCACATAATTCACACCATTTCCTTTTCTTCTTACATTCTTTTATATTCATTTCATGCTCAATCTAATCCTTCTTTACTTTAATTCATGTTCATAAGATGTTAAATAATACCATTAACCTGTTAAAATCAAGTAATTCATGCTGTACAACTTTCAAAATTTTCCTGAAAATGAACTCCACGCTCGAGCGCCACATTGGCCGCTCGAGCGGACTGCACCATTCTTCAAAACTGCTGGAAGGCTGATTTCCCCGCTCGAGCGGGCTTCCCTCCGCTCGAGCGTACAGAGCAAAATCCGAATTTCCTGGTTCTTCTTCCCTCTCTCAAACTTCAATGTTTTCTTTACAAAATCAACTTCCAATACTTGAAATACAACCCCTCGAACACTTGATCAACACTTTGATTAAACTATTACATTTTCAATTCAATTCCATTTACATCAAATATAAGATCAACCCATGAATTAGGATGAAAAATCATGAACATATACATACAAGCTTCCTATCTCTATATCCATGGAGGTTCCCTCAATTGAGCCAAATAAACATGAATCATGATATTTAACACCATAATCTTGAGGTCCACATATTAAATACCAAGAATCAACAACTAATTCCATGAAAATCTTACCTTAAGTCTTGATTTGGTGAAGATCTACACTTGTTTCCCCTTTCTCTCCTCTTCTTCTCCCTTGCTTTCCCCTTTCTCACGATTTCCTTCTCTCTCTCTCTCTCTTCTTCCAGATTTTTCTTTTCTTTTGAGTCAAATGAGGTCAAACACCTTTATCTCTAAACATATATGTCCATATAAATCAATTTGAACCAAAAACGTGAGCCAAACAAGGCTTTACGAATCAGACGAAATTCAGTCTTCAATTTATTGTCCCAAATAGTTCTAAAAATTCCCGGTATCACATAGGCATGTTCAATTTCGCTTTCTGAACCCATTACGGTTATCAATTTCAGTCCCGAAGTTGTAATTCCAACAGATACTTTTCAAAATCAAACAGATATTCTTCAATTAATTCATCTAAACACATAATTGCTTACCAATAATTATGACGTATTTTTCGGGGTCATTACATAGCTTCTCTTGGAAGCTTGGCCCCTTTGACCCTTCTTTTATTAGCTTCTTTAAGAAGCTTAGCACCTTACCTTGTCTATATAAGGAGACCTCCCCTCTCCTTTGAAGGGGTTGAGCAAAAAACTAGACCTAATTACATATATCTCTAATATATACACCACTCTCTCTCTATATCTCCCTCTCTCTCTTGATTTGTGTGTGTTTGAGGGCCTAAAAGTGAGATTTGTTCGTAGTTTTGCACTAAGACACATAGCATTACACCATACTTCGACTTGGGAGGTATTGAGAGGTTATTCTTGGAGTTTTGAGCTGGTTTTGATCATAAGGAAGAGGCTGAGGTTGCTGTTCTTCAAGTGTTCTTCAAGGGTAACACTATTTGCTTTTATTCCCCAATCTTGCACTAGTTTTTAACCCACTTTTCATGTTGTTTTAGACTTTGTGTATAACTGAAAAAAGTCTTGTATTTTCATTCTTGAGATGTTTCATTAAGGTCATTTTGGTGTTGGGGTTCGACCTCCCCCTCTTAGGCCTTGTTTGGCCCTTTTTGTGCTCTCTTTGTTAAGCTTTGATTACTTTGGTGTATTGGCCTTCTCACCACTGAAATCCAGAGGATTTTTAGTGGTGAAGAATGGGTTTTGAGGTCTTGCATAGGGGAGGGACACCCCTCTCCCTTTGTCTCTCTTTTGTTCATGTTTTTGGCTCATAAAGGTAGCATGCATGCTTAGTTGTTTTTGCTCCATTTCAGAGGTTTTTGGGTGCTATTTGGTCATATTATATCTCTGTTTTTGGTCGGATTGAAGGTCCCTTGCATGCATAATATACTTGCCTTGTATTCCCCTATTTTGCCTAGAAGTGCATCATGCATTTAGCCTACCATGCTTTCATGTTTTGGCCTAACTTTGTGAAGTTCTTAGCCATGTCTTACCATGCTTAAGGTCTGTTGGGTGCTGATTTGATCATATTTTCCATGTTTGGTATAGCCCCTTTGTATTTTGGCTTGTGAGCCTTGAGTGTGTGAGTCATTAGCATGCTTTAGTTGGGTTGTTTCAATGATTTGGAGTCATTTCACATGCCATTTCAGTCCCTAATCCATGCTTGTATGCTTACATTCATCATCACTTTCTTGCCTTGAAGGGTTGTTCTTTTGTGCCTTAAAAAGAGTCATAGTGCATGCCTTATGTTTAAGTCATTTGGGGCTGCCATATCAGTGGGTTTTGGGGCATATTTTGATGCATGGAAACTCTGTTTTTGGTTGTTTAGTTCATGCCATGAGTGGTTAGGGTAGGTGTTGAACAATGCTCTCTTTTGTGGCCTTGAATGCCTTCCATTTTGTATCCATTCCCTAGCATGTTTTGGCATCATTCTTCGCATGCTTTTCAGAGTTTAACATGAGTGTTTAATGTCCATGTATATCGCCTTTAAGTATGCTTAGAGTTGTTCCCTTTCATGCTTAGGTGATAGACCTTGGTGTGTGTATGCTTGCATGTATAATTTGTGCCCTCTTGCATCATCTTTAGGCCACTGTTTTGGGATGGGCTGAGGTCCTCTCATTTCAGTATAAGTCCATCTTTGCATACTTTGCATGCTTGCATGTTGCATTGCATTGGTTGCATGCTTACATTGTATCATTTTCGCATGTTTGCATGTTGTTTAGCTAATGGCATTACATAGTCTTGTTGTATGCTTGATATGTCCATATTGCATTAGTCTAGCTTGCATGGTTAGATAGTGTCATGTTGCATTAGCTTAGCATGCTCATATTGCCTTGCATGAGTTGCATCACTTTGCATTGTATATGGCATACATGCATTACATTTTTGCTTGATTTGGGGTGTCAAGCCAAGCATGAGGGATGAGGTGTGTTTGTACTCAAAGTGACGAAAACACGTCTCACTCCTCGGTCGCCAATGCCCTTGACCTCAACATGATAGGGCATGAGGCATTCATCTCCTTTATGCATTCATTTTACATTGAATGGCAAACTTGGCCTCTTAGGCCATCATGCATCGAAATACGCAATTGATGGCCCGAGGGTCGAGGGCCACGCTCCCTGGAGTCCATAACATGATTGGGAGAGTGGCCATGCACACATTTGCTTGAAAATTCCATGCCATACACTGCTTGCCCTCTGCTGCTGTCAACTGCAGGATTCTGCAGGAATGAATGGCCGACCGGCCATCTTTAGTGGCGACCGGCCACCAGTGTCCAGCCGATGACACCATCTTTGGCCAATAATCCCATTCTCATGGCCGGTGGACTTGAATTGTGGCCGGTGGTACTCCAAAATACTCAGAGGGAAGTTCAAAACAGTTCTGGAAACTTTCATAATTTTCAGAAGAGCAAGGCAGTGCAAACAGAGGCAACAGTGGCATGGTATCGGGTTTTCGGACAAGGCAGATCAAGCATGCATCATTCACGTATTCCGAGGCAGGGCTGTAGCCACCTTCCCTTTGCATTTAATTTGTTAATTAATTAGAAGTTCTGTAATAATTAATTTAGTATTATTTATTCGGACTGTAATATTTATTCGGACCCTCCGAGCGAGGGCAACTGTGTAATAAGTGTGTGTGAGTGTGTGCATGTCTTCCAACCCCACGTCTTTCTCATTTTTATTTACTAGCTTATAATGGTTAGATTAGGGCATGTTTTAATTAGCATACTTATGTTTGCATGTTTGCATCATTCATCTATTTTGCATGCACCGGGCTCGGCGCATCATACTAACTGCATTGTATTTCAATTCCAAGTTAAATACGTGTTAGCTGTAGCATCATCTTATGCCATCTTAGAATAGCCGAGCCTATTGTGGTTGCATCTTGCATGTGTTGCATTAGCCATCTTAACATGAACTAGGATCATGCATATGATTACTAACTAGTTTCTGTTTTGGCTTGGAGTACTCGGTAAGCTTTTATGCTTTAGCATCCTTGCATGCGTGTGAGTGTTGCCATAATAGCATGCTTTACCATGAGGCTATGTGCTTATGTGATATAACTGCCTGAATGCCTGTGGGTGAAGGTTGGATTATTTGAATTGGAATAATGCATTGACTGTGAGTTTTAAGCCCACTAGATAGTGGCAAAACCATGTTTTCTAAGCCCACTCGAGGGTGGCAAAATCTACATTTTAGCCTACTCCCGAGTAGCAAATCGTTTTCAAAACAAACATGAAATGTTTTGTTCCAAGTCAAGCGATCCAGTCTATACTTATATGATGTGCGCATCACATAGTAATTCTAGTCTAATAAATCGGAATAAGAGCACATAATGTTTTCAAAACTCGATATCATGGTTAGTAGAGGCCGATCTTCGGATCGGGCGAGAGGGGGTGCTCACGAAGTGACCTTCCCCAATCGTACCCAAGTTCCCGAGCCGAGGCAACTTTGGTGATGACAGACACGTGGCCTTAGGCAACGAGTCAAGGTTTCCTAAATTCCTCAAAATAAAATATTTAGGTGGCGACTCTGTATCTGGCAAAGCAGTCCATGTTTGGCACTTCTTTATAAAAAATCTGTTTTCAAAAACGATTTGCCGGATTTAGACTCTTTGGTTCAAGATTTAGAACCGTGACAATTTGAGTCCGAACTGTAGTGAGCCCAAATGAACAAAACGGGGTTCATCCCCCCGGGATGTTCGGGGACGTCTACAGTTTCTGAAGACTCTGCTGGGGATTTAAAGAGCTTGACTCGAACTCATAATATCTTGTTTTGACTACACTTATGTGTTTCTTTGCATTGCATGTGCATTGGTGCGCCTAGGACACCGTGTTTGCCATCTGTTATTCCTGAACGGTTTGCCAGAGGCTTGCTTTGTCAAAGCATGCCATAAGGCTGACCAGTTATGGGCTCTGACAGCATGGGAGCATAAACCCCGGTTTTACCGGGGCACCCTTTTCGACCATTTGACCTAGTGCATATTCGGAATCCATAGTAACCATTCCAAACTAGGGCAGGTTGCTTACCCGATGTTAGGTTGTTTGAAACCGCTGCGTGCGTAGTGAAACCCTAGCTCCTGACAAAATAGGATAGGGAAACCCTACCCTAACATAGGGGTGTTTTGGCTCTCACTTGTTTGTTATGTGCTCTAGAGTGCGTCTCTACAGGAATGCATGTATCAATTTACAAGTTTGAGTATCAGGCCTGTGGGCATCAGCATCAGTGTTTGGGGAATCAGTTTTACCTGAGGGTATCAGGCCTGTGGGCAGAATTCTATAGGGGGCACAGTCATTCAGCTTTGGGTTATGATGAAATCAGGCTGAGATGCTCTCTATTTTCCCTTTTGCTAGGTAGTCTGGGAACCACAGCTTCAGAAGGCTCCAATATCCCCCGGGCGCATTAGACTTGTGTTGATAGACTTTGTTAGGTCAGAAATTCAATCAAGGGCAACCAGTGTTCTTTCCTTTAGGCAAAGCAAAGAAAGGCCAGTCAGGGCTCACCGGTTCATCTGATCCATCAATCGCCAGTCACATCACCTTTGTTCAGACTCAGCAGACCGTGATGGCACAGGGTTCGGAAGAAGTTGGTGGCCGTGATAGCAGCGTTAAATCAGGGAACTGCCATGCAGGCCGAGACCAGTATTGAAACGCAGCGCCCATCTGGGGCATCTGCCTCACATCCAGCTCTGGGACCCCAGCCGAACTTTGACCCACTTCCGCCAGTTGAAGATTTGTAGTGTCCGAATCCTCGAGAAAGGTTGACTCAAGCTCAGGTGCTCAGACCCCTAGTGCAGCCTAATGAGAGGCTTTATTCCCTTGATGTTAATGAGCTCAATCCGACTGCAATGAAGATTGCGAACCTTGATAAGCAATTCAAAAAGGCACATGGCTTTAACTCCATTCCCGACATTGAGGATGGGCACACTGAGTCTGCCGTACGGCTCCCAGATAGATTCAAAATGCCATATATTGACCGTTTCGACGGGTCTGGAGATCCAATGGTACATATCCGACTTTTCTTGGATGTCCTGAAGCCGATGGGTCTGACCAAGCCACAGAAACTCTCTCTGTATGGAAGAACCCTGTCGGGTGTAGCAGCCATTTAGTACGCTAAGTTGGAGGACAAAGTGAAGCAAGACTGGGAAGAATTGGCTAAGGCCTTTGTCGATCAGTATTCCTACAATACCCAAGTTGAAATGACCATGCAAGAGGTTGAAATAACCCGCCAGAACCCAACAGAGCCTTTTGTGGAATTTGTTGCAAGGTGGAGGGCAAAGGCAGCACAGATGACAGATCGCCCTTCTGAGAGGGATCAAGTGCAGATGATGGTGCGAAACCTCGAGCATGATATGTTGCAAAGTTGATAGTCGCTCCACTATTCACTTTCAAAAGTTTGCATGAACTGGGGGGTTCAGGTCGAGAATGCGTTCAACAGCGGGATCATTCCCAGAACAAGTGAACCGACAAGGAGGGCAATTGCAAGAAGCACCAATGCTGGTAGTAGCACTATTCCCAAACCCACCGAAATCAATACAGTCGCCACAGCCGGACCCTTTTGCCAATCCAAGCCTACAAATCGCCGGCCCAGCCCGAGCTCAAGGCAGAACTTTCACCCCCCTCTATATGAGCCTGGACTAGCGCACTAAAAGTCTTGATGGAAAGAGGGCATCTCAAACCTCTCGATCCTCAACCTCTTCCTGGACCCACTCCCAGCCAGGCATAACCCCTCCAAGTACTGTGTGTACCATCAGCAGCGCGGTCATGGCACCGACCGTTGTTACCGCCTTCGTCATGAGATCCAAAATCTCATTGACAACCGGACGATAGCTCCACCTTCAGACCCCAATAACCAAGTACCTCATCCACATCTCAATCTAATCCACACATTGGCCGTCCCTTACGACCCCCAGCATATACATCACCCCGGTCCATCTACCCAAGCCTGAGGTGTTTATCCCGGAAAGCATGGACTTATGCATGATGGGTGCATCTGAACTCCAATCATCCCAAACCCATGAACCCACTACTTCTGAGCTGATGAGAATGATCGAAGATCTTCAGAGAACTATGGCAGATTTATCCTTTGGGATTTTGGCCCCATCATCGACCACATCACGTACCAGGGAGTTCATGTCTAAAGGCTCCCCAACCTTGGGATGGGCTGCATTGGAAAAAGGCCAATCCCTTGGCAAAGTGGAGGCAAGTGGTAAAAACGAGGTAGGGGGCAGGCATTGGTCCCCATGAACACCTTCAGTGGGATATTGAGGCTTTGAAAGCCGAAGGGCTGAACAAATAGCAAGTACTCGCAGTTGTTGCAAAAACTGTGGACGACACTTTCGCCACTCAGAGTGAGAGCAAGTCTGAATCAAGGGGTAAGCCGGGAGAAGGGCCGTTTGTACCAGGGAATGTTCCTTTTAACTCTAATCCCGTGCTCGGGAGAGATCAGCAAACTCAGTCAGCGCCTGTCAATCCCTTTGTTGGTGCATCCAACAAAAAGCAACAAACCTCAAAACACCCACCTCGGGGCCAGAGGGTGTTCACCCCACTGTACATGTCTCTATCAGCGGCCTTGAGGGTCCTGATTAGAAAGGGGGATCTAAAACCCCTGGAGCTGCAGCCACTGCCAGATAAACTCCCCCCCTCCCATGATCTGGCCAAGTATTGTGCCTTCCATCAACAAGTCGGCCATGACATTGATAGTTGTTACCGTCTTCGCCATGAAATACAAGACAACCAGGTCATCGTCGCGCCAGGTCCTGCAAAGTCTATCGGCATTGGATCGGTGAACTTGGGGGATAATGTGATGTGATCAGGGGATGAACCACCTGCGGGCGGCATTCAGTTTACTTCAGATGTGGTGGATGGCATGCACTGTTTTGAGCAATGTACAAATGCTGTTAATTTTGCTTTCTGACTTGGGTATTGGGTCAGTCTTGTTGTGTTGTATAGAGTCAGCCTTTTTGTGCTGAGTCAGTCGGGTCTATCTTGTTGTATCGAGTCAATCCTGTGTTGTTAGAGTCGTGTGATTCCGGGGATGTTACCTCGAACATCACTCGCTTGTTTTGTGTTTGTCTTTTCGCTTTCTTTTGAGTCTGTTTTTGCCGAGGAGCCAGTTGTGCCAACAGATCTCAATGAAACAGCAGTAGTTTTCACACTCTTGTGTTTGCTTCCGCCTTATGCCAGTTATGCCAGAAGCTTGAATGAAACGGCAGTGCATTCCACCTGCTCTTTTATGCTCTGAAATTATTGCATTGGCCTAAGTTTTTCAAAACTTTTCTAACACAGTGGTGAAAACGAAGAGGAAGGAATTTCTCGAGTTTTGCAAAATTTGATCAATTGAGAGAAAGAGAGGCATGCTAAGCCCTTAATGATCGAGATCATGCTTGTTAATGTGAGTGCTGAGAAGGATCCTGACTTGATCCAGATTGGTTCTGCACTGTCTTCAGCGCGAGCAATTAGTCGCTTTCTTAAAAGATTTCAAAAAAAAAATGTTTTGCGCGGTCTTGCGAAGACCTTATTTATCTTTCATTCTCTATCATCTAATTGTAATTTATTGTAACGTGATTAGATATTTTTTCACTTTTATATTTATTTTTAAAAAATTTATTATTAAGGTGAGAAATATTGAATTTTTTTTTTTTAATGATGATTAAATTTTGAGAATAATATAGGATTGTGAAAAGATAAAATGATAATTTTTTTTAATATATTTATGAGCTAACATTTGGTAATTTTTACAAGTCAATTTTTTTTATTATAAATATGAAATGTTATTATGTTTATTTTTCTTAAAAAAAATTAATACACAAATATGTTTACAAAACAAAAGAAAAATTCATATTTCGTAAGTTGCTATGGTAAGTATTGGGTGATACTAACATTGATGAAAGAGAAAAAAATGATGAAAAAAATTTAGGAAAAAACAAAGAGAAGAGAAAAAATAATAATAATAAATTATATGACGTTACTATTTGCTGCAGTGACACTATGAAAAAATGAACAAGAAAATAAATAGAAAGAAAAATGAAAGAAATAAAATAAAGAAAATGGAAAGAGAGAGATAATTTCTTCAAATATGTATTTTTCATACGGAAAAAAAAAATCAAATACCTATATGTATTTTTAAATTTTTATTCAAACTCTAATTTTTCAAAATAATTATTTATAAAATTGGTGGTCTTTTTAAAAAATAAAACTTCTTTTATACTTTGTTTCGTAATTTTCAAATAAATGATTATATTTAATCTAGTATAAGGTTTAATGGTGATCAATTTATTAGTTTTTTTTTTTTTTTTAGATAAGGTAATATTTGGTTATTCTACTATATATATGCTTGTCTTAACAATTTAGAATTTTTTTAAATATTGTATAGAATTTAATAATTTTGTTTAACATTATTAAAATAATATATGGGTCTTTATTAATTTTTTGTAAAATCTTAGGAGAGATGAGTGAAATTTACTATTTGAATATAAAGGGTAATCTTGAAATTTTTTACTCACAATACATGACGTCAGCATGACGTCATCATATTATGTTAAATAAATTAACAGAAGATTAATGGTAGAGAAATCTTAATAATAGTTTCAAAAATAAAAATATTTCTGTAATTATTAAAACTACAAATAAGGTTTTTGTAATTATCAGAAACCGGAGGAGAAGTATGTGTAATTTACCCATTGTACTTTTATAGAAATGTTAGTGAAAGTTGTACTTCATGTCAAAATTTTCACTTATATTCTTATGAAAGTTGTAATCATTTTAAATTGTTCTTATTAGAAAATAAATTTTCTTTTATTTAATATTTTAATAAATAATATCTCATTTCCCAAAACGAAATGAAGAGATTGATCTAAATAGACGAAATGCTCCAGAGACTTTGCTTTAGATCGAGTTTTATCACTCTAAATGCACACCTTTTTTTTTTTTTTTTTTTTTTGTAGTTTCCTTTCTATCTATTGTAAGCAAAATAAATAAATAAAATCCGAAAAGCCACAGTGGATAATAGTGACAATCAGCATGAAAATCTCTTATGTCTTATTTCTGGGTAATTAAAACAACAGAATTTCACACATGGAACACTACATTTTCTGGACTTTCACATACATAAGACAGATTTTTTTTTCTCTTCTCCCTCACAATTTTTTTATCAATAGACAGTAAATAAAATAAAACAACAAACCACCACTCCATGTACCCTCTTCTTAACTCTTTGGTGCAAGCTTGGACTTAATTTTATCAACCTCCTTGGTACCAATCTGGAAAGCCATAGTCAACACATTATCCGGCACCGGCGGTGTAGCGGCGAACAACGTGGTGGCGATGTCCTGAGTGCCCTTCAACTGGCTATTGAAGGCAGAGATCACAGCGGCGGGAACTTTCCCATTATTCTTCAGGAAATGAACCAAACTTTTGGGGGAACACATAAACATCACCCTTTTTCAATGACTTAGGAACAAGTACATTGGCAGTGGTGATGAACCCAACATCCAATTCGCCTTCGAGCACGAAGATGATCTCGGTTGCACGCGGGTGGGTGTGGGGCGGGTTGAGGCCCCCTGGGGCGAAGTCGATGCGAGCCATCGACACACCCAGGGTGTTAAGACCTGGGATTTTCATAACATTGGCTAGGGTCACTGCTGAACCCATTGAGTTGTTGGTTAGGCCTGGTTTGGCTATCCCTTCAAAGAAGAAATCTGTTGCGTTGAAGGTTGCCTTGCATGCAAAACCATTCATTTTCACAGCTGTGAAATCACAAACAAATGTGTACAAACATATGCTTAGGCAAACAATAAATAAGCAAACCACAGACCTCCTTGATAGAATTCTTAGCACAATTGACCTATTAATGAGAACGTTTTGCATAGTTTGTAGGAAAACCAAGATTGTGTTTGATACAAACTTGGGCGTAAGAGCATCTCCAACCCTTAACTTCTTTTTTCATCAAATCTGATGAAAAAAAGGATGCTTTCCTTAATTTGATATCACTGGCTCCAACGCTTCACTTTTTATCAAATTTGCTTCCGGGGACAACCGGTTGGTCGACCGGTTAAGCCAAAAAAAAAAATTTATTTTTTTTATTTTTTAAACTTTTTGAACCTTTTGGTGGTCGACCGGTTGGTCAACCGGCTAGTCGACCGGTTAGGCAAAAAAAAATTTTTTTTTTTTTTTTTTCAACTGTTTGAACTTTTTTTTGGAACTGTTTGAAACTTTTTGTTGGTCGACAGCCGGTTTGGTCAACCGGCCGGTCAACTAGCTGGTCGACCGGTTGGTCTCCCACAACGGTCATGCAGAATGTTTTGATGAAATGCGGAACCTGTCCTCATTTTGGTGATTTGTTTGATGAATTCTGAATTTGATATCGATTTGGTGAAAGGGTTAGAACATGAAACAATGAATTTTTCACCAAATTTTAAATTTGATAATAGATTTAGTTAAGCATCGGAGATGGTCTAACCCATGTGATTGTACCTCTGAATTTTTAAAATGACTTTTGACTTCTGAACTTAAAAAGTGTCCAACGCTCAGTTGTACTAACTTAACTAAGCATTTGATACCAAAAAAGTGTTGCTCAATTATGAGTATGAATAAAAAGTAGTTTTTGATAGTCAATACCAGAAGTGAGATCAGCAACACAAACGTCTTGAAGCAGATCTGGATCTGCAGAAACAGGGTTGGAAATGGTGGCTGCTAACACTACCACCATCACCATAATCATCACCGAAGAGACAGAGAGTTTACCGGCAGCTGCCATAGCTGGCAACAAATATTATTATATTTGAAAAAGTTGAAGCAATCAAAGCTTTGGAGAAAGGTATGGGTTTGGAAATGTGAAGGCAAGGTAGAGAAGAAAAGTTGGGGGGACTTACTTATAAGCAGGAGCATTTTAGAGAGAGAAAAGTCTTCTATAGAGAGAGAGAGGGAGAGAGAGGGGTAGAGATGGTGACAAAGGATGACACATGGATACATGCCTTTATTCCTCTGAGTCAAGATCTTCTCCTTGCACTTTCTCCTTACATTTCTTATTTATAGGATCTTCGGACCCACTTTTAGATCTAATTTTGATAATTCGAACTGTTCATATTTTAAGATTTATTCAGCATATCATACCTGTAAAAAATCAAGTTGATCAGATATCAGAAAGTATGTGTTCAGAAAACTGTTTATTAAATTCTTTAAAAAAATAGTTTTTAATTCGATTTTTCCGAACACATGCTTTTTGATATCCAATCAACTTGATTTTTCACAAGTATGATATACTGAACAAATCTTAAAATATTAATGGTTCGAATTATCAAAATTAAGCCTAAAAGTGGGTCCAATAACCCTGCAAGTAAGAAATAAGGTAAGGAGGGGATCCTAATTCTATTCCTTATTAGACCAAACGCAAAAGCAAACACAACACAGGTCCCATTTGGGGAAACTCTATTTTGGGCCATTTTTTAATCCATTTTCTGACTTTGATGCCTTGGTCATGATCTGAGTCACTCTGACCCACTTGGCTCTTGTTTATACTTAGGAAAATGCCCCGGAGCTCTAATTAGAGCTGGGGAAGGACAGCTCTAATGAGCTGTCACCTATTTTTTAAATAAAAAAAAAACAGTGAAGTAAAGATAAAAAAAATGGAAAAAAAGACAAATTAGAGCTGTGTTTAGTGCTCTTGTTTTAGAGCTCCGTAGCATTACTGTTATACTTATAGGCCCCGTTTGTTACGAAAGTTGGGTGGATGAGTTTGTTAGTAATAAAAGTATCAGTCTAAGAATTGTTAGTAAAAGGATTAATAAAAATTATAGTTGTTTGTATATTAGCGTGAGGATATTAGTTGATTAGGACTAAATATGACACTGTTTGGGAAGAACATTTGGAGGTTAGTGTAGCCTCAAATGAAAAAATAGCCCAAAAGTCTTACTATTCACCCTTTTTTATTTAAAAAAAAAAAAAACAGCCTCTGCTGTCGTGACAGTGTAGGGCCGGCCTACACTGTCAAAGTGTCAAACATACCCATCACTTGAGAAATTACTTATTTGCCCCTTCATATCAATTTAAAAAATTATAATTTTAGGGACAAAATTGTCATTTAATTTCAAACATTATTTCAACACACTTTTCAATACAACAACTCAAATAAAAATTCATCCCATCTTCCCAAATACAAAAATTAAAATAACTTACTAAAATAGTCAAAAAATCAAAAAACCTCTAAAATAGCCACTTTCTAAACAAGGCCTATATAAAATTACGTAAAAATTATTATTATATAAAATGTAACTTTCTTGTCTTTGTAAAATGGAAGACAAAATTATATTTTTTTTCCTCCAATTTTCCAATCCCCATGGGACTAGAGTAACAACCTCACCTTGAATTGTTAGTCCCCTCCTTGGAAGATTAGTAATCCCAAAGGACTATTAGTCCTAAGGCTTCTATTGCAACCAAACACAATTTTTGTGGGACTTATGGGATTACAAATCCAATCCCATGACTCTTGGACTAAAACAAACAGGCCCTATTTTTGAAAAATCATTCATCTTGTTTTGGTTTAGAAATTTTGAATCCACTTTTTAGAAAATTATTATTTTTTTATTTTTACTGAATTTTTTTAATATTTTAAAATATTTTTTTTAGTTTTTTAAATATATGTAATATAAATACACATAAAAAGTATAATATTTATAAAAAAAAATATTTTAAAAATTCAATAAATACAAAAATATAAAAATTTAGTATATTTTCTTATTCTTGTGTATTTATTGATTTTTTATAAATATTTTACTTTTTAAGTACATCTAAATTAAGTGTATCTAAAAAGTAAAAAAAAAATACTTAAAAGATTAAAATAATTCATTAAAAAATATATATATAAATAAATAAAAAAAACCTGACTTTTCAAAAAATTAGAATGCAAAAATTAAAACCAAACAAAGTAATTAGTATGTTACGAGGCAGTTATGAATATCTCTATATATGCCAATCTTTATGAGTTTTTTTGTTTTTTATATGTATGTTTATAACTGTTCTTGGGGTATATCGAGGTATTAATTGCTCTTGTAGGTATATTGAGATAGCTATAAGGGGCAAATTGGAAATATAAAAAAAATCATGACATAAAACACTCAATCAGACCTTTGTTTTATGAATAAAGGTTGGGACCCCCCTTTGGGGGTCACCCCCTTTACCCCCCATTTTGTCACGTGGCAAGAGGTGATTGGATGAGCAGAAAAAAAAAGAAAAAGAAAAAGAAAAGGTGGCCAATGAAAGAGAGAGGGGGTCCAAAGGGGGTCCTAAAAAGGGGGATGAATCATTGTTGTTGTTTTATATAATAGAATAGATATATCCTAGCCATGTGTGTATATGCTCAAAGGTGTACAATTAAAATTGCAAGAGGTTACAAATTTTGATATAAATTTTATCTGGACAGTAACATGAATTAAGAAGTTACAAGTAATTACATTAGAATATCTTTAAAAAACTAAAAACATGAAAGTCTAGACCAATTTAGTTATAGGCTTTACATAATAATATAGACTTTGGATATAAATGCAATGTGTTTTTAGTTTTACATTTTAATGTTTTTTAAGTAATTTAATAAATGAAGAAGATTGATTGAATTTGATAATTATTAATAATTATTTTATAAAAAAAGTTAACGATATATTTGTGTTTTTTAGAAAAGAAAAGCTTTAGATTGTTTTAAAACTTACAAAGTTCTATAATTTATAAAATAATATAGATATAAATATTGAAACAGTAAAGCAATAATGTTATGATGATTATATTATTTTATTATAATATTAGTAGTTGACCACTGCGATGTACGGGTTAATATTTTATTTTTAAATAATATTTTATAAAATAAAATAAAAATTATTTATATATGCCTATAAATAAATTATTTGTATAAATATGTTGCAATGTATGCATTACAAAAGAATAATATTAATTTTTCATTTTTTGCATCTTTAGTGAATTTTTTACATCACACATGGAGCTGATGTGTTGATAATGTGGTAGATACAATGTGTTTTGGTTTCAATTTTCTGAATTTAATTTTTTGAAAACTGAATTTTTTTTTCGTATTTTTTATTTTTAGTGAATATTTTTTAAATTTTAAGCAATTTTTTTTACTTTTTTAGATGCATCTTATTTAGATGTATCCAAATAGTAAAATATTTTAAAAAATTAATAAATATACAAAAATATGAAAAATGTACTGAATTTTCGTATATTTTTTTTTGTATTTAGTTTATTTTTAAAGATTTTTTTCACAAATATTATACTTTTTAAGTGTATTTATGTTAGGTGCGTCTAAATATTAAAAAAAATATTGAAAACATTAAAAATACGAAAAATAAAAAAGTAGAATTTTCTAAAAACTGTTTTCTGATAACCAGAACCAAACAAATTAGTTTTTTGGATGGAGGTTAGTTTAGGAGTAGAGTGGGAAGGATTACAAACATGAAATGTCAAAGTGGGAAGGATTGTAAACATGAAGGGTTAGAGTGGAAAAAAAAATCAAACTTAAAGGATTAAAGTAGGAAGAATTGCAAGTATAAAGAGCCAAAGTGTGAAAAATCAAACTTAAAAGATCAGAGTAAGAAGGATTGCAAACATAAGAAAATGTGAGAGCCTTGGTCATAGATGTTATGACTGGGGTTATTAGCCCTCCAATTTATTGTATTGATACTTCTGGTGTTTCTTACTTTTTCAATTGAATAAAAAAAATTTGAAAAAAAAAAAAAAAAAAAAAAACAGATATTTGAAAGTTTTGAGATCTCGAAACAAAAATTAGTGATAAATTCATTTTTATAGATATATATGACATTAAATTTAATAATTGATCTGTTTTGATTTTAAGAATATGATTAATAAAATAGGGTTGGAATTTTTTTCAGGTTAATGCCTTAGCTTGAAAGAACTTGGAGGGCTTGTGAGACCTATCATAGATCTCATTTTGATGATTTGAATTGTTAATTTTATAAGTCATCATTGTATATCTCATCCATGAAAAAAAAATTAATTTGATCTGATAATCGTAATCTTTTTATTTTATCGTATTTATTTTCCAAAAAATAATTGACAAATATATTTTTGAAAATAATGATCAAGTAAAAAAGGATATGATTATTGAATTGATCTAATCTTTTTTTATGGATGGCATACATTGAGGGGGAAAGACTATGACATGTACCTGATAACTGAAGAAGAAAATAACATAATTCCATACTTTTTGTGACATAACTATAAAAAATAAAAAAATTCATAACCAAACACCACTTGAGATATAATCAAAGATTTCATGAATCATAACTAAAATAATGTCATTACTAAATAAGAAAATGGCATAATTAAGGGTGCATATAGTACACCCCTTGAACGTGTTGTGTATAGTAGAATTTCTCACATTGAGGACTTATAAAATGAACACTTTAAATTATTGAAATAGCCGTAGTGACTCTCACGGCCCCTCAAATTCTTTATGTTGAGATGTAAATATGAGGAAATTTCAATTCAATTAAATATATTGGTGAGAAGTGCAATTAATTATTTTAAATGAGTTTTTTTTTCCATTTTTACTCTTGTACTTTTTTATCTCCACTTTCTCTCTCTATTCCCACGTATTATTATCAATCACCACCCATCACCGACTTGCTAGAGAATTTTGCCATCATTGGCGTCTTCAAAAAAAGTTGCCAGTGATCGACGACAATGACAAACAAATACTTGGTCACGTGGATTATAGCTTGGTTTGGGGTACACTATATAATCTATCTTATTATCTTTTTATCTTTTTTTTATCACATCACCTCTCTATTTTTCTACACATCTTTTCATAAAAAGACAAAAAAAACACTTTTTTTAAGACACTCTAGACAAATAGATGATGGTAATATGATATTTTCAATTATTATTGTTTTTATACGCAAAAAAATGAAAAAAATAAAAAATTATATAATTATCTAAAAATTTTAAATTTAAACAGTCGCCGCAAGTGCCCGAAATCAAACGACTATTATTACTAGAGGTGAATAGTAGATATATTGATCCGCTCAAACCAACCGAACCGAATCGATCTGTCACATTTTGGATGGATGCGTGATGACGAACGAACAGTTGCGGATTGATTTTTTTCAATCTGCCTAGTTTTGAACGGATGGAGGATTTGAGATTCATTTAGCCATAACCGAACCGCGCAAACCGCAAGCACCTCTAATAATTTGTAAGAGTTTGTGTTTTCAATTTGTTTGTTTAGATATTCTGTTTGTGTTTTCAATTGAAAAAGAATTTAAATACTTTGTCGAATATATTCTGTAGGAAAAGAATTTTCAACTTGAATATATTTTTTGAATTGAAAAAAATAAATGTATTATTTATCTATATTTTTTGATTTTTAACTCTAACTCAAAAAATAATAAATAAAAAAGATTATATATGTTGGTTGGCTTATGTTTTCAAAAATAGATATAAATGTAACAATGTAGAGGCATGTAATCTCTACTACTGCTCTGTTTATGGTTTTGGTAGATTGAATTGTTTTTATATTTTAAGAACCACATATTGTAATACTTTATGTGGATGAGACATATTGTGATTAAAATATATAGAGTGAGGCATGCTGTGATTGTAATATTCTAAAATTTTAAACTTTCTTTTTTTTGATAAAGTATACAGTGATTATAATATTTTTTTAAATCATAAACTGTAGTACCTTTATTTTTATTTTTTTAAGGAAGTGCACAAGTTGAATTATATTGAAAATTTATAAAATTTTAAACCGTCAAACCAATTCGCATCCATCCGTCAATCCGCCAATCCGCTCAATCCACATCCGCCAGATTAGCGGATTGACGGATGGATGTTGATTGATTTTTTCCAATCCGTCAATCTAATAGATAAATGGTGAATTGGAAGTTCTATGACCGCAACCGACCCACGCCCACCCCTAATTATTACCTCTCTCAACAAAATAATAATAATAATATAATAATAAATATATGCAAAAATGTTTTCAAGGGGTTTTAATTTTTTTATTATTTTCATAGTAGTTTGTCCAAGAAGTAACCCTTTGAGCTTATCTAGTCTAATAATATATAAATAAATAAATAAATGTTGGGTATTTAAGACAAGCTCCATGTGACTTGCGCAAAGAGTGTACATCGTAGTATACGAGTACAGATCGTCGGTCGCACTACCCTCTCGCCCTTTCCTGTCGCCCCCAAAACGACGTCGTTTTGGGGGCGAATTTTCAAAAAAAAAAACGCAGAGCAGAGGGAGGAAGGAGAGGAAGAGGGAGGGAGGAAGGAGGGAGGAGGGGGGAGGAGGAGGAAGGGAAGGGAAGGGCCGGCCGGACTGGAGGGGGCCATAAAAATAGGGGGAGGAGGAGGAGGAGGCAGAGGCGACAGCCGGAGGCGGAGGACGACCGACGAGCGACGGTGAGGGACGAGCTGCGACGGTGAGGGACGAGCTCGGCGACGGCGGACGAGCTGCGACGGTGACGGACGAGCTCGGCGAGGGACGAGCGACGACGGCGAGGGACGAGCTCCTCCTCCCTCCTCCCTCCCTCTTCCTCTCCTTCCTCCCTCTGCGTCTGCGTTTTTTTTCTGAAAATCGCCCCCAAAACGACGTCGTTTTGGGGGCGACAGGGAAGGGCGACAGGCTAATGCGACAGATGATCCGGATTCCGTAGTATACATGGTCAAAATGTCCACGTATGAAGGATTTTGAAATTTTTTTTTTTGAGAAAAATCACAAATCAAATAAAATTTTGAATTTTTTTTTTAAAAACAACTCTCTCAAAAATAAATCAAACAAACCCATTCAGTGTGTTTGGTTTAAGTTTTTCGGATTAAGTTTTTTGAAAATTGACTTTTTTAGTTTTCGTATTTTTTTGTTTTTAGTGAATATTTTTTAAATTTTAAACATTTTTTTTTATTTTTTTAGATGCACCTTACTTAGATGTATCTAAAAAATAAAAAATTTGTGAAAAAATATTTTAAAAAATTAATAAACACATAAAAATATAAAAAATGTACTGAATTCTTGTATTTTTTTGTATTTTTGATATTTAGTGAATTTTAAAAGATTTTTTTTTTACAATTCTTTTACTTTTTAGGTGTGTTTATGTTAGGTGTGCCTAAAAAGTAAATAAATTGCTTAAAATATTAAAAAAAATTTAGTAAAAATAAAAAAAATACGAAAAATAAAAAAGTAAAATTTTCTGAAAAGTATTTTTTGAAACTGAGAAACAAGCAAGACTTTCTCTGTTTTGAAAGCATGAATAAGAGCGTTTTGTATACTATTTATTTATAATTAAAATAAAAGACTATAATTATTAATAAGTTGGAGATAATATTTTTAATTTCTAAATTTTAAATTTTAGTTGTCAAAAGATGATCCAATGCCATATAATCATTATCATTGAATCTATATATATATATATGGAAAAGGTTCTTTTTAAGAACAATATAATTGTGGAAGTTCCAAACTCCCAAACTGATTTTGTTAAGTTGTTAATTTTTAAAGAAATAAAAAAAAAAAATCTATTGGTTAGTTCCTTAAATCAAAAATCCAAAAACAAAAAAAGTTCTAATTATCTACAATTTTGAATTTTAAAATTCAAAATAATATGATAAGCTACCCTCATTCTTTTCAAAAATAATGTTGATCAAAACAATTTAAATAAAAAAAAAATAATGACACTAATTATCTATGATTTTAAATTTCAAAATTCAAAATAATATGGTAAACCACCTTTATCCCAATCTCACATTTTCCGAAAGGGTCTTTTTAAGAACAATGATTGTGGAAGTTCCAAACTCTTAAACTAATTTTGTTAATTTGTTAATTTTTAAGGAAATAAAAAAAAAAAAAAAAAAAACTCTGTTGGTTAGTTCCTTAAGTCAAAAATCCAAAAATAAAAAAAGTTCTAATTATCTACAATTTTGAATTTTAAAATTCAAAACAATATGATAAGTCATCCTCACTCTTTCCAAAAATAATGTTGATCAAAATAATTCAAATAAAAAAAATAAAGGCACTAATTATTTATGATTTTGAATTTCAAAATTCAAAATAATATGGTAAGTCACCTTCATCCCACTCTCACCTTTTCCGAAAATAATATAATTCTAAAATTTTAAAAACCCAATCAAATTAAAAATTCAATACAATTCTCTTTTTTAAAATACTCAATATTTGACCATTTTTCTAGTCCAGCCAACCCCTCTCCAAATGTAATGATGCAATGGTTGTAATGATGCAATGGTTATTCTCTCTCTTTATCAATAATCCAAACTTATTTCTAGTTTGTTTGTTTGTGATTTTTTTTTTATAAATTTATATTTTTGTGTGAGTATTTTTTTTTCTCTATATGACTTTTATTTTTCCAATGTATTTTTTTTCCAACTAAATTGATAATAAATATATATCTGTTAACCATCTTTGTTTTAGGAGTTGATTTGAAGGTTTTTTTTCAAATTTTTTACTTGTAAAAAATTAAAAACATTTAATTGGCTTGCCCATCAATAAATAAAATTTTAAATAATGAACACTATTTCATAATTTATGGATTTTAAAAAAAAATTAACATCCATATATGAATAAGAAAACCTAAAATCACGCATTTTTTTATTTTTCATTTTTGACTCTTTAAAATTCTAACGGTACTTTTTTATTTGGACAATATTATCTTTTTATATTTACAAAGATAAAAAACTAAATCGGAATTACATAATGGTTAGTGGAGGTGATGAGCATGGCAACAACAAGGGTGATGATGAGTCCGACTAGAGCATTGCTTGGGTGGATTTTGAAAAAAGTGAATATTAAAATAATAGTAAATAGTTTGGGTAATGAATTAATTTAGAAAACTAATGTAAGATTGAGATTAAGTGTGAATTTTACCATATAAAAATTGAATATGGGTCCTATATTGTTTTTTATATGTAATTTGGGTGCTTTTGTATAACTATCAAAAATTATTGTGATCACATGTTACTTATCATTTGATATATTATTGTTGTATTATTGTAATGAATTTTATTATTACCGTCTATTATCAATGCAGCGGTGAGACGTCGCATGATAAATAAAAATATGTTTTTTTATTATTATTTATAATATATTTCTTTATTTACTTTTTTACAATATTCAAAAATTTAATTTTTGTTTATTGTTAGCTTTTGTAGATGAGAAGTCAAAAATAAATTTTAACGAAATTCAAGTTAAAACTAATTTGAGATTGAAAAGGAAATTTCAAAAGAAATTATAATTATATATAATTTTAAAATATTTTTAAAAAAATACAAGGAAAAATTGGAACTATAAATTAAAATTATCAAACAACCTAATTCTATGAAAAAATTTAAATGAAAAATTGATCAAATTTGAATTTATAATTATTAAATGTTTTTAATAAGCCATTAATTTTTTATTCAGGTTTTAGCCTAATCTGGTCCTAAGTAGTTTTTCAGATATAAATATATCTTAATATTGATACAATCAATATTAGACATATTTTAAGAAGGGTAAATTATATCGATAGTCCCCGTATTTTGTCTCTTGTATCAATTTGGTCTCTGTAATTTGAATTAGTTTGATTTTTACCTCTAATTTTAAATTTTGTATTAATTTGGTCCAATTAATAATGTCGATTAAGATTTTTGAAAGAAGATAGTTATTGAGTTCGTTGAGATTAACTTATTGAGTTGAACAAGTTCATAATTTTGTCTATAAAAGTATAACAGATGCTACTCATGTGTGTATTTTCAATATAAAAAAAAAAAAAAAAAAACTAGCAATTACAACAATTGGACCAAATTGAGACAAAATTATAAATTTAGGGTCAAAATTGAGCAAATTAAAATTGCAAGGACAAAAATAACATAAGAGTTAAAATATAGGAAATTACTAATGTAATTTATCATTTTAAGAATAAGTACATAATTTCTTAATTAATTTTGAAATTGTTAATAAATATACCAAACAAATATGTACATACTTTCTATTTTTGTTATAAATTTTAAAAATATATATATTTACTAATTAAAAATTAAATAACTAGGTAGGTCTACTAACTTATGGATTGGACATGAACTAGATAATTCTCTAATACTAGACTTAAATCAAGAATTATTGGCAAAAAAAATAGCCTTGAACTAAATTTTTTTGGCTACTTTTTAATGTTTAATCCAATATTAGAACCCTCAAATAAGCTCATATCAGTCACGAATTGATAAACTATGATATAATTTAAATATAAAATTAAAATTTATTAGGACTGGAATATAACTTACAATTTCGGGTGGCTTTATCTTAAATATTTTTTTTCATACATAAATATATATAACTATTGACTTAATTGTTTTAAACATAAATATATAGTTTTTTTTTTTTTAAACTATAGTTCAAGCTTTTGTATAAGTATGCATAAAATAAGTCATATTTCTTATTTTTATTATAAAAAAATATTTACAAATATTTATTTACTAATTTAATAAATAGATAGATTAAATGATTCATATAAATTGGGAACAGAACAAGACAATTTTCAATGATTAGGTAAAAGACAAGTTAACGTAAATCTAATGTTAAGCCCAAATTTAATATCACAAGTGAATCATAATTCATTTTTACGTAAATCTTATAACATAAGACAAATTATAATTTTTAGATTTTACAAAACATAAAAAAAAAATTACCATAGGGGTCTTTTGGGAAGTGGGTTATAATCCACTTCCCAGATTATAACCCACTTCACTCTATCACAAAAAGCTGAGTATAATCAGCTTTTAACCAAAAAACTAATTATAACCATCTTCCCAAAATAATTTATATATTTTTTTTAATTTTTACCACTTAAATTATGACATATATTTGTTATTAAGAACTTGGAGCACACAATTAATGACATAAGAATAATAAATAAATAAATAAAGTTCTCTTATATGTAACTGTGATAAAAATAAATAAAATTTAATTGATTCTAAATCATTTTTGTTAAATATTGTAGATAAAGTTTTTAGATTATTATTTAATTTTAAAAATTAATTATGCTACTAACAATATATGTAAAAGACAAATGGATTTATAAACTCCCTTATTTTTGCACTAGTTTAAACTCGGATAAAAGCTGAATAACAATATATATAAAATACAATTTCGGTTTTTAAACTCTCCGATTTTTGCATAGTTTAAACTCAGATAAAAGATGAGGGTTATATTTGAGCAAATATTTAGTACACAAATTCATCGCTTCTTTTCCATTTTTCTTTTTTTTTTTTTAAACTATTCTTTCTTGTGCAAATTATACTCTTGATTATCATAATTTACTTGTGTTAATCTGATCCCTAATTTTAATTGAATAAATTTTCGTTTTAAGTTTTTTACATGTCAATTTAGTCCAATTGATAATTTCTATTGGATAGATATCAAAGATAACATAAATCATTCAAAAGTGAATTGATTATTTCAAATAGGTCAATCCTTCAATCACTTTGAAGATAGTGAATGAACAATTTCTCTTTGATTTTAGTATAATTTTTAAAACAATATTATCAATTGTTCTAAATTGGCACAATATGTGAATTTTTTAAAATAAGAATAAAATAATTAAAATTATACAAACCCAATCAATAGGGAATGGATTATTTCAAATAGGTCAATCCTTCAATCACTTTGAAAATAGTGAATGAACAATTTTACTCTTTGATTTTAGTATAATTTTTAAAAGAGCACTATCAATTGTTTTAAATTGACACAATGTGAATTTTTTAAAATAAGAATAAAATAATCAAAATTACACAAACCAAATCAATACAAAAAACAAGCTATATGAAACACCAATATAATTTTCAATTGTTTTTTTTCTTGTTTTGTTATATAAGCAACACATGCATGGTTGTTAACTATATTCAATATTTAATTTAAATTTGAATTTTGTGAAACATTAATTTCTTCTTGTGACTCTGATACATTTTTCATCTATTGTAATTGAAGGGAATGAATAAAAAAATATAAATAAAAAAAAAGTACAAGAAGTTACCAGATTGGCTAGCATGGAAAGAGATGGGGTCATAGTTTGGTGAAATGTTTTGTTGAAAACAAACCAAAACAAAAGCCAAACCTCCAACCTCCCAAACCTAATCCTCATGAGGTCCCATGATTCTCCTCTAACCACATTTCTTTGCCATCTTAAATATTGTTGGTGTTTTCTTAAAGAGTGATGATCCAGACCCCAGTTGGAGGTGATCCCAGCACCCCTACATACACTTGGGGGCAGCAAGAGGAGGATAAAAAAAAACAAAATATGGACCAATCAGAATTCACTGGGGTGGTGGGGGTCTCACTCTTTCCCCTTTCTTAAATTGTATGTTCATTTGGCATGGTTTTCAAGGTTTTTGGTATTTGAAAAATAAAATCTAATATGAAAAACTTATGTAAATAAACTATTTTCGAGAAAATTTTATGAAAGCATTCATTTTTTAGGAAATGATTTTAAATTATTTTGAACTTTTAAAAAACTAATTTTGCACAAAATAAAAATTATATGAAAAGAACGGATCAATTGTGGATCCAAAAATTATATAAATGAGGGCTGAGGTAAAATTATTTAGATTTTGTAGAGGTCGAATTAAAATTCCTTCACTCTCCTTACACTCTACATACCTTCCTTTCGCTTCCCAACACTCCTCACCCCTTCCCTCGATCTCAAATCCCAACTCTTAACCCTATCACCCACTACTACCAACTGTGAGTGAGAGAGAGAGAGATGAAAAGTTGGGGTGGCAGCCGGAGCTGGGAAGAGTGGGAAAAGGGTTGAGGTCGCTAGCTGCGTCAATCAAAAAGTAGTAGGTAAGGGTGGGTGTTGAGAGAAATGGAGGATTTGTGGAGTATTATAAGGTTTTGTCCTTTATTTAATTTAGGAGTATAAGGAGATTACAAACTCAAAATTTTTTATTTAAAATTTGAGCTCCGATTGAGAGCCCGAATCAGCCGGCCCCGAATGCCCCTAATTCCAAAAACGACCCCGTTTTTGTATTATTTTTTTTTTTTCAGCAGAAGAAAGGAAGAAGAAAACGAAGAGAAGGAGGGGGGAGGGGGAGGGGGAGGGGAGGGGAGGGGGCCAACAAACTCGGGGCTGAGGCAGGGGGCGGAGGCGAGGGCAGCGAGGCAGAGGCGGAGCTGCGACGAGCGACGAGCTGGAGCTGCTGCGACGAGCGACGGCGGGCGACGATCGGGCGGCTGCGACCAGCGACAGCGGGCGACGATCTCCCTCTCCGCCTCTCTCTCTCTCTCTCTCTCTCTCTCTCTCTCTCTCTCTCTCTCTCTCTCTCTCTCTCTCTCTCTCTCTCTCTCTCTCTCTCTCTCGGGACATTCGGGGGGGATTCGGGCACAAAAACATTTCTGTTAAAATTTATCAAAAAAATTTAGATTCATTTTATTGTGGACCTAAACTAAACTTTACCAATTTGATCTTTACTATACAAAGTGATTCTCAATAAAATTTGGTCAAAAAATTCTGAATTAATAAAATTTCTCAAACAGATAAACCATGAAGTTGTGGATTATTGTAAGGGTCGGTGCTTACTTTATCTCACCGGCTGAGGGATGGGCGCCAAAAAAAAAGAAAAAAAAAGAAGGGGGGAGTATTTACACATAACTTATATTCCATTAGCTAAGATTTTTTTGGACTTTTAAGTCTCATTAAATTTTTAATAGTCAGAATTATTCTTAATTTGATATTTATTTTGATTTTCAAAACTTTAAAACATCAACTTTTAAATTGAAAAACTAAAAAAAAAAAATGTGAAAAAATTTTTTTTAAAAGAAAATTGAAAAAACTGACTTATTTTTTTGTGCAAAACAGAAAACTTTATATCTATAAAGGAACATGATGATGGAATATTGATGTGCAAAATTGAAGGAAAAAAAAACTTTTTTTTTTTATTAGAGATAGAGAGGGAAAAAAAAATGTTAAAAATGAAAAAACTGATAATATTGTTAGTTTTATTAGATAGTCGAATCAAACCAATAAGTAGAAGGGCAAAAACGTTTAATTTCATGCTCTCTTTTTTTTATCAGTTAATGAAACAATTATCTGGAACATTGCTATTCAAAATTGATAATGTTCGTAGATTTAAAAATTAAAAAAAACTGATAATATTCTTAGTTTTACTAAATAGGACTTATTGATTCAAGAAATATAAGCTATTATAATATTTGTAAATAGAACTTTTTGGTAATTAACTTTAAAAAAATATTATTTTAGTGTGAAATTATTGATTCAAAAAATATAAGCTATTATAACATTTTCGTGCACTATTTTTCGGAACAAATATTGGGATAACGGGAGTTTAAAAAAAAATATAAAAAATTGGTCATAACTGTAACATTATTTTAGTGTGAAATTATTTTTCAAACAAATTTATGTAATACTATAATTTAGGACTAATTACATTAATAGTCCTTATAATTTGGTGCTTATATCACTTTTGTTATTCACTTTTCAATTGTGACACATTTGACCTTAAATTTTGAATCTTATTCCAAATAAAGATAATTAAAGATACCATTGCTTAATTGCTTAATTTCAATGGCAAAATTGTCAATTTGATAAAATATAAATTAATTTGACAAAAATAAATATCAAAAAATATTTTTTAATTTTAAAAAATTACTTCTACCCACCAAAGATAAAATTATGTAAAATTGATAAATATTTTAGATATTTATTCATTTATTTATTACCAAATTAATTTTTATTATGTGTTTCGATGAGTGGTTGTTAGGATTTTATTATGTAATTGATATATTTAATATATGAAATGTTTTTAGATTTGAATTTTTTGATTAATGATTGGTTTAATAATGATATTAAAGTTTTTATCATATTCGACTTTTAAAAAAATAAAAACTAATTTAATGAAAATAAAAACAATTACACATTACATAATCATCATCCAAATACATAATAAAAATTAATTTAGTAAAAAAAATAAAAATCTAAAAGATTTTTCAATTTTACATAATTTATTTTTAGTGATTAGAAATAATTTTTAAATTTTCAAAAATATTTTTTTGACATTTATTTTTGCCAAATTAATTTATATTTTATCAAATTAACGATTTTGCTCTTAAAATTAAGTAATGGTATCTTTAATTATCCTTATTTAAAACAAGATTTAAAATTAAATATATCACAATTAAAAATTTAAAAATCAAAGTGATACAAATTTTAGGGAAAATTGGCCTAAGGTCCCTCCCCTACTTTTGATAGGAGGAGAAGTCCAAAATAATATGTTTTGATGGCTAAGGTCCCTCAAATTTATTTTGAGTAATAAAGTACCTAAATTACCCTCCTTTATAACATAAATTTGTTTGAATATTATATTGTTGACTTAACTGAGAGATTTTGGAAACCGAATTCGCAGTGGAGATTTCTTCGGAGTTTTCGTCGTAGATTTAAGTGGAGATTTCATGGTGGAGATTTCGTCGGAGATTTCAGTGGAGTTAACGAGAAAGATTGCTACGATCGTGTAGATTTCGTTGGAGATTTCGTCGGAGATTTCAGTGGTGGTACAGTGTGTTGATTGTGTAGATTTTCAGTGGAGTTGAATCAGGTTTGTTTTCGATGGAGATTCCACATGCATTTTGATTTTTGTTTTGAATTTTTGTTTAGAGAGAGGCCAGTTTGATAGAGTTGATTTTTATTTTTGGAATTAATTTTTGATTCTTTATTTTTTAATCAATTTCAAAGAGTGTTGACAGTGTGTTGATCGCGTAGGTTTTTGAGTGGAGTTGAATCAGGTTTGTTTTCGATTTAGATTCCACATGGATTTTGATTTTTGTTTTGAATTTTTGTTTAGAGAGAGGCCAGCTTGATAGAATTGATTTTTATTTTTGGAATTAATTTTTCATTCTTTGTTTTTTGATCAATTTCAAATAGTGTTGACAGTGTAGTTGATTTTGATGTTTAGAGTTCATTTTTCGTGCTTTATTTTTTATCAACATGCTGATCAATGATAAGTTTTGTTCTATGTTTTTTCAAACCAGAGAAATTTCATTTTCTGCACTTTTGTTGTAGTCCAGAGAAAAGTATAAGTGCATATGGATATATTATTAGAAGTTTCTAATGCAGATAGAATATGAAAAAGTGAATGTAGGTTCATAAATTTCTCTGGACTTATATTTGTAGTTTAGAAAAAATTGTAAGTTTGTTATTCACTTTCAGTTTGTAGTTCAAAGAAAATTATATATTTGTAAAAGATGAATAGAAGTTTTTGTTTCTCTAACCAAAAGTTATTTTTTGTGTTTTTTCTTTCAGTTTAGATGGACAATGCAGTGTTTTTTGTTATCTTGAAGGTGTATATAAGTTTGTAAATTTCTCTGAATTTTTCTATGAGTGCAATGTTACAGAATGATGCATAGGAGAAGCCTATAATTTCATAACAGATATTCTGTGTGATTTTTTTCTATGATTGTGTTTAATAGTTAGCAGTAAATTTCTCTATGATTCATTAAGTTTCTGTGATTTTGTTTTTTATCATCTTGAAGGTGAATATCAGTTTATAGATGTCTTTGGACTTTTATTTTAAGTTCAGAGAAATTTATAATTTTTAGAAATTTCTCTGGACTTTTATGTTGTTCTTGTGAAGTGTTTCTATGTTAAACAAATTATTTTTCTTGTTTTTTGTTTCAGTTTCAATGGACAGTGCAGTGTTGTTGCTGTGCAAATATAAGAATCATACTATTGTCATTAATATTTCATGCGAATTGAATTTTGAGGAATTGGTTGGCATTTTGTGTACAACATGAGAGAATTTGAAACCTGAGACTATGTGTATTTCATATTCTATTATGGGCCATCCGAATTGTATGGTTCGAAATAATATTGATTTTATGAATATGTTGAGGGTTGTTTGTGCACGCGGTGTTGATATAGTTGATGTTTCAGTTACTAGATGTAGTACTTCTGATGAAGAGGATGAAGTGGGGGTCTAATTGGGTAGATGTTGTGGATGGTGAGTGTGATAGGCTGGTGGATATTGAAAGGAATTCACTCTTTAAGTTTTGTTCTCACCAAGAAAAGTTGTTATTGTCGGCTGATTGGCGGAATAATATTACGAGTGTTGGACAAAAGTTTGAGGGTGGTGTGGTTGAGTTCCATACTTTTTTATGCAAGTATGCTATTGAGGTTGGTTTTCAGTTTACGTATGTTAAAAATGACAAATTGAGGGTTACGGCAGAATGTGCATATAAGGAATCAAGGGGATGTATGTGGTGTGTACATGCTTCAGTTGAAAAAACAAATGGGTTCTTCTACATAAGGACTTTGAACAATGAACATACGTGTGGTGTGGCGGTTCGTACGAGTAAACATTCGAGGATGACTTCCAGCTTAGTTTCTGGGCTGATACTTGAAGAGGTAAGTGCAAAACCTTTAACTCGTCCAGTGAATGTTGTGAAAGAAATGAAAGACAAGTATGGGGTCTCAATCAGTTATAACTGTGGTTGGTTGGGTGTTGAAAAAGCAAAATGTAGTACATATGGGGATTCTTGTTTGTCATTTGATCAATTACGGTGGTATTTTGATGAGGCATTGAAGAACAATCCAGGTAGTCATTTTGAGTTAGATTTTGAAGACAATAAGCGTTTTAAAAGAGTGTTTGTGGCTTTTCATGCATGCACAGCTGGTTTCAAATATTGTCGGTCATTACTTTTTCTTGATGGAACATTTTTGAAAGGACGATACAAAGGAGTTATGCTTGCTGCAACGGAGAAAGATGGGAATGAAGGTAATTGTAAATATATATAATTTTATCTAACTATGTGAATTTTCTATACATGTAGGAATTCAGTGAATGTGAATTTTCTCTGACACCTTGAATTTTCTCTGGTTTTGGCGACTGTGTGGATTTTCACTGGATTTGGGTCAGTGTGTGAATTTTCTCTGGATTTTGTCAATGTGTGAATTGTATCTGTAGGTGGTCACTTAGTGAATTTTCTCTGGATATTATGATTGTGTGAATTTTCTCTGTAGTTGGTCACTAAGTCAATTTTCTCTGGAGTTGGGCACTAAGTGAATTTTGTCTGGATGTTGGTAGTGTCAAATTTCTCTGGTTGTTTATTGTTCTAATTTTCTATGCATGTGTATATCTGATATGCTTGTTCCTATTTGTTTTGTAGGTTTTTTTCTTGTAGCTTTTGCTGTTGTTGATGCTGAGAATAAAGACAATTGGTGTTAGTTTCTTGAACATTTATGTGGAGTATTGGGATCAGAAATGGTGATAAGTTTCATATCAGATCGACATTGTGGTATTGTGGAGGAAATTGCTAGGTTTTTTCCTAACTGCTTTCATGGATTTTGTCTTGAACATCTAAAGAGAAATTTGAGGGATAAGTTGTCATGTGGAAACACAAATTTGGTTAGGGAGACGATTGTGTCCAAGTTTTCAGAATGTGCATATGCGCCAACAAAGGCATCATTTCATTTCAAGTTAAATGAATTAAAAAGTGAAGGAGGAGGCATTGTGAGTGTTTTCTTGAGAAGTTTACCATATGAAAATTGGAGTGATGCATATTTTGCGGGGGAAACATTATGGTGAGATGTATTCAAATGTTGCTGAGTCATTCAATTCATGGATACGAGAAGCTCGGCACTTGCCAATAACAAATTTGGTGGACATGATACGGTTGCAAATTATGAATATAAGGTCTGATATGAGGCTGCTCTCTAGTAAATGGAATAAAGTTCTGTGTCCTCGTATGGATAGTATAATGGAGAAGTATTTTTTGGATAGGAGGACATGGAATGTGAGTTTATCATCTGATAATGTGTTTGAAGTGCATTGTTTTCCTTCGGTTACGGTTGATCTTGGGTTGAGAACTTGTTCATGTCGAAAATGGGAAATAAATGGGTATCCATGTCAACATGCTGTTGCTGTAATTTTTAGGAGTGGAAGGAATTTGAATTCATTTTTTGAACCATTTTTTCATGCTGATATGTATCGTCAAACGTACTCGTTTTCGATTGGCCCAGTTCCAACTGTTGAAAAACCTCTATGTAGCATTGAAGATGCTATGATTTTACCTTCATTGAGCAAGAGACCAGCTGGGAGGCCGAAGAAGAACAGAATTGCTTCTACTGGAGAGTTTAAAAGGGTGATTAAGTGTAATCGGTGTGAGAATATTGGTCACCATAATAAGAGGACATGCAAGGAACCTTTGTTAAATAGTTAAGGATAATACATTTTGTTGATTGAATAATACATTTGATGATTAGTTTGTGTATTTTATTTTGTGAAATGTATTTTTTAGACAGTGTATATAATAATATCAATCAAATTCATCCAGAGAAATTTTTGCAATATCAGTTAAAGTGTGCATTGTGTTTGTTGATATATACTATAGGTAGTGGGTTTGTAATACCTGTCAAATTCATCCAGAGAAATTTGCTATGGCAGAGAAAATTCTGTGATGTGTTTTGAAGCTTCAAATTCATCCACATAAATTTGACAATGGCAGATAAAAGTACTGTGTGGATTGTATTTTTTGAATTTGATAATTGTTTTGTACTAACACAGTGCATTATAGATTGCATGATCATATAGGCACCTTCTTTGGCATGATACGAGTTAAATTTCTCTATGAATTTGTGGTAACTTCATATCAGTCATTTCAAGAAATGTGTATACCAGACAGAGCATACACAAAATTATTGCAGTGAGTACAACCAAGAAACAAAATTAAGCTCTTTTGAAGTTTCTCTGAGTTGAGAATTTCTCTGGACCAGGGAAGAATTTATCTAGAATCACTTCAACTCAGAAATTTTGCTCAAAGCCAGAGAAATTTTCCTCACCAACCCAGAGAAATTCACAACTCAGAGATTCCATTTTGTGTCAGCATTCGAATACATCAATTTCATCTTGAAAAATTTTTCACTATCAGAGAAAATTATCTGGGCATTGTGTTTTGAAATTTCAAATTCAACCAGTGAAATTTTCCAGTAGCAGATAAAATTACTGTGCGCTTTTGTATTTTGTTGAGTTTGATGATTGTTTTGTACCAACACAAAGCATTACAGATTACATGATCATATAGGCATCCCCTTGGGACGATACAAGTTAAATTTCTCTGTGAATTCTGGTAATATCATGCCAGAGAAATTTCTGCAGACAATTTTTTCTGTGTGGATTGTGTTGACAATCACAATAAAAATATATATATATATTTAACCATCGATAGGTATGAAATTTACATTAATCAAAATAAAAAATAAAATAAAATTTACATTAGTCAAGAAAGGATGTATATGGATAAGTCAAGCATCATTATTCCTTCAATGTGTCAACAAAAAACTGAATGGTAATACTATATAGATATATACATATATGTGAGACAATTTTCTCTGTCTGGCTATGTACATTGTCTTCCTTTCACTAGTTTCACTATTACATGTTTGGTTCTTCTGGAGGTATTTCAATTGCTTCAGTCCATGATCGGCCAACTTCGGTCACAAATCTCTCTATGAGTTCTGCCCTCATCAACCTGATCTCTTGTGTGGACAATTTAGAGCTGATAGGTTCATGCTTGCTATATTGTTTCATTATATAGCAGACAAAGAGGCCATAATCCAGACTGCATACAAATTATAGGTATGGTTAGTTTTAAGAAACATGCAAATCAGAGTATCTTATTTATAGATATATGAAACTTACGAATTCTTGTTGCGGAGCATTGTTGACATACTCAAAGTTGTAACTTGTGTTTTGTGAGTTTATCAATTTGAAAGAGGGTTGTGATTGAGCGTCTCTTTCAAGGCAAGCTTTCAAAAAATTCTCCACATAATGTTGCTGCAAAAAATAATTTTTAAATAACAGAGAAATTTACAGACAAAGCAATGGGATTGTATGAAAATTATCATCACATAAAGATTATGATGGATCAGAGAAATTTGCACTCATTACCAATTGTTTTGCATCTTTGACATATTTGTCTTCTGCGTCATCCGTCCTTGGCCTCAGTGAGTTGTAAAACCTCCATAAACTGTCTTGTTTGTCCAGGACAAGTAAGGTCCAGTGATTTCCAGCTGTGGACTTCTCATTACCTCCAGTATTTATTGGGAAATGGAAGAACCTGTAGTTCCTCCATACTGTTTCAATATGCTTGTCAAATAAGGACACTCGAAAAGATTGATTTTCTGTCATCTTGATGAAATTCTGTGTTTAGAGAAAATCCAAAAATGGTTTTGTTCAGAGAAAATTTAAGAAGTATCTTAAGAAGAGAAAGTAGTAAGTAAATTCTAGAGAAAATCAAATAAAATAGTAGTAACTTACTAAGCTCATGGATGTAAAAAAAAATGAGGTTGGTTGTTGTGTTTCTCTCATTTGGTAAGCCAAAAGTATCTCTCCATAGCCATCAATGACCTGAAAAATATGATTTATAATTGTAATATTGGTTTATAAAGGCTGATGGAACATTTGCAGAGAAATTTTGATGAAAGGGAAAGACTTACATTGTTGGCAATTTCTTTTTGCTTTATTAGGTTTCCAATGTCTTCGAAGGTAATGAGGTTCAACTCACTTATCCAAATTAAAGCCCTACAAGATGACAAAGAAGGGATTTAATTGTTGTTAATGCAATATAAGTTTGTAATTTGTTGTTTGTTATCTTCTATTTTGTTTGTTGTACTTACTCAAGTCCAGACACATTTGATATGTGCTGCAACAAGTCTTTTACGTGATCTTTTATCAATCTTGAAATCGGAAGAGTTTGTGGAAAAACCCAAGATTTTCTGATGTTTATAGGTTGAGGCAAGATGTATGCATCAGCATCAAGCACTTCTTTGTTCTTCGTGCTTTGCTCAGCTTGCTTTGCAGTTTGTTTTGAAGCTCTAGTCACTTTCGCAACTTTGGGATATTGAAATTCTGGATAGTGCTGCTTTTCCTTCCTTTCTTTTACTTTTAAATTTTTGATCATTGACGTCGGATCTTTTTTGACTGTAGACAGTGAAAATATTAATAAAAGTGAAATTTCTCTGAAGTAATAGATGATATTTCAATATGTAAATTTATGTGATTCAATATTTTTCAGTTACCATAGACTTTCGTCTTTTGTTTCGGTTGTTCTTTGTGTGCCATTTCTTCTTGTTGGGTTGTTGGTTGTTCTTCAACTTGCATTCCAACTAGACACAGTGAAAGTCAAACAAGCCCCAAAAATGGAATAAGAAAATAGACAGAGAAAATGAAATGAGCAGTAGAAATCAATAGAAATAAGCGGCAGGAACTAATGTGTTCAGAGAAATATAACTTCCAGAGAAAATTACCAATGACAGAAAATTATAATAAATAGAAATTTGTCTGAGTTATGCTGACACAAGGAGATAACTTTTTGTGGCTCAAGATTTTCACTGACCTTGTAGTTGAAGTTGTGTTAGTGTTCTGTATGGTTGTGTTGCTAGTTGGACTGAAAGTTCTTGAACTTGTTCATGCAATTTAGCATTTTCTGTTTCAAGCTCCGAATTTGAATTCCTCAACTGTTTAATTGTTTTCATATCGAGTTCTTTTTCAACCTCCAACATCCTTAGTTTCATTTGGATTGTGCTTTCTTTTTCTTGAAATTTTGAGTTAAGTGATGTCAGGGTTCTTATTGAAATATCCTTTTCAGCAAGTAATTCCATCCAATTTCTGTCTTCTTCTTGTTTAGATTGAGAAAGTGCCTTCAGTCTTTGACGTAGATCAGCAATTTGGGCATCCTTTGATTCATCAAATTCTTGAGGCTGATGCATTGTTGAGCCAGAAATGCTATCACGTTGTTGGTCCACCGGCTCATTACGTTCTTCTTCATCACTTTCCTCGTTTTCTTCTTACTGTTCATCTTCTTCTTCACTGTCTTCTTCTTTCTGTTCATTCTGTTTTTTGTCTTCTGCCTCTATTTCTTCACTTTCTTCTCTGGCTTCTTCTTCTCCACTGCTTTCACTTTCTTCTCTGGCTTCTTCTTCTCCACTGCTTGCTTGAGCTTCTTGTCCGTTGCTAGCTTCGTATTCTTCTATGTTGGCTTCTGCTTCTTCATTGAATTTGACAATTGCTTGACCTTCAGATGAATCTTGTAATTTCTCCTTGAATTTGACAATTTCTTTTTTTGATTCTTTCTTTGTCTTTTTACCAAGACAGAACTCCTCTGATGGGTTTTTGACTAGCTGCTTGTTATCTATCTGTAACATAAGGCTCTTTTATTAGAGAAATGTTACAAAATTCACTGAGAGAAAAAATTTAAATAAGGAAAATAAAATTCATCTAAATGATACTAATGGGAAACAAACTTCAGAGAAAATTGTATGGGCCAGAGAAAATTATAGACAATGAGTTAATTTTATGAGGTAGAAAAAATTATGAAACGAGCAACATAATTTAGATATCAGAGAAAATCAATCAAGGCATATAAGTTAATGTTTGAATATAATTGTGTCAGAGAAATTTGGATTTTAGAGAAAATTCATTAGAAGGGCAAAAAATAAACAGTGTTTATCAAAGATGCAAGGCAAATAAGTTGTGGACCAGAGAAAATTATGAAACAACCAACATAATTCAAATATTAGAGAAAAGCAATCAGGGCATATAAGTTAAATGTGTTACAATTGTGGTCAGAGAAATTTGGATTGCAGAGAAAATTGATTACAATGCAGAAAATAAACCAGTTGGTACCAAAGAAGAAAACA
>CM069908.1:103239385-103340013 GCA_036172215.1 Camellia granthamiana | reverse complement strand
TTGATCACAATCATTGACAGAAACGTTATTCAAAGTTTTAATGTTAATTTTATCATAAATAACTTGAATAATATGAAAGAGTATCAAACAACTCAAAATGTTTTTAATATATAAATTGTGTTACAGTTGGTATATTTATGACTCAACATAAATATTAAAAAAAGAAAAATCATCATTTATGCCGATAAAAATTAAAATTATAGTTCATATTCAAAAAAATAAAAAAAATAAAAAACCCAAAAATTGTTAGTATAAAAAGTTCTTCCCACTATGTTAGAATCATAGGTCCAACTTTCACAGCATAAGAGTTGTCAATTGATAAAAGGGACAGTTTAGTGCAATTTATTTGAGTTATTTATAATTATTTGTTTTTTAAATTTTGAGAGCCTGTGTCAAATTATTTAGTATAAATTTTCCTTACAATGGACAAAAATAAGTTAAATAAGCTTAATTTTTTTTTTGTTGATAATTTGTGTTCTTGGAATGAATTTATGTAAGCCAATAGAATTGGTGCTTATGAAGTTTTCATTATTTTTGTTATTAAAAACACAAAAAACGAAACGAAAAAATTTTGACAACGATTTTGGACAGCTACTTCCCCATCAATGTCTGTGTGTGTCATGCAATGCGGTGATTTTGGCAGATCAAAAAAATACCAAATGTACATTTAATTTCATTTTAGTCTGTAAAATGCGTGTAGAAAGAAAGTTGTCCATACTTAAACTCGACTTCCCAAATGGTGTAGCTCCTCCTTCCTTATTTTCAGGCCATCAATTGCAGATTTCATTGCTAACACCTACCTTTGTATTCACCCTTTATATCTAATTACGCAAATAATAATAAGGTGAGAGAGTCCCACACTTAATATTAGAGGTTTTAAAAATTTTATCAAAATTTTTACAACATATTTATGGGTGTGAGACTCACAGCATATGGGTCCTATGTGAATCCTACACTCATGTGAAACATTTAGTAAACATTTTAATAAAATTTTTAGAATCTCAAACATTACTCATTTTCTGATCCTTATACAATCCAATTTCAAATGCAGTAGGGAGAGAGAGAGGTATCAATTGTTACTTCATTTTTTATTTTTATTTTTATTTTTATTTTTTATCACAGTATGGAATCAATGACATATCCCTTAAAAAAATAACAGGTTCATTGATCTAAGTGCATATAACGAACCCTCACTAAAATAGTACTGCCCTGCTTTATTTTAATTGTAATTTGGGAGTCATTAAAGAGATAACACTAAGATTTGACCCCCCCAAAAGATAGTATTTTAATTAAAACATTATCCCTACAACATAGGATTAGGATGTTGTGAATTATTAAGGAATATGTTCCCATGATTCTCATTGATGCCTTTATGGTTGTACTAACTCCATTACATGGCCCTGTTTGGTACAGTTTAATTTTAGCTTATTTTAACTTTCAGTTTAATTTAAGATATTTTGATATGTTTGGTTTAGCTTAACAATACAGCTTATAACTTTTTGTAAGTCAGAAATCAACTTATTCTTTGAGTGGGGGAAGGAGAAGCTTAATTTATAAGTCAGAAATCAACTTATATTCATAGTTATAAGCTATAAGCTGCTAAGACATAAGCTATAAACACTTTCCCATAACTCTACCAAACATGGCCATACAAGTTTAGTACAACTGCTTATTTCTTTCACATTATCATAAGTTGTGTTTGGTTTGCATCTTTGTCCAAGTCCACCTACTTTGAGATTTAAGAATCTAATAAAAAATAATTCTACAAATTATCCTAATTGATGTATTAATTTTGCGATTTATAAATCTAGAAGATATAGTTTATAAAACTGTTGGCTTTTTGGCTTTTCGAAGGGTATTTTTGTAAATGCGAGCGTGCCAGCAAGGATCAATCAGTCCTTATAGAAATTATAATTGCCAACCAATTATCAGACGATTGTGTTTTAGTTCTTTCAGCCTCAATGAAGAGGACTTTTACTGGTGGCTTGACTTAGGAGAAATTAAGAGAAATAACAGTAATGCGAAGAACAATGGAAGTATTTCATTAAAATGAACACTTACAATGGTCCAAACTCAGCCTCGGAGAGGTTTACAACAGCAATCTACTTGAATCTACTTGAAACTACTCCTATGAATCGAAGTGCAGTGCAGGTATTTAAAGTGCAGGAATGTAAAGAACAGATATTTAAAGTGCAGGAATTTAAAGACTGGAAATGTAAAACTGGAAAAGAAAATATGAAGTAAATGACTGGTTTGTATGATCTGAGTCTGGGGCTTTTTCTGGGGGCTTCCCTGCTATTTATACTCGTGAAGGATGACCTTCGAACTGCACTTCGAACCGTCGAACTGCTCCTCCATGATCGCTGATCATGCTGCCTTAGAAGTAGTTCCACTACGCCATTACTTGCAGTTGAGCTTCCCTCCTGTATTTGAATTCGAATATGGGTAACCGTTGAAGCTACGTCACCTTGCATTTCTTTACTGATCTAGTGCTACTCAGATCACGTGAGAACCAATATTCATCGCCACGTGTACGATTATGATCGAAGACTTGAATCATCTTCCCGTAATACCCTTATTCTGCCACGTGTCGAATTGTAACTGGCTTTTACAAAATATATAGCCAACATTACCCCCCGCACTAATATACCCAATACTTGGTGATATTAGTGGATCAAAGCCTTTCCCGCGCTTTTTGGAACGTGCATGGAATCTAAGTTCTGGAAACACAATCGTCACCTATTTGGTGATCATTTGCATTAACTCTCCTTCAATTTGTCGAACATCCCAATATCTTAGCACTCGAATAGACTGATACTTCTTTTATAGCCGAATTAACCTTCTCTTCCATTGATCGAGCACATGAAGAGTCATGTGATGAAGTCGTTTCTCCTCGAAAGAATTTTCATGCATTAATGAGCCACCTTTGTCCACCTTTCCATATTCATATCATGGATGTCTTTACAAATTATCGACCTTTGGAATACGAACACATTGCTCTTAATCTTTCGATTCAGAAACTTACTAATATAGACATAAGAAGTTCTCCCTCCGACTCACTCTTGTGCTTCGAACAAACTACTCCCAAATCTTTGATTCAAGAAATTGCAAATATGGACTTGGGAAACTTTTCTTCTCAAACCTCTGCATGGGATAGAGCTACAACTTCTTCATCTTCTGAGGCTGCTGGCTGGACAAGTTGGTCAACCCCTGAGACTTACGATTTGAGGGAACGAATCAACCACCATTTTGTCGAGTTCACTGACCCCCTGGAATTTCCTTCCTACGCTCGAAGTTCAGTGGTCTACCCCTATGTGCCCATTGACCATCGACGTAGTTTGGAAGAGAATCTGCTTGTAGCATGGTGTACATCTTCCATGCTTACAACGATAGTGCCCGTTACCCGACGCCCTGAAGAGGCACAAGGGTATAACCTATCATTCTTAGCCCAGAAGGCAAAGATTTGTTCTTCTGACTGGCTTGAATATATTAATGCCTTTGTTCCTTCCGTTCCTGCGCCATCTCCCATAATAGAAACATCCACACCTTCTTCTCCAATCTCTGAAACAGAAGCATCTACTCCTTCTCCTTCATCTCCTGAAGCAGAGCCATCTACTCCTTCTCCTCCACCAACTCTCTGCTGGACAGAGAAACTGAGGCTTGCCCTCCCCATGAATGAAGTTTTTCCACCTTATAATCCTCCACCATCCCCCACTCCAACTGAGCGGAAAGAAGCTCAATTTCTGCTTGCAGCCTTTTCCCATTTGCCCTTCAATGTTCTTGAGGGCGACGTCCCTCTCAAGAACTTTCGATGGGCCTGTGATATTCTGACTAGGGGCCATGTCCTTAATCCCCTTGCCCAAGCAGAACTTCACCTGTTCGTGGACCAACTTCCTTTGCTCCTCTACTGGCATCGGAATTCTAAGGTCACTACACAATCTTTAGACCAACTTTCGTCTCTCCGAATTCAAGCCCAATACGAAGCAGAGAACTTCATTGAAGAATTCGATGACTTCAAGAATAAAGATTCTGCGTATTGGGATGATTTGGTCGTGGATGAATTGGAACAAAGACTGAGAGAGGAAGCTTTTGAAATAAAAGCTGAAGAGCTCTACTATGAAGTGAGAGCACACTAGCTTATGCAGCCAACATTAGAAGAACTAGAAGATATAATAAAGAAGGAACAAAAATTCATTGATCACTGCTGGACCAAATTTCATGATCTTGTTATTTATTCTATTCCTTACTTTTATGAGCTTGAGTTTGTATCTAGATAGGGTTACTTGATGTAATTGCCTTGGTTTGAATACAAACAAAGTTCTTCTGTATTTGAGATTGTTTGACTCTGTTTCCTTTTGCCTTTAAAAGCCAATTCAGAGCCCCGAATTGAACAATCTCATCCTTCGAATCTGAACTCAATCATCTTTAATGAAACACTAAAAGGAATCAACATGTCTTTTTTCCAATTTATGGAACAATATTGACAATTTTGGCTGATATCATCTAAAATTAGTGCTTCGAATTTAACAACCTTAACCAATATACGGTCATGGTTAATATAGCCAATCAATTTTAAATTGACCACTTTTGCTTCGAAGAGCAGTCTATGCTGTTTTAATTCAATGGACAATCTCCTTTTATAAAACCAATGATTGGTTTTAATGTTTCGAACAGTAATTCTCATTCTTAAAGAATCCTAAGTTTTGTTTTGAAGGTCGTTACTTTCAATAATATCCCTCAAACAGGTCTTTAAACCCTTTGAAGTAGACCAATGCTTGAGCATTTTGGCATCTTTAAGCATGTAGTATGCTTCAAAGCCGGCTTCTGTATTTCGAAGCCGTTGTTGTTTGATTTTTGGCAGCCAAATTTGGCTTCGAAGACAAATATCTCACTTCGAAGCTGACGTCAACATCCGGAATGTGCTTTTCCCTCCAAAACTATCAATATCGAGAGAGACTCCTCGTATTCGTACTTTTAGTACTTAACGACTTACGCAATACATTTTTCAGACACGAAACCTTTAAAAGGCCCCTTTGTTTTGTGTTCTAAAATCACTTGCTCTTAACATACAAACCCTCATCAGTCTTCCACTTCTCTCTACTCCTTTCTTCACTTTCCGAAAAGCATACTATCAATGGCTTCTTCCTTATCAAAAGTCCCAACCACAGAGCGTCTGAGCCCATCTGTGGCCTTAAAAAGGCTTATTGATGCAGAATGTGAGAAGTACAAGGCTGGGGAGAAAAGCGCTATCGATGGGCGCATCTTTGTCCCTCGTCGCCATGACCAGCAAGACTACGTGCTCGGGCCGATATTCAAGGAGACCCTTACTGAGCTTCCCGCCCTATATCCTCGTCTGGAGGATCAATGTCTCCTTTATGAGGGTAATCTTGACTGGAAGGGCTGGAGAATCAATCGCCCCCACCGATGCTGGCCCACGATGAGACCAGACTGGCAAGAATGGTACGACCGGGTTGTCCCTACCAGGACACTGGACCTTCAAGAGCTCTGTCTTCTCGATGCTCTTCGATTATCTAGGGTAACTACCTCAGAAGACCCTTTCTTAGTTCCTGCTGCTTTATGCTTTTGGAACCCCATCTTTAATTTCTTTCAATTTAGGTGTGGGATGATGGCCCCTACTGTTCTTGACATTTGCCATCTTCTAGGGATATCCCCTATTGGTGCTCCCGTTACCCCAGATTTCCCTAACTTAGCAGTTCCTTTCTCCCTTCCCTCTCTTAACTCATCTTACAGTGATTTTGTTAAAGCTGAGAACAAGAGAGAGGGTCCAGTAACTGATAGGGAATTCTTCTCCTTCTTATTATATTGGCTTTGCAAATTCCTATTCTGCACTTCCTCCCAAAGAATCATGCCTGAATTTGCTCCTCTCACCAAAGCCTTTGTTTTGCAGAAAAGAGTAGCCTTAGCCCCATACGTTCTAGGCCATGTCTATAGAGTTTGTTCCCTCTTTTGTGAGAAACCCTTAGATGCCAATCAAGGGGGGCCATTCTGGATCCTTCAGCTTTGGCTTTTTGCCTATTTTACTGAATTACAATCCAAATGTCTTAAATTTCATGGGCTACACTCTCTTACCCATGGCATAAGACTGGCCAATGCTTCACTCTATCCCTCTACTTTTGCCTTTTATTTCTCCTTCTTCCATCAACTGCCAGCTGCCCTTCCTGTTCACCGTTTCCGTCCCTTCGAAGCCAGCATAAGTCCAACTTGGTTGAGTCACTTCCTAAGTGACAGGCTCTGTGCCTTGCCTGTTCACAAAGACATATGGGCTTCCCTTCTGATTCCTAGAGAACTGTTTATTAGGACCACGAACCCCAGAGCTTATAAATGTATAGCTGAGCCTTACTGTCCTGCTCAATTTGCTAGACAATTTGGCCTCACACAAGGAGTTCCAATACCCCTCTGCAGCAACACCAACCTAACCCTGACCAGGAGAGATTTGAAGGTTCAAAAGTCAAGGCTAGAAGAGGCAACTGCCAAATTTATAGATGACTTGGCCAATTTTGAGTACATCCCTTTCATTCCTCAAGGCACTTTTTTAAAGAGATACCAGAAGTGGTGGGTGAGCAATATGGAAGTTTATTTAGCCATTTCACCTCAAAACCAACTAAAGGTGTTGGATGTGTCCCAGCCCAAGGGCGCTGAAATTGTCACTTCTTCCACTATGCCTCCTACAACCCAATCCATTCCTGCTACTTCAACTCCTCTTAGAGTCACTCGAGCTGTTTCGAAGAAAGGTATATACCTTTGTTCTCTTTCCTTCGATTTTCTCTATAATGCTGGTTATCTTATTCTTAATTCTTCTTTTGTGAAGGTGGTCAGCAGCAAAAGAAGAGGAGACTGCTTGAGCCTGAAAAGAAAACAACTGAGGTGCAAGAAAAAGAAGATCAAGAGCACGAATCACCCTTGATGAGGAGGGAAAGAGTGACTGATTTGGTTCAAGAGGAGACGGCTGCTAAGGAAACAGAAGAGGAGCTTATTTTTGGGGAATCTGAATCTCAGGCTGAAGGAGCTGAGAAGACAATTGAGGAGCAGACAATGCCAATTCAAAGAAAAAAGAGAAGAAAGATTACTGTCTCTCCTTCTGACTTTGATGTCTCTCCTTCTGACTTTGATGAGGATTCTGATTCCGAGACAATTGCCCAAGCAATAGGAAAGAGAAGGAAAGTGACTGCTTCAACTATTGCCTTGGTTGAAGATCCCATTCATGAGGCAGCTGCCAAGGCCGTGGAACAAGAACATTCCAAGGCCATAATTGTCTTTGAAAGGGCTGAGAAGAGACGACAGCAACAAATTTTAAGAGAGGAAGCTGCTGCTGCTGATGCATTGTAAAGGGAAATGGCAAGAAGGCAACAAACTGCCGAACATTATTCTCTCCGCAACTCTCCCATCAGTGCCAGTGCTTCTGAAACAAGTAATTTCTGTCATGCCTTTATTCTTTTCTTGTCGATTCTTTAATATTAAGACTTGACATTACTTTATATTTCTTCTTCTTGCAGCAACAACTACTGCGTTCATCTTTCCAGCGAGGCCTCCCTCGATTTCAGTTGAAGTTGACCAGATGCAACATGTGAAAACCATCCAAATCATGCTCCTACTCTCTGAGCCTATATTCGATATACCTTCTTTGAATCCAAGCATCCCTGCCTCTCTTTTCCTTGGCTTAGAGCCATATCTTCCTTTTTTAACTTTTGATCTGCCTCAGTCTATTTCTTCTTCGAGCCTCGCCCTTCCTCCTTCCTTCACAGAAATTCCAACTGCTATTCCATCCCTGGTGGCAGTTGATTCCCTTACAGAGGGTGCTGGTGGTTCCCCAATTCATGGTTCATCACCTTTTCCTACTTCCAGCCCCTCTTCACTTGATTCGCTGGTGGCTAAGACCATAGAGGCTGCCAAAGATGCTCCATCCATTTCTCCCATCCCCATGCAGCCCTCTGTGTCTTCCACCACAACACTCTCTATGCCCTCATGTCCAGGGATGAGGTAGACATCTTCGAAGGAAGACTAGCGAGTCTCTTCGACATACCCTCTACCTCTCCAACCTTCACTACTGAGGCTGAGCCATTAGTCTTGGCTGACTCCTTACTGGAAATCTTCGAGAGTCCTTCTTCCTCCAGCAGCAAGCCTTTTGCACCTTCAGTAGATCTGGACACATGCCTGGAACTGCTGACTTCTTTTTCGAGGATCCCCTTCGAGGCTCTACAAAGGCCTATCATCAGGAATGGGTTCCTTCAGTGTTATAACATTGCTGAGCAGTCTGGCATGAATGTCTCAAGTCATCTATCTCAAGCAGCAGCTACTATCGATTTCTATCTCAACATTTGTCATGCTACTAAGACTGCGGATGAGAAACTGGCTAGGGACCAAAGTTTTGTTTCTCAAGTGCATACCGAAGTATCAACTCTGAAAGAACAACATTCCTTTGCCTCCCACTTTCGCGTCCAACTGCTGGAGAAGAAAGCTCAGCTTGAAGAGGAGCTGGCCGCAGTAAACCAAGCCTTGGTTAGAACTGATACCAAATTGCACGTCACCAACCAAGGGCTGGCCGATCGAAAAGAAGACATGGCTGCAGCTATTCAATTGTTCCCATCACTTAGTAATAGGAAATCCACTGTACAAAAACAATTAAGGCATTGTAATGATTTCTGGGCCAATCTGTGGCATAATGTATTTAATTCTTTATAAAAGAACAAATTTTGTTTATCATTTGAGCAGTCTTATGTTTTTGTATTTAATGTTTATTTTATTCCATGTGTTTCCCAAATGGTTGGAAAATAAGACTTCAAATATCTGCCATTAATCTTTTTGGGATGTACATACCCATTCAAATTTCTCAAATGGTATGCTCCAAAAGGCAGAATTCTATGAATTTGATATGGTCCTTCCCAGTTAGGTGACCATTTGCCAAACTTATGACTTTTAATTCCTATTGGGAGTATTGTTTTCCATACCAAATCACATTCATCAAAGCCAATGTGTTTGACCTTCTTATTATAATTCTTGGCTGCTTTCTTCTTTTGGAAAAGAATACTATTTAATGCCAAAATCCTGTCTTCATCTATGCCTTCTAATTCCAAACACATACTTTGATGGTATTGCTCAGGATCTAACTGATCTTGGCATCTTACCCTCAAAGATTTAACATTAATTTCTACAGGTAGAACTGCATCATGCCCATATACTAAGGCATAAGGAGTGACTCCTGTACTTGACCTTGGGGAAGTTCTGTAAGCCCATAAAACATCCAACAATAGGTTATGCCAATCCCTAGGATTATCTTCCACAACCTTTTGTATTCCTTTTTTCAAGGACTTATTGGATGATTCAGCTTGACCATTGGCTTGTGCATAATAGGGTGTGGAATTAACAAGGCTAATTCCAAACTCTGCCACAAAAGACTTCACCATTTTCCCATCGAACACAGTCCCATTATCAACTGTTATGGTTTGTGGGATGCCAAATCTATGGATCAAATCTTTAATGAACCCAATGACCTCTGTCTGGTCTACAGCCTTGTATGGCTTGGCTTCGACCCACTTAGTGAAGTAATCCGTGGCCACTAGAATGAAACAATGATGCTTCGAAGAAGGTGGGTGTATTTTTCCCATCATATCCATGGCCCATCCTCTGAATGGCCAAGGCTTCACTACTGCATGTAGGTCAGTTATGGGTACATGCCTTATTGTGCCATGCCTTTGACATGCCTGGCAACCCTTTGCATATTCTATGCAATCTTTAAGGATAGTTGGCCAATAGTAGGAATGCCTTCGAAGCAACCATCTCATCTTCACACCAGGCTGATGAGCACCACAAATGCCTTCACGAACCTCAGCCATGGCTGTTAATGCTTCTTTTGGACCTAAACATTCCAGCAATAAGCCATCTCCCCCCCTTTTGTAGAGAGCATTACCATATATCATGTATTGCATGGACTGCAATTTAACCTTTTTGCTGGCCTTCGAAGATGGACCAGCCAAGTACTGCATTATTGGATGCCTCCAATCTTGTTCTTGTAAGTCATTATGATTGACTTCCAAGACCACATTCCTTTTATTCAAAGGCTGTATTAATTTCTGATATGTTGTTTGGCTTATGTCCCTTTGGGTATTATCCCTTCTCTTGAAGTTTGAAACTTTCTGAGCCACATCATTAGCTCTATTGTTCAAGAATCTTGGAACATGAGTTACATTTACTATTTGAAATTGAGAAAGCAGATGTAATGCAACAACATAGTATGGTAAAATACTTATGCTTTGACACTTGAAAATCCCTTTCACTTGGTTAACCACCAATTAAGAGTCTCCAAATATGTCAACTACATGTACTTGTAATCCAATAAGGATTTCTAGTCCCACTATTAAGGCTTCGTATTCAGCCTGGTTATTGGAACAGCTAGCTTCATCCACTCTGAAACCATGTGTGGTTTCTACCCCTTGTGGAGACTTAATCACAATACCAATTCCAATTAAACCATTGGCCTTCGACCCATCGAACCACATCTGCCATGGCTCCACACTAGCCATACCGAGTTCCATTATCTCTTGGTTCTCTGTTTGAGATGGATGATCTGCCAGAAAATTGGCTAAGACTTGCCCTTTTACTGCCTTTTGAGGGACATATTCTAGATGAAATTCTGATAAGGCTAGTATCCACTTGCCAATTCTTCCCCTCAACATGGGTCTAGATAACATGTACTTAACCAAATCTATGGTTGCAATTACCAAGACAGTTGTAGGTAAAAGATAATATCTTAATTTCATTGCAGCAAAATACAAAGCAAGGCACAGCTTTTCAACAGCTGAATATTTACATTCACAAGAATTTAAAAATCTACTAAGGTAATAAACAGCTTGTTCCTTGCCTTCTTCATTGTCTTGGGCCAAGAAAGCTCCCAATAAATCTTCTGCTGCAGCTATGTACAACTTCAAGGGCTTATTCCCTTTTGGTGGCATCAGCACTGGAGGGTTGGCCAAGTAGGCTTTGATACCTTCGAAAGCAATTTGATGCTCTGCTGTCCACACAAATTCCTCTTCATCTTTTAGCCTTAACAAGGAAGAAAATACTTTAGTTTTCCCTGCAGTGTTAGAAATAAACCTTCGAAGAAAGTTAACCTGCCCAAGGAACCTCTGTAATTCTTTCTTACTTGATGGAGGCCTGGCTTCGATGATGGCTTTGGCTTTATTCTGATCAATCTGTATTCCTTTCTTGTGAACTACATAACCCAAGAAATTTCCAGATGATACACCAAAAGCACATTTAAGAGGATTGAGTTTCAACTTGAACTTCCTCATTCTTTCAAAAGCTGCTTCTAAATGAAATAGATGCTCCTCCATGGACTGGGATTTCACTACAATGTCATCAATATAACACTCTAGATACCCTCCAATGAGATCATGAAAGATGGTGTTCATAGCCCTCTGATATGTAGCCTCAGCATTCTTCAGACCAAATGGCATTTTAACCCATTCGAAGGTGCCAATATTCCCAGGACATCTGAATGCTGTCTTGTGGATATCCTCCTCTGCAATGCAGATTTGGTTATAACCAGAATGCCCATCCATCATTGACAAAACTTGATGTCCTGCTGAACTGTCTACCAGCAGATCCACTATAGACATAGGATACTCATCTTTGGGAGTTGCTAGATTTAAGTTTCTGAAATCGATGCATACCCTCATTTTGCCATTCTTCTTAACTACAGGCACAATATTAGATAGCCATTCAACATACCTGGCTGTCCTAATAAAGCCTGCCTTGAGTAGTCTAAGAATCTCTTCTTTGACATTCTGAATTACTTCTGGACTCATTCTTCTTGGCTTCTGCTTGTATGGCTTGAAATTAGGCTTCATAGGGAGCCTATGTTCCACTAATGACCTATCCAATCCTGGTAGTTCATTGTAGGACCATGCAAAGCAATCTTTGTATTTCTTCAGAACAATCAATAACTGGTCTCTGTCCAGAACATTCAAACAAGCACTTATATAGGTGGGCTGTTATATAGAACCTTCCCCTAAATTTACTTCCTCTAAGGGGTCTTGTGTCTGAGAACTTATTGAAGCATCTTCTTTGATTTCTTCTAGCTTCGAAGCAACCTTCTTGCTTTGTTCTGCTCCCAAGTTCTTTAGTTCAACATCTTTGCCCTCCTCCTCATAGACAAAATCTGTCCATAAGGTATCCTCCTCCTGTATCTCCTGGACTTTTGTTTCAATGTCCAATGCACAGTACTTACCAAGGGTCAAAATTTTGACCTGTGGCTGCTTCTGTTTGCAGCCAATTATCATGGCTTCTCTCTCTTGCTCCTGCACTTTCTGGACTATTGCTTTTACATCCAATATTGAAAATTCAATCAGAGCCAAGGACTTGGCTTCTTGTTCTTCATCTCTTTGCCTACAACCAGGCATCATTGTCATCTTTAACGACAATTTCTTCATCAGCACTCTCTTGGACTAAGTGCTTCAGGTATGTCACTTCTTCATCAGCCGTCACTTCGGCTGAGCCATCAGCTTTCCTCAGTATACTGAGTAGTGTCACCCCCTCAATATAAAATTTGGCCTCTGCGAAGTCTGCACAGGCTATGAAAGGTTGAGGATCTGCATCAATCTCCTCTGTCTCTCCATTGCCTAAGGCCACCATGATTTTCTGATGCAAAGAGGAAGGCACACATTTGTTGGTGTGGATCCAATCTCTCCCCAGTAAAGCATTGTACTTAGCATTACTGTCAATTACGAAGAATGTTGTCATGCAGTCCCTGGTTCCCAGACTCAAGTTAATGGGCAGAATCCCCTGGGCCATCTGTTTGTCTCCAGCGAAACCAGCGATGGTTGTGCTAGTTGGGATCAACCTGGGATTCTTTTTCCCTAGTTTCTTCAGAGAAGATTTCGGTAGCAAGTTCACTGCTGCCCCATTATCTATTAGGACTCGGTTCAATTGTATCCCATCGAAGAAAGCCTTGATGTACAAAGGCTTGACATGTTGTGTCATAGAGTTCGAGGGATATTCAAAAGGATACGAGAGGTTGATGCTTACCTCTTCCTCGCTCTCGCATTCAGTTTCCATCGGAGTAGCCATTCCAGACTCATCCTGTATCATACTCACTTGTGACTCTTCACTAGAGATTGGAATAGGATCCATGTCTTGGTCATCTTGATTCTCATCTCCAGCTTTGAACTCGTGAGGCAATATGTGTACCATATTGACTGATACTGGAGGAAATGAGCCAAATTGGATGGCTGGCTGTGTCTGTTTCCTCTCTTGGTTGCCTTGATCAGTTACCTCAGAAACCTCAGAAGCATCCTGCATACTGCATTCTGGCACTTCATTGCTAACAGGTTCCTTCGAATGGCTTTCCTCGACTGGTTTTTCAACCAAAAATGTTTGCTCAGCCATGAAGGCTTCGAACATTTCTTCTTCCACCATCTCTTCCTTCTGGCCCATGCCAATTTCTTCTTCTGTTTCACTACCACTCTCCATCAGAGCCTTCTCCAGCCCTGCCAAACTAGCCTTCTCTCTGGCTTTCAGTTCAGAATGAACCTTGGCCAACTGCTCTCTACTGCAAACCACTTTGTTCTGTGGAATTGGCTTTGGAGCATGGTCTGACTTTGGATTCTTCTTTCCTTCTGTTTTGACCAGTGAAGAACTCTCTCCACTTTCTTTCAGATCTTGCTGGTACTGGGTGTACCTGCGCTAAATCTTCCTCCTTTGTGATCTTGAAATGACTGGGACCATATCTGGTTCCTTTGTCTTTGGGTGTTTAAGCAATACCCAATTGTTTGGAGCCACCAAAGGAGGCTTAACCATCCTGCCTTGGTTTCCAACATCCCTTTGAGTAGGCACTTCCCTAGGTTTGTTCTGCATTACAAACCAATCTGGGACCCCTGGTACCCACGAACTTACTGACCCGGATGCTGAACTGCTCTTGTCTACCTTCGAAGCCATCTTCGAAACTGGCTGTGAGGGTAAGTGCTTGGCTCTGACCTCATGTTTCAAACCTGATTCAGACCTTCGATGGAAGTAGCCACTTTCTGTCCTGCGTGAAGTTGGTCTAGGGGGCCAATCTCTGGCTTTAGTTCCATAACCTAAACTTCTCTCCAGTCTTCTTTCAGAGTGACTGCTCTCCATTCTGTAGTAGTTAGGTGGCCTGGACTCATACAAGGGCCTCTTGCCTTTAGCATGCATTATGTCCACTGCAGGTTCAACCACTAATGGCCGCTGCCTGTCACTAGCCGGATACGGCCTTTTGTTGTAAGCATTGGTTGATTTAGGACGTCTCTGCACATCCCTGTAATACTGCTTCCTATCAACTGGAAGGCCTTTCAACCATTTGTAACTCAGTCTGCACCTGGGACACATCCTCTGCATTACAGCTGCTTCTAAGGAATCATCATCCAGTGCTTCTTCATCAGAGTCTTCTCTCTGACGTGAGAAACCTTGTCCAATAGCTGGTGGGTTTCTAATGTCTTTCTTGGTAGTTGTCTGGTTGGCAATGTGCATCTGCACATTGACCTCTTCCAATTCCTGTAGAGATAAATTCTGGAAATTTGGTACAACCACATTAGCTGCACTTTCTCCAACTTCTGGAAATGGATTGCTGTCAATCCTCATGATCTTTTCCGCTTTGGTTGGGAACTTCAAACTTCCTTTCCGAATTTGTTCTTGGATCCTGTCTCGAAAAACAATGCAGTTTTTAGTCAAGTGAGACCAAGAGTTATGCCATTTGCAATATACTTTTCCCTTAAGTTCATCTGGAGACGACAGTTTTACTCCTTTTGGTAACTTAAGGAAATTGGCTGCAAGCAAATGATCAAAAATGTCATATGCTTTCGTTAAGTCGAAAGAGTACTTTCTGTGAAAGTCTTTCTTTTTAAATTGCTGGTCAATCGTTGTATCCTTATGAATTAATGCTTCACAGATTACAGGTTCTTTGCCCACAATCTCTGCTGCATTAATCTCATAATTTGGATCTCTATAATATGTCTTGTACGAGGCATTATTTCGGTCCTATTCCTCTTCTAATAATGCTTCATATCGAGACACCTTATAGGTCAGTTCGACCAAATCTCTGAATTCAGTTGAGTCAAACTTCTTTCGAAGCCTGAACTCTAAACCGTTTTGAGCCAATCTTACGAATTCTGGCTCTGGTAGGATGACTCTACATTTATTTCGAGCCCTTTTAAATCTGGCAATAAACTGAGTAGCCTTTTCTTCAGGCCTCTGACTCAATCTTGCCAAGTCTGCCATAGAAACCTCTGGCTCCGATTGGAAGAACTGGGCATGAAATGCCTCTTCCATTTGTTGCCAAATTTGAATGGAGCCAGGTGTAAGGTTGATGTACCATACAAATGCTCCCCCAGTTAGAGAATTTGGAAATAATCTCAGTTTCATATAATCATGGTTAGTAAATTCACCGCATTGAGCAGCAAATCTAGCAATATGCTCTACTGTTGATTGATTTCCAGTTCCATAAAAAAGGGTAAAATCTGGTATTCTAAATCCCCTTGGGTATTCATGTACCCTATCCACCCATTCTGGGTATGGTTTTCTGTATACAGGAGTCTGGACCCCCCGAGCCATCGGTCCACACATCTCCCTAACAATATCAACAATTTGGTCCCTAGGGACCATATTTTGTGCCTGCTGAATCACTACTGGAGGGACAAACACAGGATTTGGTGGACAAACTTGTGCTTGTGGTCCTCTTGGTCCATAAGGTGGTACATTTGGGACTGTTTGTCCCTGCGGTGCAGGTTGCTGTTGGGGGTATGGGTAACCCCTTTGAGCCTGACCTGCGAAGGGACCTGCGAAAGGTGCTGGAACAGGTGTTGTGTCCCTTCCATTTGTGGGAAAACCTTCCAACCCCCCGGGTATAAATTCGAATAAGGGATTATTATACCCCCTAGTGCCAGGTATGGCTTCGAACATAGGATTTGTAACCATTCTTATGCCAGTTTCTTGTTCTTGTACTTGACCAGATCCACCAACTTGTGTGGCTTCATTATTAAGTACTGAGGCATTTTGGCCTGCTATAGGCCTCGAAATGGGTTCATACCAAGACTGAGGTGATGGTCTTTCATAATTTTGATTACTAGTTTGACCATTAGAATGCCCATTAACTTGCATAGGCTGTTTATCTCTAGCCAATCTTTGCTGAGGGACATTTAAAACTTCCTCTGTGTGTCTTATATTAGTTGGTTGGTGGTTATTCATTCGATCCAAAAAGGATGTTGCCCACCTTTCCATTGTGTTCATTAATTGTTGTCCCATGGCTTCTACCAGGCCATCCCATGGATTTGTTGGCTGGGTAGATGGAACAGTGAATGGTCCAATTCCTTGGTTTCGTCCAATATTATGAACATATGGTTCTTGTCCAGAAGTACTGGTCTGTTCGACCATAGGTTCTGAAGACATGGGAGTTTCTACAGGATGTGTTACCACATTATCTTCTGGATTAGGTATTTCTACCTCTCTTTCTACGCCTTCTTCGAAGCGTTCATTTTCTCTTTGTCGTCTTCTTCTAGCCATTTTAAATTAGTCCCACCGGGCGTGCCAAAAATATATGTTGGCTTTTTGGCTTTTCGAAGGGTATTTTTGTAAATGCGAGCGTGCCAGCAAGGATCAATCAGTCCTTACAGAAATTATAATTGCCAACCAATTATCAGACGATTGTGTTTTAGTTCTTTCAGCCTCAATGAAGAGGACTTTTACTGGTGGCTTGACTTAGGAGAAATTAAGAGAAATAACAGTAATGCGAAGAACAATGGAAGTATTTCATTAAAATGAACACTTACAATGGTCCAAACTCAGCCTCGGAGAGGTTTACAACAGCAGTCTACTTGAATCTACTTGAAACTACTCCTATGAATCGAAGTGCAGTGCAGGTATTTAAAGTGCAGGAATGTAAAGAACAGGTATTTAAAGTGCAGGAATTTAAAGACTGGAAATGTAAAACTGGAAAAGAAAATATGAAGTAAATGACTGGTTTGTATGATCTGAGTCTGGGGCTTTTTCTGGGGGCTTCCCTACTATTTATACTCGTCAAGGATGACCTTCGAACTGCACTTCGAACCATCGAACTGCTCCTCCATGATCGCTGATCATGCTGCCTTAGAAGTAGTTCCACTACGCCATTACTTGCAGTTGAGCTTCCCTCCTGTATTTGAATTCGAATATGGGTAACCGTTGAAGCCACGTCACCTTGCATTTCTTTACTGATCTAGTGCTACTCAGATCACGTGAGAACCAATATTCATCGCCACGTGTATGATTAGGATCAAAGGCTTGAATCATCTTCCCGTAATACCCTTATTCTGCCACGTGTCGAATTGTAACTGGCTTTTACAAAATATATAGCCAACAAAAACAATTCCAGCTTTTCATTTTTTCTACTGTCAGATTCCTTCAACAAATAAAGCTTATGACATAACAACTTTTATTTTTACCATTTTTTTTTAATTTTAAGAAAAAAATATTTGATTCCGGTGATGCATGTGTTTTCATTGACACAATTCATAATGTGATCAGTAGTGAGCTTACTAAAATTATACTAATTGATCTGAGTTAAACGGATTTAGAACATATATATAAGCTTGAAACCTAAGTTGACATTAGACCATTTCCAATTTCAAAAACTATTGAAAAATATGCATAACGGAATTCAATATCGATAATGAGGTTGGGTTTGGCAATTAATTTTTTAGTAGCTTTTTATTTTTTATTTTTTGTTAGTTCAAAAATTAACACAGCCGATCCATTTAATAATTGCTAAAATTGTGTCCTTTTTTTCTTATAACAGTTAGCACTAAAATTCTCGATCATCAAAATCACTGATGTGAGAGAATTTCGAAACATTCTCTCATATCAGTGATTTTAGTAATTGAGAAACATCAATAATTTTGTTATTTTTCCTTTTTGTTAAGAAGAGTTTTGTATCTTTCTAAACTATTGTTTGAGAAATTACCATATTATCCTTATCAGAGGCGAGACCATGATTTTCAATCGAGGGGGCCAAAATATGTCTTCTCCTCCAGATTCTTTTGAAATATAATTTTTTATAAAAGTACAATTGCAAAATTTTAATTTATGTAAAGATTTTATCACGTTGTGTATTATTATTTTTTACTTTTTGTTTTGATTCTTTTTTCTTGAATTTAAAACTAATAATATTCATCGTGTTAAGTATATAATGGTGCTAAAAAGTGTAGAAGGTGAATAAAAAGGATGATATAAATTGTGCAGTAATACTAAAGACGAATAACTCAAATATAGAAAAATATCAGGAAAAATAATGTGTGAATCCCCACCATACAATAATTAAATCTAAATCATATATGATTTTTTCTTGCTACTTTTTTGTTTTTGAATTCTTTTTCTCTAACATTACTCTTTAGTTATTTCAATTAAAAAAGATCAATTGAAAAATATTAGGATAAGTAAAAAATTCAAAAAAAATTTCAAGAGACAAAAAAGAAAAAAAAAAGGGTTATTCAGATTTTAAGGGGATCAAATTAAATTTAGGAAAATTTATCCATAAATCCTATATGGGGGAATGTTGATTCATTTAGTCCTAAAAGTTTTTTTATGAACCAATTAGTCCTTTTTGTTTTAAAAAGTTGTATTTATTTGATTTGGTATCATTTGAGTTTAAGTGAATGTCATTTTGTGATTTATTTTCCTAATTTTCTAATTCGTTTTTGGGATGGAAATGGAAACGTGAGGTGTGGAAGATCCTTTTGGGGGGATTGGTGGTTGAAATATTGGTTATCGAGCATTAAAATCTACATTTATGTTGATGTGGTTTTCTGGTGTTACATTACAGTACTACGTTTGGAAAAAAAATATACTAAAGAGTTTTTGTGTGTTACATTAATTGGAGTGTTACGTTTGAGAAAAATATACTAAGAAGTTTTTTTGGAATGTTACGTTGTTACGTTTGAAAAAGACACTAAAGAGTTTTTTAATGTGTTGCATTGGAATGTTACTTTTGGAAAAGGTATACTAAAGGATTTTTTTTGGAATGTTACGTTATTACGTTTGAGAAAAGTACACTAAAAATATTTTTAATATGTTACATTAGAGTATTACATTTGGAAAAAGTATATTAAAAGTTTTTGTATATTATATTGATTGGAGTGTTTCGTTTGAGAAAAAGTACACTGAGGAGTTTTTTTGTGTTACGTTGGAGTATTACGTTTTTTAAGTGTTACATTGGAGTGTTACGTTTGGAAAGTACACTAATAAATTTTCTTAAAGTGTTACGTTTAGTAATTTAAATATTATGAGAAAATTACATTTGTCCCTCAATACATAACATACGTGTTTATATTTGGCACTTTATGTAATTCACACTAAAATGGGATCTTTGCATCCATAAGAAACCAAATAGTTTATAAGATCACTATTTGAAATTTGTTGGTACTTCACTCTTAAATCTACTTAGAATTTAAGAATAATATACTAATTATATTATAAATACTCAAAATTATATAAGGGTATAAGTAAAAATTGTTAGAAATGGTTTTTGGAAAGAAAAAAAAAACCCTGGAAAAAATAATTTTTTTTCTAAACTTTTGTCTAATTTTTAGGTGGACCTATGCGTCATATTTGGCAGGTGTAAGTGGTAACGTATTCTATGCCGCTTTGTGATTTATGTAGTATATTTGGTTACTCAAAACCATTATCAAGTGAATGAAAAATTGAAGCCAAAGTGAGCTCTATAGAAATGGAGTTTTTGGTAAAAATTCCTCAAGATTGTATAATGGCTTGTCCCACATTGATTTGGTGAGAAACTTTGAGTGGGTTTATAAGGCATGGGATTGGAACTTGGGGTAGGCCCCAACGGGCACCCAAGTTTTGTAGAGATTGAGGTTATGGGCAAAATAGGCTAGACCCATTGGACCCAAAAATTACCACACGCCGCTGCCGTCCAGCCAGTCAAGCGGGCTGGGCCTGTGCGTAGTGTGAGGTTGGGTTGGGCTTGTCCAGCCTAATATCTATCTTTTTGGGCAAAAAATATTTGAATTTATTTTTTATGTTTTGGGAAAAAATAAATTCTGTCAATTTTGAATTCAAAATTTTAGTTGGAAAATTCAAAACTTTGCTTACACCTCTTCAAATTTTCTATACAGATTTTATCTGTCCGAAACAAATTCAAATCTGTGCAAATTAAATCGAACAGATTCGGTTATCTGTTCAACAGTGCCGAACAGGTCTTGCACCTATTCAAACAGGTTTCATACATATTCATTCAAATTTGTACAGCCACCACTCCATCTATAAATAGGCAGCCCTCATTTGATTCGTCCTCAAATTCTGCTTTACTATCTCTGCATTTTGCTGCATTATTTTCTTGTGAGAAAGAGTGTAAACACAAAATGTGTTCATTGTGTGAATAAATTGTAGTGCTGTATTTATTCGTTGTTGATCATTTTATCCTGAGAGATAGACGTTCGCAAATCTGAAAGCACCGTAGAGAGGACAAATCTGTTTTAAGGATATAGTGTTAAACACTAGACTTGATCAAAAGTTTGTTTAAGAAATTAATCAAGTAAGTTATTTTTTTTTCTGTTTTATTATTTATTTAAATCAGATTTTGATTTTATTTTTGTAACAAAATACAAATTTGTTTTTATTTATTTATTTTTATTTATTGGTTTGATTTTTGTAATCAAACAATCTCTCCTTTCCTATATTTTTTTATGTATTCCGTTTGTTGTTTAGTACACAAACAAAATTTATTTCATTAAATACAGTGAAGATTGTCCAACAATCTTAAGACAGATTCATTTTTGGAGTCTTTATTGTATTTATTTTTCTGTGCTTTCACAAAGTGATATTCTGGTTGGAAAATACAAATAGTAGTAATATACTGTTTGACAAATAGTAGTAATATACTGTTTATTTTCTTTGACAACTAGTAGTAATATATTGGTGTTATTAACAATTGCAGAATATTAATTTGTGTTACAGAAAATTATTGTGGTATTTTATTTTTCTAGTTTTAGTAACAAGGAAAATAAAATTATTTTGTATTATAATTTATTTTCTGGCGTTAGTAACTAGAAAATTAATTTGTGTTTTGATTTTTTCTGATTTTTGTAATAAGATATTATGGTTGTTGAAAGTAGTACTCCAAATCCGATCGTTACAACGACTCCGGTCCCTATCTAGAACCATGTTCAAGTTTCGATAAATTATGGAGAAAAATCGAAAAAATTTAATGACACTGAGTTTAAGAGATGGCAATAGAAAATGCTGTTCTATTTTACAATTCTAAATTTGGCCCCGTTTCTCCGTGAAAAGGCTCCAGTACTTAGAAAGAATGAAAGTGATCGGCAAGTTGTTGCCGCTGTGGACGCTTGGAAACATTCTGATTTCTTGTGTAGAAACTACATCATCAATGGCCTTGACAACATGTTGTATAATGTTTACAGCCCTCTAAAAACAACAAAAAGTTCAAAATTTTCAGATAATTTTACATTATATTCATTCTGAAGGTATATCTCTTAGCGAGTCTTTCCAAGTCGCTGCTTTAGTGGAAAAGTTACCACCGGCTTGGAAAGATTTCAAAAAATTATTTAAAATATAAATGCAAGGAGATGACCATGGATGAATTGATTGTAAGATTGAGGATTGAGGAAGATAACCGAAAGGCTGAAAAGAGGAATGATAAAAATCTCATTGAGTTTAAGGCTAATGTGGTTGAACAAGTGCACAAACCACATAACAAAAAGAGGAAATTTACTGGAGATGGTCCTAAACAAGGTGACAACAATGGCAATAAGAAGTTCAAAGGAAAATGCTATAACTGTGGCAAGACTGGACATCGAGCTTTTGATTGTCGCCGCCCTAAGAAAGATCGCGAAAGTACAAGCAAGAAGACCACCAATCAAGCCAATGTGACAGAATTAGATTACATCTCTGATGGGGTAAATGACATCAATCTCTCTGCTGTGGTGTCTGAGGCTAATTTGGTTGGAAATCTCAAGGAATTGTGGGTTGACATTGGGGCAATTCGTCACATATGTACGGACAAGAAGATGTTCACTACCTATAATGAGGCTGCAAATGGTGAAAAACTTTTCATGGGAAATTTTTCTACTTCTATTGTGGCTGGACAAGGAAAGGTGATCTCGAAGATGACATCAGGAAAGGAACTGACCCTCAACAACGTACTGCATGTACCAGACATCCGGAAGAATTTAGTTTCTGGTTCTTTGTTAAGTAAAAATGGTTTTAGACTTGCTTTTGAGTTTGATAAATTTGTATTAACAAAGAGTGGTATGTATGTTGATAAAGGATACATGAGTGATGGTCTCTTCAAATTGAATGTAATGACGATTGTACCAAAAGTTGCTATTAATAAGAATAACACATCTTTTGCTTATATTCTTGAGTCAAATTTATGGCATGGTAGATTAGGACATGTGAATTTTGATACTTTGAGTAGATTAATTGGTTTGGATTATATACCAAAATTTAAAATTGATCCTAAAAATGTGAGATTTGTGTAGAAGGGAAACTAACTAAGGCTCTATTTGAATCAGTTGAAAGAAAAACCGAACCTTTAGAATTAATTCATACTGATGTATGTGATCTTAAATTTGTTCAAACTAGAGGAGGTAAGAAGTATTTCATAACTTTTATCGATGATTGCACAAGATATTGTTATGTATACTTACTTAGAAGTAAAGATGAAATTTTAGAAATGTTTAAACTCTACAAAACTGAAGTTGAAAATCAACTTAGTAAAACCATTAAAATGGTTAGAAGTGATAGGGGTGGTGAATATGATACATCTTTAAATGAATATTGTGCACAACATGACATTATTCACCAAACTACAACACCCTATTCTCCACAGCAAAATAGAATTGCTGAAAGGAAGAATAGAACCCTTAAAGAAATGATGAATGCCATGTTACTAAGTTCAAGCTTACCGTAGAGCTTGTGGAGGGAAGCAATATTGTCTGCTAATTATGTTCTTAACAGAATACCCTAAAAGAAAACCAACAACACTCCTTATGAATTATGGAAAGGATGACCACCTTTCTATAAATACTTAAAAATGTGGGGGTGTTTGGCAAAAGTAGAAGTTCCTGTTCCGAAAAAGACTATGATAAACCAAAAATAGTGGATTGTGTGTTTATTGGTCATACTCAGAATAGTAGTGCATATCAGTTTCTAACTTATAAATCAGAAATACCTGATATAAATGTGAACACTATTATAGAGTCAAGGAATGCTGTGCTTTTTGACATGTCTTTCCTTATAAGAAATGACAAGAATTAAGTTCACAGAAAAGAATTTATGATTGTACACAAAGTCAAGAGACTAATGACAATCAAACATAAAATACTAGTAATAGTCTTAACTAACAGGATTTAACTGATGATGAATTAAGATGAAGTAAGAGAGCAAGAACATCAAAATCCTTTGGTCCATATTTTCTGACATACTTGTTAGAAAATGAACCTCAAAGCTTTAAGGAAGCCATGACAAGTCCTGAAGCACTTTTGTGGAAAGAGACTGTTAATAATGAAATTGAATCCATTATGCAAAATCATACTTGGGAATTGGTGGATCTTCCACCCGGATCTAAACATCTTGGATATAAATGGATATTCAAGAGAAAAATAAAAGTAGATGGTTCAATAGACAAATATAAAGCAAGACTTGTGATAAAAGGTTACAGACAAAAGGAAGGTCTGAACTATTTTGACACATATTTTCCTGTGACAAGAATAACATCCATTCGCATGCTTATTGTTATAGCAGCGTTGTATAATTTAGAAATACATCAAATGGATGTTAAGACAGCTTTCTTAAACGGTGATTTAAATGAAGAGATCTATATGGAGCAACCTGAAGGGTTTGTAGTGCCGGGAAAAGAAAAGAAAGTTTGTCGGCTTGTAAAATCTCTTTATGGATTAAAACAAGCACCTAAGCAATGTCATGAAAAATTTGATCATGCTATGCTTACTAATGGGTTTAAGATAAACAAATGTGACAAGTGCGTCTATGTTAAAAACACTGACCAAGGATATGTTATAGTTTGTCTTTATATGGATGACATGCTTATCATTGGAAGTAGTCAAAACATGATCAAATCAACTAAGCAAATGTTGAATAGAAGATTTAATATGAAAGATATGGGGGTCGCAGATGTAATATTAAGAATGAGAATTACTAAAACATCTGACGGTTATACATTATCTCAATCACATTATATTGAGAAAATTCTCGGTAAATTTATTAAGAATGATATGAATGTAGCTAGAACACCTGTAGACATCGGTTTTTATTTATCAAAAAATAAAGGTGATGCGATGTCTCAGTTAAAATACTCTCAAATCATTGGAAACCTAATGTACCTAATGAATTGTACTCGTCCTAATATAGCTTATGCTGTCAGTAAATTAAGTAGGTACACTAGTAACCCTAAAGAAGATCATTGGAAAGCGATCATTCAGATTCGTAGATATCTAAGATTTACCTGTGATCATGGTTTGAACTTTACTCGATATCCAGCAGTACTCGAGGGTTATTGTGATGCCAATTGGATATCGGATACTAAAAATTCAAAATCTATTAGTGGATATGTCATATTTCAAAGTGCGGACGGTTTCTTGCAAGTGCGGACGGTTTCTTGCAGGTGCGGGTTAAACCCGCAACCCGCAAAGATGTCATATTTCAAACCGCATCCGCCCACATTGTATTTGTGAAACCGTCCATTTGTATGCGGATTGGGCGGATTAGGCGGTTTTTGCGAATCGAATAAATGGTTGTGCATCCCTAGCCTATGTTAACATAATCAAAGGAATACAGTAACTATTGAGAATAAAATCGTCTTTACACAAATATGTAGAGATTTCCCAAAATGCTTATTTTTATTTGTTTTGGAAAATCTATCTAATTGACCAAACTAAACAGACTTTCTATTTTTTATTTTTTAAATTAAAAAGCAGCTTCTATAAAGATTGTCATACAAAATGTGAATGTTGAAGTCGAAATATTATTTTCTACACAATGATTGTTCTTGAAAGCGACAAGGCACCACCAAGTGGCCCTAAATTTTTTCCAGTTAATGGTTTCTATGGTCAACTTTAGAGAGACACTTAAAAGTCATTTTTTAATTTTTAATTTATTTTAAATTACGAAAGTGCTACGTAGCTTGAAAACGAGCCCCTCGAATCATTCGAAATTGAAATAATCAACAGCAACGACATCAATAGAAGAAAAGAGAGGAGAGGAGAGGAGAGGAGAGAGAGAGAGAGGAAATTGACAACAACAACATCTTTATCAACAGCAAAAGAGAGGAGAAACAGAGAGAGAGGAGAAACAGATTGTCAAATCTAAAAAAAAAACATCATACATTCATCAACACAACAACAACAACAACAACACATTCATCAACACAACCATTCATCTTCATCATCAGATCCAGAAAAAAAATAAAAAATAAAAAAATTCAACCATTCATCTCCTATTTCTTCCTCTACCGATCAAACAAAATCAAAATCAAAATCAAAATCAAAATCAAAATCAAAATCAAACTCACCCACCGATCAAACACAAAAATCAAACTCACCCACCGATCAAACACACAAAAAAAAAAAAAAAAAAATCAGAGGTGAGGCGGAGGCGGAGGCGGATGCGGATCCCCTTTCTTCTCTTTCTCTCTTTCTCTCCCTCTTCCTCTCTTTCTCTTTCTTCTCCCTGCTCTCTTGTTTCAGGCATAAGTAGGAGAAAAATAAAATAAAATAAACTGTCCAAAACGACGTTGTTTTGGGCAGTCGGAGGGATTCGGGGAAGACAAATTTGGGGAACAAAACATTTTCCTTTAGATTATAAAACTATGCTTGGTTATCATTTTTCAAAAACACTTTTCAGAAAATTCTACTTTCTTATTTTCTGTGTTTTTTTTTGTTTTTACTGAATTTTTTTAATATTTTGAGCAATTTTTTTAATTTTTAGACATACCTAACATAAATATACCTAAAAAGTAAAAAAAATTTGAAAAAAATCTTTTAAAAATTCACTAAATACCAAAAATACAAAAAAAAAATACGAGAATTCAGTACATTTTTTGTATTTTTATGTATTTATTAATTTTTAAAAATATTTTTTCACAATTTTTTTACTTTTTAGATACATCTAAGTAAGGTGCATCTAAAAACGTAAAAAAAAATGTTTAAAATTTTAAAAATATTCACTAAAAATAAAAAAACACGAAAACCAAAAAATTCAGTTTTCAAAAAATTTAATTCAAAAAACTCAAACCAAACACACTGATTATCTTTCATATTTTTTACACGTTTTTTAAAAAAAAGGTAAAAACAAAATCAAAAAATTAATCTTTAATCATCTTTTCAAAATAACCGTATATATGTACATGTAGAGTTAGTGGCGGAGGGAAGTGAGGACTGGGGGTCACGTGCCCCCTTGGATTTTGGGTTTTTTTTTTTTATAAATATAAAGAAAACATTTTAAATAAAAAAATTATAAAAATATTATTAGAGAGAAATGTCAATGACATTTTAAAAATTATGAAAATAATAATGGTTATTTTGATTGAAAATTAAGAGACTATTATAAATCATATTATTTATGAAAAATTTATGAAAATTTTTGAATGCAACGGTGATGTCATTATTATTGATATGCAAGTATAAGTAATCTCACTATAAAGATATGAAATTTATTAAATTGTTAGTTACATTTGACATATAAAGTTTACTATCTATGTGTTTATTTATTATTAGTTGGTGATATCACATACTAATGATTACGTGGTATTACCATTATATTGAATTTTTAATCAAATTTTGTATAAAAAAATAATTTATTATTATATAATTTATTTTAAGATTTATATCTATATTTTTTTTATATTATCCATGATATACTAATTATAAATAATATTATTTTTTTGATATTTTTTAAAATTAATCGTAAAAATTTACATAAAATATTTTTATAAATTTTTTTAATATTGTAATTTATAAGTATCTCTCTAATTTGATTTTTTTTTTTACTCCGCCACTAAGGCCTATTTTGAGAAGATGGTTATAATCAATTTTTTGGTGAAAAACTGATTATTATAATCAGTTTTTTTTGTGAAAAAAGAGGTGAGTTATAATTCAAAAATCAAATTATAACCGTTTTTTTTTTTTTTTTTACAGGAAAATCCTCCCTACCCTCCTGCAGGTCCAAGGCAGCGCCCCTTGCAGAGATCACCAAGGTGTCCTGTTAGCCGTTCCGAGCGAGGAGACTATAACCTGAGAACTTGCCCCCGACCTCCCAAGACAAGCTCTGCTTAAGTCAGGACTCGCACAGCGGGGGAGCATTGAACCCACACCAAGTGCTGACTAGACAACTTGAGGCCCAACCTCCTAACCAACAGTGCTGCGCCCTGGAGATTGGCCCAAGGAGGGGAATTGAACTTGTGATCTTGGGGCTTAAATCTCAATGCCTTACCACAATACCACAACTCCTTAGGTTAATTATAACCGTGTTGCCAAAATAAGCCTAAGCAAGGTTAAGCTAGTCTTGTTTTGAAAACACGACATTCATTTGCACGCATCAATTTCATGTTTTAGCTTTGTGGAACTGTCAGTGATTGGTGAGATAGACTTTGGTGTACCTTTAGTTATCATACATCTATCAAGATGTGAAATCTGATATGCTAGTTGACTCAGTCAAGATTGGGAAAAATTATATTATAGTAATTAGGAAGTATATCATTGTAGGAAAAAAGATTAAGAGTTCTAAATATAAGGCTTTAGAAGGGTTTTAATGAGTTGACATTCACTCATAATGTGATATTTGTGCCTTACTTTGTTTATTTTTATTTTTATTTTGACACATCACTAAAACTCAAATTAAAATTCTAAATTTATAGCTCTGTATCATTTCTCATCATTGTAGAATGTAGAGTGACGAACTATCAGGCCTCATTAGGACTTGTGATAGATTGGAAGGCTCCGTGAATCAAATGGTATAAAATAGTCTGGTTTAATGCAATTTATGGTTTTTATTTTTTATTTTTAGGATAAATTACATTAACACCCCTAAAATTTATATTTATTACAGTTCTTTTCTTACCTTATAAAAATTACATTCCCCTCCCTGAAATTTAAAGTTTCATTATAGATTGCTTCTTCCAGCAATTTAATTTTTTAAATACCAATTTTGCCCTCACTGGGTAAATTATATTGACACTCCTCACATTTTAGAAATTACAATCCCCTCCCCATGATTTAAAGTAGCATTACCAATTACCCACTCGGTCAGTATTAGTTAAAAAAAATTCATTAAAAAAAATTAATTGAAAAAAAATTTTGTTAGTCAAATTTTTAAATTTCTGTTTAAAAATCAACGTAAGATAAAAATTACACTGACACCCCTTTAGGTTTATGTTTATTACACTCGAAAGATAAAAATTATATAAAAATGATATTTATTTTTTATTTTTTATTTCTTAACCAAATTAATTTTTAATTTTTAAAAAAAAATTCTAAAAATAAATCATATATAGCCTAAGAATCTTTTGATAAGTCATTTCTTACGTTAGTAAGTTATTTAATTATTTGTTAATATTACCACATTTTTACCATCTGAGGTCTGTTTGGTACTCATTTTATTTTCATTTTTCAATTTATATTTACAAAAATTTTAAAAATGGTCATAAGAATTTGTTTGATAATTTTTTTGGTTTATAAATAGTTGTCTCAGTTTGTAAATTTGAAAAAAAAACGTAAATTCAAAAAATGAGTTTACATTGGTTTTTAAACAGAAATTTAAAAAATTGACTAGCAAAATTTTTTCAAATAATTTTTCTTTTCAAATAATTTTTTTTTTCCAATTATTTTTTTTCAACTAATACTAACTGATGAGACAATTGGTAATGCTACTTTAAACCTTGGAGAGGGGATTGTAATTTTTAAAATGTGAGGGGTGTCAATGTAATTTACCTAGTGAGGGTAAAATTGGTATTTAAAAAAATTAAAGGTAAATTACACTGACACCCCTTGAGATTTATATTTAATACAGTTCCCCGCTCACCTTTTGAAAATTACATCTCCCTGAGGTTTAAAGTTTCATTACAGATTCCCCCCTCAGCAATTTAATTTTTTTAAATACCAATTTTGCCCTCACTAGGTAAAATACATTGACACCCCTTACATTTTAGAAATTACAATCCTCTCCCTAAGGTTTAAAGTAGCATTACCAATTGCCCCATCAGTTAGTATTAGTTGGAAAAAAAATTAATTGAAAAAAAATTTTGTTAGTAAAATTTTTAAGTTTTTGTTTAAAAACCAACGTAAGGTCATTTTTTGAATTTATGTTTTTTCCTCAAATTTACAAACTGAGATAACTATTTATAAACCGAAAAAATTATCAAACAAGTTTTTATGACAGTTTTTAAAATTTTTGTAAATATAAATTGAAAACTAAAAACAAAATGGCTATAAAACAGGTTTCAGATGGTAAAAATATTGTAAAATTAACAAATAATTAAATAAGTTACCAATGTAAGAAATGACGTATCAAAAGATTCTAAGGCTATGCATGATTTCATTTTTAGAAATTTTTTTAAAAATTAAAAATTAATTTGGTTAAGAAATAAAAAAAAATAATTATCATTTTTATATAATTTTTATTTTTTGAGTGGTTAGAAATAATTTTTTACAAATTAAATTGAAACAGCAATACGTATGTATATAACCTGTCCAAAAGTTAAAATGATAATTATTTTTTATCCTTAAATGATAATTATTTTTTATTTTTTATTCCTTAACCAAATTAATTTTTAATTTTTAAATTTTTTTTCTAAAAGTCAAACTATACATAGCCTAAGAATCTTTTGATAAGTCATTTCTTATGTTGGTAACTTATTTAATTATTTGTTAATTTTACAATATTTTTACCATCTGAGATCTATTTGGTAACCATTTTATTTTTAGTTTTTAATTTATATTTACAAAAATTTTAAAAACTGTCATAAAAACTTGTTTGATAATTTTTTTGGTTTATAAATGGTTGTCTCAGTTTGTAAATTTGAGGAAAAAACGTAAATTCAAAAAATGAGTTTACGTTGGTTTTTAAAGAAAAATTTAAAAAATTTACTAAGAAATTTTTTTTTCAATTAATTTTTTTTCCAATTAACTTTTTTTTTTCAATGAATTTTTTTTCCAACTAATACTAACCGAGGGGGCAATTGGTAATACTACTTTAAACCTTAGGGAGGGATTGTAATTTTCTAATATGTGAGGGGTGTCAATGTAATTTACCTAATAAGGGCAAAATTTGTATTTAAAAAAATTAAATTTCTGAGGGAGGAAATTTGTAATGAAATTTTAAACCTCGGGGAGGGAGATGTAATTTCCAAAAGGTGAGGGGGAATTGTAATAAATATAAACCTCATGGGGTGTTAGTGTGATTTACCCAAAAATTAAATTGCTGGAGGGATCAATCTGTAACGAAACTTTAAACCTCAGGAAGGGAAATGCAATTTTTAAAAGATGAGGGAGGAACTGTAATAAATATAAACCTCATGCCGGTCTTATTTGGAAAGTTAACTATTTTAGGTGATTATTTGACTTTTTGATTATTTTTGCCTAACTAAAATAGCTGTATTTGGAAAGTTGATTATCAATTTTTTATAATTAAATTGATGATTGTGAGAGAAAAGTTAAAATAAGTATGAATTTGATATGATATTTTATCTTATTAAATATTTTAATATATTTTATTTTTTAATATACTATTTTAATCTAAACCTTTTCTCAAACAAAGCCATCAAAATACTTCGTGTATCTTTTTATTTAAGTTTGTGAGGTAAAACAACTAGAGTCTTTTAGCTGCAGCTTCCTAGTAAACTTTTTCAACTTCTAAAATATTTTACTTTTTAAGCCTCCAATAAAAAAATGCACCAGATGGGATTATTTTATACCACTTGATACATATCTTGAGAAAATTGCATCATAACTCAACCAATCAACATTTTTGTCTTCAGTGAATTGTTTTCAAAACTTTTTGAATTTTGTTTTTAATTTTCTTGTAATCTTGACTAACAATTGACGTAATTTTTAAGATGTTACATTAAATACAAGTCTAAAAAAAACAACTTGGAAGCTGATGCTAAAGTAAGGAGTGTTTTGGAAAGTTGGTAAAAAATTGATTTTTTGATTTTTTTAAGTTTATTTTGTTTTTTATAGATAAAAAATGTGAAAAATAATATGATTCAAAATAGGTAAAAAGCTAAAAACTAGCTTTTTTAGTCCTTCTTAAAAGACCTCAAGCTAGAAAAAAGAAATTTATTGAGAATCTACCAAAATGATGATTTTAACTTTTAGGGTATGTTCGATTGGACGGACTGGATAAGGAGGGAATAGAATCTATCGGACTTGAATCCTAGGACTGTGAATCCCCGGACTATTTGGTTGGATTAGATATGTATCCTGTGTTTGTTTTCTCATGGGATTAGATGTCTAAAAAGGACTATTTTTAGTGAATCCAATGTTTAGTTAGACGGACTGGATATGATAAATGATCAAAAAACTATTTTACCCTTTTTTAATTGTTTACTAAGTAATAGCAATATTAAACATATCTTTAGTATTTTAATTATTTTTAGCTAGATTAAATAAAAATTTATTTTATTTTATTTTTTACACAATTAAATAATTTTATTTTTTAAAATAAAATAAATAAAAATATCAATAAAAATATATGTTATTTTTTAAATAAATTTGTTTTTAAAATAATAATAATTAAACAATGAAATTAAATAAAACATCTATTAAAATTTAAATAATGAAATTAAATAAAATATAAACAAAATTTTAAAATAAAACATCAATAAAATATCTATAAAAAATTATTTAAAAAAATAAATAAATAAAACATCAATAAAAAGTTAAATAAAATTATTTTATTTTTAAATTGAGACATTTAAATTTTATTAAATTTTACTAAATATAATATATAATTAAATAGTAGAGGGTCAAAATAGTTATCTTACCACCTAATCCCAACAGTAAATAGTCCTTCCACAATTGTTCCACACCCCTCCTAGGATACAATAGTCCCCCATATGGGGGATAAGGAGTCCGGCCAGACTCTATGTCCGGCAGACTAAAAAAAAAAAAAGGCCGGATTAAATACTTCCCCCGAATTACAATCCGCACGGTAAATAGTTCCCCTTTTATCCCTCCAATCAAACACACCTTACTCTCTAATTATCATTTAACTTGTAAAAAAATATACCAAATGGGAATGATGGATAAGATGTAGTGTATGCAAAAAAAATCACAAAGTACTTGGCAAGCAAGTCACTATCTAGTCAATCTGCATAGAGGTGATGTTTATTATAAAATTGACTCGTTTTCCAACAATGGAAAGAGACCAAGGCAAGGACGAGAGAGGAGATATGAACGACCAACAATGGACCAAAGTAGAAAGATCACAGAAAGGTTTAAGGAAGTACTTCACTATCTGCATTACCAACATCCCAGATCCTATGTCAGCAAAATCACTAAAAGGGATTTTTCAAAGATTTGGTAAGGATATTCATGCCTCAATCCCTGATGGAAGAACAAAGCGTTTTAACTCAAGATTTGGGTTCATAAGATATGAAAGACAAGAATCGGTAAAAGAAGCAGTCTGCAAGATTAATGGCGCTTGGTATGATGAGTTCAAACTTTTGGTAAAGTGTCACGACCCAAACCTGCCCCTATAGGTTTAGTATCGTAACCGGCTAGTAATCCTTGGATTACCGAAGGCATCTGAACAAATTAACAAAATTAAGGGGCTAGCGGAAGCAATTGCATGAATATAATTGTCCAATGAGCGGAGCTGACTTATATGAAATAGAATGTTTAAAACTTTATATACATAACTAGTAGTCAACCATATATTATACCCACACATATTAAAGTATTTTAAGTACAGCCAACAAAATCAAATCAAGTCTTATATATACAGAACCAACAGAACTTGAACACAAGACACTTCGGGAACCTCCACGTGAGGCACAATGGTTGGCTGACAACAGAACACAGGTCCAGACAAAAGGCCTTCAGGCTCGAACTCCAGAATGCTCACCTATACATATATATATATATATACAGTGAGCTAAAACCTAGTGAATAACATTAGGGTAAAGAGGTTAGTGAACGAAATCCGAACATATCGTAAGCGTAAAACAGATCATAGCATAATCATTCTCGTATCAGAACATAATAATGGTACATCCCATAGAACACATCACAGAACGTCTTCCGCTAGAGTAATCGGTTCCGGATACCAATTAAACACATATCACCACAATGAAGTGGCTAACGAGATCTCGTAAGCACATGAATGTCATGGACCCGCATTAACATGCCGTCCCCCATGACTTGGGACTATCCATGGATGCCATAATAGATTTCAAACGTAGGGCATTCGTTCACGAAAACAGATATCATTTCAGAAATTGTAACTTATTATATCACATTTGAAACATAATTCATATCAACGTATCTTTACAATAACGTTACTCACAGTGGTTCCCGTAAATGGTCAATCAATCCTCGGACGTTGACCTACAAGCACAAAGGTACATAACACAAACACATCTTATCATTACATATTCATGTGGCCATCATGGCTTAGCTTTTATTACGTTGATTCTTGTTCATTCTTAGTACATTGCTTAAAACACACACACTTGTAGTCTCTTGATTTAGTACATTCATTACTTAGCGTGTTTCTAATCCATAACCTCATTATCATGGCTTAATTAAGGCTTAGAAATGCCTAGGATGCAATGAGGATGCCAAAACATGAATTGGAACACTTGGTAAATTTTCTGAAAATAAGATCCCCGCTCGAGCGCAGCTTTCCTCGCTCAAGCGGACATGCAGATGATGAAGCCCCACTCGAGCGTGACTTTCCTCGCTCGAGCGGACTGTAAACTCTTTGAAAAAATACTGGATGCATGATTTTCACGCTCGACGGGCGCTCGACCCACGCTCGAGCGTGAGACTCAGAACCTCGCTCGAGCGTGGATTCCCTCGCTCGAGCGGACTGCAAAACACAAGAACTTCTGGATATATGCAGATCACCAAGCTCAAAACTCGAATTCAACCTTCCAAAACACATTTCTTGGGGCCCAAAACTTGAGATAACATAGTAAACTTGTAAAACATGATGAATTAAGGATCATTTCATAAAATCATGGCCCAAGAGTTTGCCAAAAGCTCACAATTTCAACTTAAAACACGATGAATGCTCATCAACACAACATGCGTGGATTTTCTTGAATCAAACTTCTTTAAACCATGACCAAACTTGGCAATTTAATGGAAAACAAGATGAATTCCCAAAATGTAAGTGAGATGAACACATACATGAAGGAAATCCTTGAAGTCATGCTCAATTTGTGAGAAAATGCACATGCATGCATAGTATGATCCTTCTATCTTCTTATTTAGCTCAAGTCTTGCTTAACTCAACAAAATCTTCATGAATTCAACAATTAAACACATTATCTACATGAATTATAGCTTAGGTTCCTACCTGGAGCCTTGGTCTTGCTAAGAACTTGCACAATCTTGATGAGTGCCTACAAATCTTTGAGTTCTTTCTTCCAATTCTTCCTTTCTCTCTCTAGAATGGAGTCTCTCTCTCTCTAGAATGTCTCACCAGATTTTTGCACTTAGTAATGGATAAGGATCAGCTCAAATGAGCTTAAGAGGCTCACATATATAGCTAGGGTGCTAAAAACACATTAATTAGAACATAAGGCTTGCCAAACGCGACTTAACGAATCAGACTGAATCAATTTTTAATAAAATTTGCCATAGTGTTCTAAAAATTCCAAATAACATATTTATGTAACCAATTTCGACTTCGGATGCCGATAAGGCTCTCAATTTTCATATTAAAGCTGGATTTCAGACAGATATTTCTTCAAGTGACAGATAGAAAGCCAAAATCATGCAAAATACATAATAAACCCATAATTTATTTTATTCACTTAATTAACATGCTTAATTACCGATTAGTGGTTAATTGCGAATTAGGGTTATTACATAAAGCCAACAAGATTTGATAATCCTTTTCGGTAAGACTTCCATGATAATCAGAGAACACTGCAACAAAAAAGCCTACAAAAGCCATTTCAACCATCATTTCAAGGTGTCAATAGGAGGTATGATCATCACATACTTGTAAGGAAGAGACCATCTTATGCAAATGCAGTGAAATGTACAATGAAGACTATTGATCCAAAAATAAAGGTTTGTGTGGAAGAAGCCGCCAATGATTGGCTTCATAGAAGTGTGGTGGTCTCAACTAGTCTACCATGTGCAAACCAGTCCATAGTGGAATCCTTCTCTAAAGAGGATGATCAAACAATCCAAGTACGACCTTTTGGAGGAAAGTTTTATATCCTAACCTTCCCTTCTAAAGAGGAGATAAGGAACAAACTTCAAATGGATATGGAATGGTTCAACAATAGATTTAAGGAAGTAAATAAATGGGATTCAGTTAATTATATGGATATTAACAGGAGAACAGTTTGGATCAACTGTTATGGAGTTCCATTGAATTTATGGTGCTACAGTACATTCAGTAAAATTCGCTTTGTTTGGGAGAAGTCATTTCAATTGAGGATTCAACCTTAAATAATCTATCTTTCAAGTGTGGTAAGATCTTGATAGTCATAAATCATTTTGATATTATTAATCAATCAATTCAGTTGGTATGTAAAGGTCAGGAATACATCATTAGAGTGGCGGAGGAACAAGTAGTGACTTTAACCTCTGGTAAATACTCTCATGGAAGGAAACCAGAGGAAAAATAAGTTGAGGTATCTAATAAGGTGGATTCAAATAATGACGTGGATGCCACCCAACTAGCAAATAAGAGCCACGGTGTCACTTTGAGGGGGCTTGGAAAAGATAAACTCATTTACACTAGAAGTCCTATAGTGAACCGATCATTGCCTTTGCGCGGGAAATTAAAGTAGCAGACCATGCCAGCCGCATTTACAACGGATAACCATCTTATTACCAATTCAAATAGGATGGACCTCTCTGTTCAAAAAGCCATCTCAGCCCCTATCCCATCTTTAAGCCCAATTACGATCCTCAAACAGCACAATATCATTCCCCTTCCTAGCCCTTTGTCTTTTATCTCCATAATCCATCCGCAAACCATTTCCAAAACCCATAATCATTTTTTCAGCCCACTACCTATCTGGGGCTTTCCTCACCCATAATCCCCAACCCAACCTTCCAAACAAACTCAGTCTAAGCTTACCCTCAAACTCTTTAAGCCCAATCCCTCATTCAATTCATAAACCTATACCCTCTCCTGATCCATCTGTGGACCCGATTGAGAGCCCTTCTCAATCCTTTGTTCCAGAATCTCCCAATTTCGATAATCCAATTGATGAAGACTCAGCCTTGATTGTTCAATCTGAGAGTGAAATCCACTCTAATGACCCTATTGCGGAGGACTCAACTTCGCATTTAACATCTGATGATGAAATTGAAAATGTTACAAAATCATTGGTGGAATTATCTAAGAGAAAAGGTAAAAGAAAACTTCTTTAACAGATTTTAGGGGAAATTACAACGGAAGCAAAAGTGAAGCAAGGTGGAAGAAAAAATCGTGGTAAAACAACACCTCTAAGGTCGGTGGCTGCAACTATCTCTCTCTTTCTATTCTCAAATGATATTGCAAATAGAAATCGTATTATTTTGAATGAGACCCAAGCAATTTGGGAAATTGGGAAGCTTTTGGGCATCAAAACGGATGGTCAAGAGGAAGAAGTCATCAATAAGATTATTGGCATTCAAAATCAAGATACAAATACTGGTCAAGGATCAAGGGCAAATAGGGAGTGATATCCCTACCCTGAGGCATAATAAAAGGATTCCACCACTAATGCCAAATGAAAGTCTTATCCTAGAATATCATAGGGGTAGGAAAAAAAAGAGAAGAAAAGAGGTATTAAGAGATTACTCAGTCAACGAAAGATTAATATGATGTTCTTGCAAGAAACAAAGTGTTATTCAGTTGACAATCATCTGGTTAACTCACTGTGGCCAAGCTCATGCTTTAACTTCATTGCAGTTGATGCATCTGGTTCTTCAGGGGGTTTAATTTGTGTTTGGGACAAGAATTTTTTTACAGTGGTAGATTATCTCCAGCAGTCTAACTTCATTCTTCTAAAAGATACTCTTTTTCCTGATTTTGAGTGTATCTTTGTGAATGTTTATGCACCAAATGATCCATCTCAAAGGAAACAGTTGTGGGGTGAGCTGATTAACCTTAAATCCTCATTTGACTTGCCTTTGTTCCTTGGGGGTGACTTTAATGAAGTATTGAGAATAGGTGAAAGAAAGTCATGCACTAGATTCTCCTTTAGCATGAATCACTTCAAGGACCTCCTAGTTAGATTAGAATTGAGAGATATTCCCATGCTTGGACAATCATTCACTTGATCAAACAACCAAGAGGCTGTCAAGTGGAGTAGAATTGACAGATTCCTTTTAAATCTAGAGTGGCTTGATAAGTTCAACATCAAACAATGGGGCCTTGAGAGAACACTTTCAGATCACCGTCGCATTTTGCTAATGGAAAATGATAGAGATTAAGGGCCAAAGCCCTTCAAGTTTTTGAATGCTTGAGTTTCATATCCCAAATTTGTTAAAGTTGTTCATGAAGCATGGAACAATTCTCAGGTATCAAGGTGGGCAGGGTTGAAAATTTTTATGAAATCGAGAGAGGTGAAATTTGTGCTCAAACAATGGAACAAACATGCTTTTGGGAATTTGAATGAACAATTGTTGAATATTGAAGAACAATTGCATATCCTTGACATTCTTCAAGAAAATCAAGCACTATCAGAAGATGAGCTTAGAAGGAGAAGAATGATGAGGTCAGACTTGTGGAAAACTCTCAGACTAATTGAAATCACCTGGCTCCAAAAATCAAGACAAACTTGGTTTAAGGATGGAGATAAAAACACAAAAAAAATTTCACACGGTGGCTAATACAAGGAATAGGAAAAATTCTTTAGGAAGCCTCTCCATTAATGGTTCTAGTATCGAAAATCCAGAGCAGATTAAGAATGAGGTTCGAAAGCATTTCCAGATTTTTTCACTGAGAAATAAGTTTTAAGACCAAAAATTGAAGGGCCTTTTAAGCATAAACTATCAGCTGCGAAGGCATTACTTCTGGAAAGGGATTTCGCTGAGGTTTAAATTTGGGATGCAATCTAAGATTGTGATGGGAGCAAGGCTCCAAGCCCTGATGGTTTCAACATGATGTTCATCAAGAAGTGTTGGCACATTATAAAAGGATGACATCTGCATCTTCATTAAAGAATTTCACCAAAACAACAAACTGGTGAAAAATATTAATTCATCTTTCTTGACCTTGATTCTGAAAGTTCCTAACCCCTCTCCCCTCACCAATTATAGGCCTATTAGTTTGATAGGCTATCTTTACAAAATTCTTACAAAGCTTCTTTCCAAAAGAATGCAACCCATCATGCCTAAAACTCCCTAATCATACTCAGTCTGCTTTTACTAAAAACAGACAAATTCTAGATGGAATACTTGTTGTAAATGAGATAGTTGATCTTTGGAAACACAACTCCAAAGGAGGTCTACTTTTGAAATTGAACTTTGAAAAGTCTTTTGTTAGCATTAATTAGGAATTTCTCTTGCACATGCTAAAAGAATTTGGCTTTGGAATGAAATAGATCTCTTGGATTTCTGAATGCCTGTCCTCTTCAAACATCTCGGTGCTAGTAACAACATAGGAGTTCTCTTCACATCGAGGCTTGAGGCAAGGAGATCCTTTGTCTCATTTTCTTTTTAATTTGGCTGTAAAGGGTTTTAACATTATCTTTTGTAATCCGGAGTGGAATGAGATCATCAACCTGAAAAGGATCCTCTGTTGTTTTGAACTTGTCTCTGGGTTAAAAATTAATTATAAGAAATCTCTCATTTGTGGAGTTGGCGTGAGTAATGACTTTGCACTCCAAGTTGCAGAGTATTTCAAATGTAGTGTGAGTTCCCTTCCAATACTTTATCTCGGTATGCCTCTTGGAGCAAACCCAAAAAGGAAGAAAACTTAGGAGCCTATCTTAGAGAAAGTCAAGAAAAAACTTTCGTCCTGGAAAGGAAAAATATCTCTCCCTAGTAGGAAGAATTGCACTTATCAAATCAATTTTGTCCTCTCTCCCTTTGTATTATATGTCTTTGTTCAAAATGCCTACTAAGGTAGCCAGTGAAATTGATATCAGAGATCTTTCCTTTGGGGTAGAAATGATGAAAAAAAGAAGCTTCATCTTCTCAATTGGGAGGCTTGTTCAGTAAGTAAGAAGTTTGGGGGTTTGGGTTTTCGAAAAACCATTGATTGCAATGAAGCCTTGTTATGCAAATGGTGGTGGAGGTTTGCCTCTGAACCCGGTGCTCTTTGGAGAAGAGTTGTTTGTCAAAAAAATGATGTTGATCATGATAGTTGGCTGCCTAATCAATCAAAGTTTAAACATTGTTCATTTATGTGGAGGTATATTTCTTCGATAAAGAGGTCTGAATCCAGAATGTTAAACTTATTTCTTAACAATACTCATTTGAAGATTGAGAACGGAGGCAGAATCAAGTTTTGGAAGGAAAATTGGCTGTCTAACCCTTTCTTATCAGAGATCTATCCCAGATTATTCTCTCTCACTTCTAATAAAGATTCCCCAGATTCTCCACAGTAATATGGTTCTAGCTCCCCTGAATGGAACATTGTTTATAGAAGGAATCTTAGAGTTTGGGAAGATAACCTTCACCAGGATCTGCTCTCAAGATTGCAAAATGTGGCTTTCAATAGAGATGGATCAACATATGCTTTGGTTTGGTCTCCCCCATCATCTGATGGAGTTTTCTCTGTTAAGTCTTTGTACACCATCCTTGAAGAATCATTGCATTTAACTCCTTTTCCTATGATGAAGCTATGGAATTCAGTGGAACCACCAAGAATCAAAGCTTTTGGTTGGTTAGTCTGGTGGAATAAAATATCATCCTTTGATCTGCTTTTCAAAAGACACATTATTCAAGCTCCAAATTCGTGTGCTTTTTACGGGATTGAAGAGGAATCATCATCTCATTTGCTCCTACATTGTCAGTTCTCATGGAAGGTATAGGCTGAAATCTCAATATGGTGGGGGTTTTCTTGGGCAATTCCATCTTCACAGTCTAATCTGCTTGAATGGTGGTATGGCCAAAAATCAAAGCTCTTGGGAAAACTCATTTGGGAAGCAATTCCTTTAGCAACACTATGGACCCTTTGGATTGTAAGAAATGAGAAGATCTTTAATAACAAGGATCCTAATTAGGAGAACTTGGTGGAGGGCATTAAGTTCAAAGTTGCAATTTGGGTGAAGCACTCTGCCAATCTCAAGGATTACACAGTCAATGACTTCGTGTTCAACTTGGGAGGTCTGAAGGGCTTGAGAATCAAATGATGCAGTAGCTTTTCTATTTAGTTGCTTGTCTTTTCGTTTGTTGTTGCTTCCTTTCATTGGTCTCTCTCCAACATGTTGGCTTGAGCTAGCATATGATTGGGTGTTATTCTTGGTGCCAACTTAGTTAGGATTAGGAATTTTCGCTATAATGTTGTTTGATCTTGCCTTGCCTTGCCTTTATTGAAGTATATTAATCTGTACTTCATTGATCTCATTAATAAAGTTTCTTTTTACTGATAAGAAAAAAATATAGGTGAAGTTTATTCTTGTATAGTTAACAAGATATGCTTTAATTGTCAATAATCCAAAACAAAAGACTCAATTGTATGTTTTACAAAGGTAGGCAGTCAATTGTCAAATTGTTGGAACTAATTACATTAGCAAGAAAACATCCCATGTTACATACAAGGTGAAAAGAGAAGAAAGTGCATATGCAGAACCCAATAGACTGGGACAGGATTAGGAAAAGATTATGGCAGCCATAGCCTTCTCGCTTCTATAAAGGATATTATTTATCTTAATATTTTAAAACATTTATCTCATTTTATATATAAAATGACCTCCCAATATAAAAAATATCTCCTATTATTCACTCACCTTATATTCTCTTTTTATTTTGGGGTAATTACATCCCAATGAAATTATTCATGAAAAATTTTACAATTTTTAATTATTAATATTTATAAATTCTTTTTGCTGATTTGTAATTATTTTTCAAAATACATTGATGTGATGTTTCCTCTTTTATTTTGCACAAAAAAAGTTTCTTCATCCAACCAAAAATTGCTTCTATGATTTTTATTTTTATTTTTTGTTTGTGTGTGTATAGATATAAGTTACATATCACATTGTACATACATCTGTACTTGTATAAACAGTGACAAATTTTTATTCAAAATTTGGCTCTATGATGAAATCTTGGTTTTGTCCAAAAATTGCTTCTATGATGCTTTTTTTTTTTTTTTGGTATAGATATAAGTTACATATCATATCATACATATACACATGTGTACTTGTGTATATGGTGACAAATTTTTATTCAAATTTTGGCCCTATGATAAAATCTTGATTTCGTGCTTGTCAGCAGATAAAGCAAAGTGGGAGGGAAAGGGAACCTGTTCAGTATGTTACTTATTTTTCTAATATATGTTACACTTTTTTATGGAAAATATTACATAATCTTCTAAGGAAATGTTATAATTTGCACATGCACATTATGCGAAAATTTACAATTTTTGTGATAAAAGTTACCATTTTTGTGATGAAAGTTATGAATGGTGAAGTTATGATATGTACCTCGGGTTGCAAATGAATAGAGCCATTCATGAATAAGCTCGAATTCAGCTTCGTAAGAGCTCGTTTGAACTCGGTCTGTTAAAAAAATTTTACGTTCAAGCTCGAACTCGAACTCGTTAAAATTTTAATAAACAAACGCAAACATGCCAGCTCGTTAGCTGATTTGTTTAACATTTATTATTTATATATTAAATAATATAAAAATATGTATAAAAAATAAGATAAATATGTTATTAATATATTTAAAAAATATAAATGTAAATAATAACTAACTATAGATAATACATTTATATAATAGTGGTGATGGATATTATTATTTGGTAAAATATTGTCTTTTTTTAGTATATATCTATTGTATATATAATTATATAATCAAAATTTCAATTGTAACTCTAGTCTCATACGCAAGTATAAATTTATAATTTTTTTAGCTCGTTAAAGCTTGTGAATAGGTTCGAGCTTGAGTCAAGCTTAAGTCAACTCAGCTTGAACTCGGTTCATTAAATTTTGATTGAGCTCGAACTCGAGCTCAAACTTGTTAAAATTTTAATAAACAAGCTGAAACATATTAAAGCTCAGCTCGGCTTGACTTGGCTCAGCTCGTTCGTTTGCAACCCTATACCTAAAAATCATGTATAATTAAAGTTATACTTTTTATAATCAAAGTTATACCTTTTGTAAGAAGTAAAAGGTTTTTTTTTGTGAAGAAAAAAATTATTTTTTTGGGGACAAAATTATATATTTTTATGATAGAAGTTATATTTTTTGCATAATGTGCACACCATATGCATCCAAAAGGGGCGCACAGCTTTCCCAACCTTCTATTAAAATTAAGACAATTTGTGATTCAAAATTGAAGTTATACATTTTTTGTGGTACTAATGTTACACATTTTTTTATTGAAATATTTTTTGTGATGCTACTGTTACACAAAATTTTTCGTTGAAACATTTTTTTGTGATAGTTACACATTTTTTCACTGAAACATTTTTTAATCATAACAATTTTTTATGATAATATTATACATTTTTCATTTTTGAACCACAAATTGTCTTAACTCAATCAAAAGATTACGTAAAATTTATTATAAAAATACGTAACATGTACCACAAGGAAATGAGAACACACTTTCAGTATCATGGAATATATCAAGTGATCTAAGCCCAATGCAAGTTTAGAACCCATCAAAAGTAGGCCAAGATATGGATCATTTAGCAAGGCCCAGTCTCCTCTATGATTTGAATCTCACTCAAAAATATGATCAAGGGTACATGAATGAGGAAAGATGTTGATATTATAGGCATTTTTAAGAGTTAACTATTTGTAAATTAATTCTTATAGATTAATCACGTTTGAGTTGAATCAAGATAATAACATAATCCAATCATCTTTAGTATAAAAAGCTTCAAAACAATTCCTGTTGTGTTTTTATTTTCTTTATTTTTTTACCACACTTTTAGAAACAAAAATAATAAAAAGTTCAAAAATATCCATTAACTTCATATCATTTTTATTTTTGTGCAAAAACAGTTTTATTCAAAAATAACATTTGGTGTTTTTCTAAAAAGTTAATTGTTTTTAGAAAATTTTGCCAAAAACACTTTCCAGAAATAGTTTGCTAAATAAGTTTTTATGTTTTTCAAAAAAATAAAAACAGAAAAGAAAACAAAATGAAACAGGCCCATTTATCATGCTATGAAAAGAATCCTTTTAGAATAAGTCTGCAAACCCACTTAGGGTTGGTTTGGGAAGTGGGTTGGCTTTTTGACTTTTTAACTTTTTTGGTTATTTTAGTCTGGGCTAAAAAATTTGGTTTGGGAAGGACTTTTTGACTTTTTTACTTTTTTAACTTTTTTTGTGAGAGAAGAGTGTAATGATTATGGGTTGGATGTGATGTTTTGTTTGTTGTGGCTAAAATAGCCTATTTTGTCTTTTGTGACTATTTTAGCCACAAACTATCTTGCCAAACGAACCCTAAATTATTTCAAAGTTTATTCCGAATCAAAATATGTGGTTGAGATTAAATTTGTATAGTATAGGATTCATATGTAGAATAAATTTGAACTACAAAATAATAATTTTGAGGCCCCGTTTGGCAAGATGGTCGGGACTAAATTAACCCACTAAAAGACAAAATTGGTTAAAAAGTTAATAAAATAAAATGTCACATTTAAATCATAATAATTTCACTTGTTTTAAAAACAAAAACAAAAGTTCATCCCAAATGAAATTTTTTTAGTTAGGCTAAAATAGTAAAAAAATCAAGTCAAAAAGTTCTTCCCAAACAAAGACCGAATAATTTCTAAGTAATTAAATTTAAATTTGTGGGGCCGTTTGGTAATGTTTTTGTTTTCAGTTTATATTTACAAAAATTTTAAAAACTATCATAAAAACTTGTTTGATAATTTTTTTTGATTTATAAATTGTTGTCTTGGTTTGTAAATTTGAGAAAAAATTGTAAACTCATTTTTTGAGTTTACGTTGGTTTTTAAACGGAAAAAACGCAGAGAAACAATGTTTTGGGAGGGTGCCATGTTCGAAACTGCGTAGAAGCAAATTTTCAATTTTCCAGGTCAGTCTCTCTCCCTTTCTCTCTCTCTTTGCCGAAACGAGAACCGAAGGAGAGGGATCGACGTCGGATCGAGGCCGGAGGAGAAGGATTGACGCCGAAGGAGAAGTATCGACGCTAGATCAAGGTCAGAGGAGAAGGATCGACGTTGGAGAAATCACGATTGATGTCGAACAGCTCTTCGTCGTCGTCGTCGTCACTGGATCTAGGTGGTCGGTTTGGAGAGGGGGTGGATCGAGGAGTTTTTTGAGGCCAGCCCGAATGTCTCCGCCGGTAAAGGAGGAGGGGGTAAGAGGGCTGAATAGAAGAGAGAGGGCAAACCAGAAGAGGATGGATTTGAGGGGCTCGGATTGGGGGAAAAAAAAAGAGAGGAAAAAGAGAAGGGGAGAGGGAGAGAGAGAGAGAGAGAGAGAGAGAGAGAGAAGGAGATGAAGATAAAAATCTGTTAGACAACAAAATGAAGATATTTTGTCATAAATATTATTTTGTCACAAAAATGAAGATAGAAATCTTCTTTTGTCATAAATAATAAAAAATAAATATAAATATTTTAACAAACATGTTTTTTAGTTTATATTTTTCTCAAAATAAACAAAAATAAGTTTATAATTTTTTTTTAACATAAACAACAAAACATAAACGTTATCAAACTCTACCGTAGTATTTTTGATTTTTTATGGACTATTTAACAAACGACAGCGAAGATGTCCAAACATGTTTGGTAAGTAGAGACTGAAATTATGGGATGATTTGAGAAATTGGTTAAAAGTTTGACTTTTTGATTTTTTTTTGGATTTTTTGTCCTTTTGTGTGTAAAAAATGTGAGAGGTGATGTGATCTAAAAGGAGTTAAAAGTTAAAAACTAACTTTTTACTAGCTTTCCAAATTACCCCTTTATATCAAAATGATAATAATAATTATAGAGAATATTTTTACTTACATGTGTTTGGATGGTGATTCTATTTACACCTAAATAGTAATTCAATACAACTAATTAAAATCTTAAAATTTTAGTTCTTATTATATTTTAATATAAATTTATGATATACATTAAATCCTATAATATATATATATATTATGATACACCTTTTTCACTTATACATTGTTTTGAGAGTATGTTAACTTGGAGATAAAAATGATATATGGACATCGCATTGATGTGAACTCATAAATATTTCATGTCGTTAACATGAGTACTTGATCAGAAGAGTTTTCCCTCTCTAGAAATGTGTAGAAAGCCTGTGTTCTTCTTCATCATTTGAGGAAGTCAGTTTTCGGTGTTTCGTTTGCTTGGGGTGTTTGATTTTGTTTTGTTTTTTTTGGCCTTGGGTCTCTTTTTGTGCTGTGTATGTTTAGTTGGTGTTATTCTCTTTTGTATTGGGTAAGGGTTGGATAGGGTATACCTGGTCGGCTCTTTTGGGGTAAAGGGGTTCAGCCTTGTAGTTTCCTTTTTGGGATGGCGGGTTTAACTGGGGGTCCGGTTCGAGAAGGCAACTGGACGAACATTAGTGATACTGAGGTGGGTAGTGAATATTCAGAAGAAAGAATGGCCACTTTTTCTCCTCGTGCATATATTCCTCCATCCCATCATCACTTGCAGTGTGGTGTGAGTATGGAAATGAAGGCAACAACCTGGGGGGTGGGCCAAAATATGTATCACCAGTGTTTAGTGGGTTATGTTCATGATATTAGGGAATTTGATGTCTATCTGATGCAATCGTATCTGGATGATCTTTGGCATGTGGAGGGGTTCATGCATGTCTTACGTCGAAGTAAGAACTTTTACATTTTTTCGTTTGAGCATGCACATGATTTGCATCGTATAGTTGCCAATGGTCCTTATGCAGTTGCGGGGGCTCTGTTAATAGTAGATTTCTGGCGACCTGGTTTGGTGCTGGAGAAGTTAGTCTGTAATGACCCGGAACCATGTGACGTAATTCCCGATAATTAATTATGTGATTATATGATTTAATTGAAGAATATCTGTTTGACTTTGAAAAATATCTGTTTGACTTTGAAAAATATCTGTTGGGATGACAACTTCGGGACTGAAATTGATGACCGTAATGGATTCAGAAAATGAAATTGAACACGCCTAAGTGATACCGGGAATTTTTAGAACTATCTGAAACGATAAATTGAAGACTGAATTTCGTCTGATTCGTAAGGCTTGTTTGGCTCCAAGTTTGGCACAATTTTATATTTATGTTATAGATAAGGATTGTGACCATTTTGACTCAAGAACCAAAGAAAGGAAATATCTGGGAGAGAGAAGAGAGAGACCAAGGAGAAAGGAGAGAAAGCAAGAGGAAAGAAAGGAAATCAAGGGTAGATCTCCTCCAAACCAAAGAATCAAGGTAAGATTTTCATGAATTAAGTGATTGATCTTTGATCTTTAGCATTTGAACTCAAGATTATGGCTTAAAGTAGCATGAATCATGTCTATTTTGTATCTTTGAAGAAGAACCTCCATGGATGTTTAGAAATGAAGCTTTGATGTGTTTGTTATGGATTTCCATCTTGATTCATGGGATTGATCTTATATATGATGCTATTGGGTTTGAATTGAAGATATAATGGTTAAATCATGTTGTTATACAAGTGTTTTGGGACTTGGATTTCATGAATGTTGAAATGGTTTTGTAAAAAGGAGGGATCAAAGCTTTGGAAAATTCCAGAATTTCAGAATTTCGCAGTGTCCGCTCGAGCGGAGGGAAGCCCGCTCGAGCGTGAAAATCCACCTCTCAGCAGTTTTGGGGAAATTGTACTGTCCGCTCGAGCGGAAATGTGGGCGCTCGAGCGGGAAGGCTTATTTTCAGAAAAGTTTGAGAAGTTATTCTACATGATTTTCACGTGTTATTTGCATCTTTTAACATCTTATGAGCATGAAATGAACATGAAATGAAGGAAAGGAAGAATGTAATGGTATGAATTATGTGAAATGATAATGATATAAGTTAAGAATGTGTTATACTGTTGATGTTTGCAGGTCAGATTGAGAAGACCGTGCCATCGGTATCGGAAACCCTCTGTAAGTAACATTTCTATAAATGGTATGTTCTTATGAAAGTATGTTCAAAAGTGATATGATATGATATGTTGAAATGATAATGTTCTCTGTGAACGAATGTCCTTGTTTGCGAATCTATATGGCATCCATAGATAGTCCCAAGTCATGGGGGACGGCATGAAAATGCGGGTCCATGACCAGTTTACGAGATCTCAGTATGTGTTTAATCAGTGTACGGACCGGTTACTCTAGTTGGTATGTGTTTAATCGGTGTACGGACCGGTTACTCTAGTTGGTATGTGTTTAATCGGTGTACGGACCGGTTACTCTAGTTGTTTGATTGTTTACTCTATGTGTTATGTGAAAAGGTTATGAAAAGGTTATGAAAAGATTCTGTGGATTATGCCATTAATGACTGTTGACTGTTTATAACTGTATATATGAAATGTCAGGGTTCGTTCACTAACCCCTTTACTTTGATGTTACTTGCTGAGCTCTAGCTCATTGTTTGTATTTATGTATTTATAGGTGAGCATTCGGGGAGTCAAACCTAGGCGGAGTCTTGACCGAGCCGCCGTTTTGAAGCCTACCAGTTTTGTGTGCCTCCGAGTTGAGGCTAGGCCTGGGAGGCCGTTGTGAGTTCCTGTTTTGTTTTGTTGAACAGCTGTAACTGTATGAGATGTGTTGTATATGTTCTTATGGTGCATGTTATGTAATGTTCAGATAGTGGGTAATTAACTCATTTTGACATGTAAATGTATGTCCATTTTTATGCACAGCTCTTTGGACTATTAGTAGTTTGTTTTCGCTTCCGCGAGCCCCGTTTATTTATGTTTTGTACAGTAAGGCCTGTGGTAATCTAGGATTACTGGCCGGTCTCGTTGCCAAACTTTTCGGGGCGGGTTTGGGGCGTGACATAGTCATTCCCCGTGCTGGGATTTGGGTTCGCATGTTTGGGTTACCGTTTGAATGTTATACTGCTGAGGCAAGTTTTTGTTTAGGAAAGGCCATTGGAGAGGTTATTCAGGTTGATGTGGATATGTTTGGAGGCACCATTGATAAGTGGTTTTCTCTTAAAATTCCAAGATAGAAGCCATCAGTGGATTGAATGTCAATACGAACGTATCTGTCGTATGTGTAAAAAATGTGGCAAGATTGGTCACACCGATGGGCAATGTGCCATGTCTTTCCAAGACGGCAAAGCTTTTATTGATAATCATCTAGCTCAAATTGCCAAACAACTGGGGACTAGGGTGATTCAACAAGGTGATCAGAGATTGTATACATCAAAAATTCGAGCGACTGCACACCGGCCAGAGAGACGATCCACTCGGCTGCATCATAGAACGACTCGAACTCCTATACTCGAAACTGGTATGTTGGCTACTGGTGGTAAGATGCCTATGGATAGCCCAAGTCACACTGCTTTTGTCGAAGATTGGGAACGTGAATGGGATCATAGCAGTCATCTGGTGCTTTCAGATCGAGATGGTCAGGGTCTAGGTGCTGCCATGCAAATTGTTCAGGCCCCTATACCAGTGGAGGATCATCTGCAGGAGGTGGTTAGGGTAGATCTTCAATCTAAGTCAACTCGGGATCTTGACCTATTGCCAAATAAGGCGATCAACTTAGTAGTTGAGCTTGAGTTAATGTGGAATAAATGGGCTGAAAGTCTTCAGGCCATGGGCATAAATGCTGGACGGCTACTGATGGACGTCGATTAAGCAAAAAAGACAAGTTCGCAGTGGGAAAGACAATGGTCTACAGAGATGAAAATGGAAATTATAGGCCAACGATTTTATGAGTTTATGGATTGGGATACTACTATTCGGTCTCTTAAACACGATGGATTGGGCCGAAGGTTGAATTTTCCGTATGGCGAGAGATATTTGGGCCAACAGACGTTGGTTCTAGCTGGGCCTCACAAGGGCGGGTTGATACAGTCTATTGGGCCAAGCAATGAAGCCTCATGCTCAAGAGGGAAAAAGATATTGGGTTGTCCCTATACAGGGCATTAGGTGGTGGAACATGTAAATGGGCCTCCTTACAAAAGAAGATTGATGGATAGTAATCACGACAAAATAGTTGCTTATTTTTCGGAAGGGGTCGCTGAGGTCGAAGGTGGATTTGGGGAAGAGGGGGTAAATATCCATGATGTCGGTGGGATTTTTGATTCGGTAGTTATTGTTAGTCCAGTGGGAAGACGACGACGGAAAATTCAACGTGGCTTGGCGAACTATGGTCTCATAGCTGAGCTAGAGCGAAATGGCCAAGCTAATTCGATGGGGGCTACTGGTACTCTCCATCTTGGCTCATCTAGGACTCAGCGGAGGGGATCTCATTCGCAGCGTTTTCTGGATCTCTCTAGACGGCGTCAGAAAAGCATGCAGAAGGGTAGGCAAGATGGTAGGGTCGATCTGGGTGAATGCTTTTCTCGTCGTTGTAAACGACGATTTCATGCGACAATGGGTCTGCAACAGAGGTTGGTAGGAGGAGTTGAGTCGGGTTATGATTGCAAACCAAGTTCTTCGGATACCTATGGGGGGTCTGTTAATTATCCACCATGGACGGCTATGGATAGAGTCTTTATTGATACGGAGGCAGCGCGCATGAAAGAGCTCTTACTTTCATAACCATCGCAAGATATAGAATGGGTTTTTCAGGAGGTTGTCCCACAACAACCTCCTCAGAGGCCATGAGGATTTTCAACTGGAATTGTAGGGGTCTGGGTAACTAAGCAATTGACCCATCGATGGCGGCCAAATTTAATTTTTTCAGTGAAACAAAGCAATTGTTTAAACAGTTGGATTTTTTAGGAATGTCTCTGGGATACAGAAATAGTGTTGGTGTGGATTGTAATGGCAGTCGGGATGGTTTGTAGGCTGCTTGGGATGATTGTCAAAACATCACCAGTGTTGAAACTATTGATCGGTATTTGTTGTTATATGTTTCTGATGTGGTAACGGGTGATTGGTATTTATTTCTCGTGTATGGGCATCCGGTTTTGTCGGAGAGTATGAAATTTTGGCAGAAGCTTGAGCAAAAGATACGCGGATGTGCAAGACTGGTAGCACTAATTGGGGATTTTAATCAAGTGCGAAGTGTGGAGGACAAATGGAGTCCAAAGTTTCCAATGGTTCGGGGTGAGAGTTCTTTTAATGATCTTATTTTTAAAAACAATTTAGTTAAACTTCCAAATCAAGGGGTGTGGTATACATGGAGCAACGATCGATCTGATTCGAATATTATTTATGAACGGCCGGACTGAGTGTTGGTGTCTTCTGATTGGTTTGAAACGTTTCCTAATGCCTCACTTATGGTTCTGCCTATTCAACGCTCGGATCATAGTCCATTGGTTTTTTATACGGACATGGTGGTTCGACAAAGCAGGTGCATTAAAAGATTTGAGGCTATCTGGTTAATGGATGACACTTTGAAGCATATTGTTCCTTGTGCTTGGAATGTGTTGACTCCAGGATCTAGCCAATTTGCGCTTTGCCGAAAACAGAATATTGTGTTTAATCATCTCCGAAATTGGAGTCGTTTGTCATACCGAAGTCTGCAAGGACAGATTAATGAGAAATGGCAGCTATTATGACTATGGATGATTCTTTAATGGAGCAGAGTATTCAACGACAATTTGAGGATTTACTCAGTAAGCAAGAAATCTACTGGGGCCAACATTCCAAACAGCGATGGATGAGACACGGAGAGCGGAACACAGATTCTTTTATCAAATGGCCTCTTAAAGAAAGAAAAAGAATCAAATCACTGTTTTGAAAAAGGAGGATGGCTCGCTTCTTACAGATCAGAAGGAGATTCATCAAGCTTTTATCAACCATTTCAAATCTTTGTTTAAGTGTGAGGACCACAACCAGAATAGGAGCTTGCAACATTCCTACGTAGGTGCCTTTCCACATCATTTTGATTTAATTTATGTTTTTAATTGTCATTTAAGTGAGGCCCACATTACTTTATTAAATCAAACTTTTACTGCGAATGAAATTAAGAGGGCAATCTTCCAAATCGGAAAATTGAAGGCATCGGGGCCTGATGGGTTTATTGCGGGGTTTTATCAGCAATTTTGTCATGTTGTTGGTCCATCAGTAGTTGAGGCGGTGTTAGCGTTCCTAAATTCTGGTTTTTTACTTAAGGAACTAAATAAAACTTTTATTTGTTTGATTCCAAAAAACAATGAGCCGATAACTGTTAATGACTTTAGACCAATTAGTCTTTGTAATGTGCTGTATAAAATTAGGTCTAAAGTCTTGGCGAATAGACCGCGAGAGGTGTTACCTGACTTAATTGATGATAGTCAAAATGCCTTTCTCAAAGGTCGGCTCATTTCTGATAATATTTTGCTCGCACATGAGTTAATTGAGTTTAGTAGACATCGTAAGAAGGGTAAAAAATTGTTTTTCGGGCTAAAATTAGATATGAATAAGGCTTATGACTGGGTTGATTAGAATTTTTTAATTTCAATACTTCGTCGCATGGGGTTTACTGAGAGATGGGTCCAGTTGATAGACCAATGTGTATCAACAGTATCTTTTTCAGTTTTACTTAATGGCCAACCATGAGATTATTTCACTCCCCAAGCTGGTTTGAGGCAAGGGGATCCTTTGTCGCCCTATCTGTTTATCATCGTCATGCAAGCATTATCTGAGGGCTTCGTTTACTTTGCTCAGCAGGGTATTTGTAAGGGTATTGCTATAAGTCGACATTCACCTCCAATTTCCTATTTGTTGTTTGCAGATGATTGTTTTTTATTTATGCACTTTAAGAGTAAGGAGGTATGGTGCTTGCAATGGTTGTTAAATGTTTTTTGCCAACAAACGGGCTTACAGATTAACATTAACAAGTTTGAGTTGTACCCAAGCCCTAATTTTAGTCCTAGAGAACGGCATCTGTTGGAGTCTATTTTCCATTTTAAAGTAGTTCTTAATCTAGGAGTTTATTTGGGGGCATCTATGGATTGGTCGGGTAAGTCAAAAATGTTGTTATTTAAGGCCTTGGTTGATAAAGTTGCTGGGAAGTTGCAAGGGTGGAAATGTGGTCTGTTAAATCTTGCAGGTCGATGTATTATGGTCAAACATGTGTTACAAGCAATCCCGTTATATATCATGTCAGTCTTTAAAGTGCCATGCACAGTCACTCATAAATTAACGGCTAGAATTCGTCGTTTCTTATGGAAATCAGATAAAGAACACGGGCTATGTTGGAAACAATGGGATAGTTTGTGTGTTGCTAAGCTGGAGGGTGGCCTTGGCTTCAAAGATTTGGGCTGTTTCAATCAAGCCTTATTAGCAAAAACAAGCATGGCGGTTAATTTCTAATCTGACATCCTTGTTTGCTAAAGTGCTTTTAGGTAAATACAGTTCTGTTGATAATTTCCTTCATATTAGAGGGACCAAGATAGCGTCATGGGGGTGGAAGAGTCTTATTTGGGGTAAGGAGTTGTTGAAGGCAGGATTACTATGGAGAGTTGGAAATGGGCAATCAATAAACCCTTTCGTGGATTTGTGGATTCCAGGGCAAGACAACCCAGTAGGAGGAGTTGGGTTATCCCAATATCTACCTACAATGCGAGCGAATAACTTGATAGATTTTTCTAATCTTTGTTGGCGTCGAAAACTAATTCAATGGTTATTTCCTGAAAGAGTGGTCCCATCCATCTTAGGTATTCACATTCCTTTGGTCTCTTGTTCTGACAAGTTGGTGTGGAGGCCAAACAGGAATGGTCTATACTCGGTTAAATCAGGCTATTGGGTTGCCATTAGGTGAAAATTTGACAGGTCTAATGGGGCAAATGTGGTTGATCCTTCGATTTGGAAAAAATTGTGGAAGACTAAAATACCTTTAAGATGGATTTTATTCATTTGGAAGTGTCTCCACAATGTTCTTCTGGTCCAGTGGCAGCTTAAACGAAGAGGTCTGCAGGTTGATCCCACTTGTGCTAGGTGCGAGCAAGCAAATGAGACCATTGAGCATGTTTTCTTCGAATGCCCTTAGTCTCAAAGAGTTTGGAGGGGTACAGCTTTGGGGTTAGACTTTACTTGTGGGAACCCTGTGGATTTCCAAACTTGGTGGGCAGACTGGACTAGGAGTGTTCAGGAGGAAGACATTATAATTCATTCCATTACTGTTATGGGGGCAATTTGGAGACAGTGTAATCTTAAAGTGTTTGAAGACAAGCAATTGACAATAGACCACACTTTAAATTTGGTTTTTGATTTTATATGGCAATGGACCCATGGCTGTGTAAAAGATACTAATGATATATTTACATGTGCTAAAGTAAGGGTGCAGGTTCCTTCTTCAAATAATTGTTATGTTATTACTAACACTGCTACCTCATATGATCATTTTCAGCTCTTTACCTGTGTGATGGATGGCGCATGGAACCACAACACCGAAGTAGCTGGTATGGCATGGGTCTGTTTTGATGAAGCTCAAGTGCAGGTGTCACAACAAATGTTATCTCTCTGGTTGCCCTCTCCTCTATTGGCAAAGGCTAGAATGCTTTTGGAGGCGATAAAATGGGCTGTCAAGATGAAGATTCAGTGCCTCTCGATATTTATGGATTGCTAGATTTTGGCAAATAGTTTTGAGAAAAAACCAACCCGGAGTGGGAGGTTGATTTGGTTGTCCAGGATGTATTAGCTTTAAGTAAGTTTTTTTAGTTTTTATCTGTAACTAAGGTGGATAGGACTCTAGTGGAGCCAGCACACAAACTGGCAAAATCTGTCAAACTTCTACCTTATGGATAATATATTTTGATGTTTTGCCTGATTCTAAAAAAAAAAAAAAAATGTTAAAAGCTAACTTTTTGATTTAACTTTTAACATCTTCCTAAAAGATTATATTTAAGTCTCTTTATTTTCTTTCTCAAATTTAAATTATATTTTCTTTTAATTCTTTCCTCAAAGCCACTTCAATACATACTAGTAAGCACTTCAACACCCATCTTAATTCATGCACACTGAGAGGGAGATTTGTGCCGAAGAGATATAGCCGACCTACGTAACGCAGGTGTGACAGACCTCACGGCGCCGAGCTGCTTTCTCAGTGGGCGCGGTTCTCCGGCTTGTCGTGCACGACCAAGGTAGATTGACCGACCAGGCGTAGAGTAAGGCCTGGCCGAGCTATGACTTGGCAGACATTCGGCTGGACGCGCAACCGAGCTAGTGGCAGTCCGAAATGAATCCAGGCCGAGAAGAGGACCAGCACGCTTCACCTTTAGTTAACCCGGAAGGAGTATGGACCGGGATGGTGGTCGGCGTGCGCCCGGCCGGTTAGCTCGGAAGCTCGGCAGTGTTATCTGTGGTTGTGATTTTCTCCGAGGAATAGGCCGGTTGTGGTATTCCGGTCAGGTGTGCCACTTGGGCCAATGGCGTGATGCAGAGGAAATCTGCTCCAAGCACGCATCAATACCGTTTGGCAGTTTTATATGTACTATTTGGGGGTTTTTGGCCTTTACACGTGTAAGGTGGTGGGAGGCGAGCATTGCCACCTGTCCAGGAAAGGACAGCAGAGGTAGTGCACGCACAATCCTGAGGCTGCATGGCTAGCCTAGAAATAAGAATGGAAGATGAACGTTAGAGGTATGCAATCCGAACGACTCTCTTTCTCTCTAAACAGTATTCTTCTTCCCCAAGTGATATGATTTGATCGTCGGAGGGTCTATCCGGCGACCCACTGCCGGGCAGCTCACCGTTTCTCTGTTTCCAGGTTAGACGCCGTCACGCAAAGCTTGAGTTCAAGGAGTACGGAAAGCACTGAATATTTTGCCCTCGTACAATTGGCGCCGTCTGTGGGAAGTCTTTGATACTCACACCTTGCTCTTCAAGCTTCTTCGACCATTTCCATGGCCAACAACGACGAAACTCCGCTATCTGTCGTCGATGGTGTCACTCCTGAGTCTGTCCGACGGAGAGAAGGCCCCCCGAATGTTCCAGCCATGGCGGGCCTAGAGACTTCTTCGCGAGGTGCGCGAGACAAATGCGGGAGGAGTACTGATCGCTCGAAGAGTCCAGAGGGTCGTCGGCGGCGGGAGGGAGTCCCGTGCGCAGCGCCTAGAGCACAAACTCAAAGACCAGGACGCCCTCATTCGCAAGATGGCGGCTGAGATGAAGATGCTGAAATGCCAGATTAAGGGAAAGGGTGTTACTAGAGAGGGCAACCTCAGTGAGGGCACCCTGTCTCCTCGTTCTAGCAGTCGCCACCAGGGAAGGACGCACTCTCTCTCTATCACCAGAAACTATGGGGTTGGGGATTCCGACCCAAGGGAGGGCAGGTCCCTCACTCGCGATAGCACCTACCACCCCTCACGCCCGTCATCGACGTCGCGATACTCTTTCTCCACCCGTTCCAGAGACCTGGGGGATGTGTTGGAGGAGAGGGCGCGCCGTTGAGAGGCTCATTGAGTGTTGGCGTTGCAGAGGTTGAGCACCCAAGTTCGTTGTAGCGAAGAAGTGGCAATGCCAGCGCCCAGGGTGATGGCCCCTGCGCTAGTGGACAAAGAGCTGGCGAGACTTATAGCCACGCCGCTGTCTCCAGAAATCGAGAGTACACCGCTCCTTGCCGGATTCCACCAACCTAAGTTCACCTTGTACGACGGCAAGACAGATCCGTACATGCACGTGAGTCATTACCGGCAAGTAATGGCTAGCCACCGGCGCAATGACGCCTTGATACCGTTTGGCAGTTTTACACGTACTATTTGGGGGTTTTTGGCCTTTACACGTGTAAGGTGGTGGGAGGCGAGCATTGCCACCTGTCCAGGAAAGGACAGCAGAGGTAGTGCGCGCATAATCCTGAGGCTGCATGGCCAGCCTAGAAATAGGAATGGAAGATGAACGTTAGAGGTATATAATCCGAACGACTCTCTCTCTCTCTAAACAGTATTCTTCTTCCCCAAGTGATCTGATTTGATCGTCGGAGGGTCTATCTGGCGACCCACCGCCAGGCAGCTCACCGTTTCTCTGTTTCTAGGTTAGACGCCGTCACGCGAAGCTTGAGTTTAAGGAGTACGGAAAGCACTGGATATTTTGCCCCCGTACACACACCAAACCACACGATTAGAACACTTTGGAAAGTATTTCCAAACAACAAACAATGTCTATCATTTCCTTCAAGTGAAACAACACGAGGTCTACGAAAAAGAATAGAAATCAGAGTATAGGATATCTACAAAAACAACAGCTTAATGGTTGCAAAAAATTTAATTCATAATTTTTTAGGAAAATGAACGCACATAATGCGGAGGGCTAGGGTTTGTCGACGTGGTTCTTTTTTGTTATTCTCTTTTGTTGGTACCATCGTTCACTATATGTAGGGGTGTGCATAATACCGCTGAAACTGCCGAAACTGCCAAAACCGCACCGAGCCGCACCGCCAAGGCAAATTTGTTATTATTTTCCAATCAAACTGCCGGTTTTTGGTAAGAAAAATGGCAAATTCTAGTGACACTTTTATCAATCCGCCAGTTTCTATTTTTCTTCCAAACCGCACCGACCCGCACCGCTATTAAATCATGTTTTATAAGGTTCTAAAAATTCTTTTTTACTTAAGTTTGCTTGTTATTCTATACCTTAGAATATAGTATTACATTACTGCTCAAGGGGAATTCAAGATGTCAGTAATCCAAAATAAAGTTGGATTCCAATTCACTTTTCAATCTTTTTTTTTTTTTTTCTGGCCATGTTGCAAACTTGCATCAGCTCACTTTTCAATCTAAATACTTTTCAACAGTAAACATTTTCAATATATTGTAAACCCTGAATGATATTAATTTTATGTATTGTATTTGATCATTGTAGCTTCCACAGATGCTTGTAATGAGCTGATGGCATAGTCGTTGATATTATCATGTTGTTGCTACACGTGCTACATCAGAAGAAAACTTCACAAGATGCTTAACATCACGGTATCTCTCGTCTTTTTTTTACTCTTTGATTTAAGTTTTGTAATTTGAATTATATTTTTTATAAACCGCCAATCCGCTCAAACCGCCAAGGCAAATCTGCCATTATTTGCCAACCGAACCGCCGATTTTTGATAAAGAAAATGGCAAATTCTAGTGACACTTTTATTAATTCGTCACCCGCCATACGGTTTCTATTTTTCTCTCAAACCACACCGACCCGCACCGCGCACACCCCTAACTATATGTAAACAAAATAATGAGAAATTTATATGCCGTCGTTCCCTGTAATAAAAAATTTGTTTAAGGATTTTTGAAAGAATTTTAAAAGTGATGCAATTTTTGTTCAAAAAAAAAAAGTGATGTAATTTGAGATTTTTAATTTGTTTATTATTTGAATATACTACAAATTATGATTTTATTTTAAAAGGTAATTTATGAAAAAATATAAAGTGTATTCAGAGGAAATAATAACCCTAAATAATTTAATAGAGAATATTGAGAAATTAAGCTTACTGAATTATTTTTTAGATGCAAATAGAATCCCCCATTTTATTTTAGTTTTAAACTTTTTTGTTGGCTTATTTTTGCCTTTGGTAAATTCTTATTAAAAAAATTTAAAAAATTTTAGGCTTTCAGATTCTACTTGACCAAAAAAAAACCAAAAAATGTAAAAATTTTATAAAAAAATAGAATAGACAAAAAAAAAAAAAAATCCAAAATGCTTGTTTGGTAACCATTCCGTTTTCAAATTTTAGTTTATATTTACAAAAATATTAAAAACTGTCATAAAAACTTGTTTGATAATTTTTTTGGTTTATAAATGGTTGTCTCAGTTTATGAATTTGAGAAAAAAACGTAAACTCAAAAAATGAGTTTACGTTTTCAATTTTTTTTTTTCAATTAATTATTTTTGCAAATAATTTTTTTTTCAAACAAATTTTTTTTTTCAATTATTTTTTTTTCAATTAATTATTTTTTCAAATAATATTTTTTCAATTATTTTTTTTATTAATTTTTTTTCATTTTTTTAAATAATTTTTTTTTCAATTATTTTTTTAATTAAATTTTTTCAATTATAATGTGTGTGATCCCATTGTCATAAATAATAAAAATAAATATAAATATTTTAGGCTTGAACAAACATATTTTTTAATTTATATTGTTAAAATTTTTTAAACATTTTGTTCAAATCCAACGCGTTTATAATTTATGTCTTTCTAAAAATAAACAAAAATCAATTTATAAAATTTTTATAAACATAAATAAAACAACGTAGACGTTACCAAACGCATCTAAACATTTTTTTATTTATTTTGGTTTTTTATTTTTTTAATGAAAATTTTCAATTTTGTTTTTATTTATTTTTTTATATTCACCTCCACAAGATGGAACTAAAAAGTAAAAAAAATTCTCAAACAGTAAAACACAGCAGACCAGCAACTAAAAGGTTTTTGCAACCGTCAATTACACGCATTTCAAAGTATGCCAATTCAAATATTTATTTTTTATTTTTATGATCATGGTAGGAGGGAAATATGGAAAGTTGTATGGCACAATGACAAGTTATATATTTATATGCTATATAATTTTAATAAATTTTTTAATGAAGGTGTTTGCATTTATAAAATTATTTCATCAAAATTCAATCAATCTTAAGTACGGAAAAGCTCAGACAGAGTTAACTCTTGATTTTATCTTATATTAAACATTTCCGATCTACAAAATAAGTGAAGACCTTTTAAGAAATTTACATGTTTTTCCTTTTTTCTTTTCTTTTTCTTTTTTTTTAAAATTTGGTATTCATGTCTCATTCATTTGATACACTTTTTTGGTTTCCAACAATTAAGTAGAATAACAAACATGAGCATTACTTTGACATGGGATGTGATCCAATAATCTAGTAGTCATATCATAGGGTTTGATGAGTACACTGCAGGAATTTTGGCCATTAGCGACGTTTAAAAAACGCCACTATAAGTCATAAAAACGCCGTTAAAGGGTGGCGTTTATAACTATCGTTGCAGATATGGCCGCCGTCTTAAGTTTATGATGTTTATTAAACGTCACTAATGACTTTAGCCGGCGCTTTTTAAAACGTTGTAAATTCTTACACATCCGTAACGTGAAATCCGTCACAGTTAAACGCTGACGTCATATGACGACATTTAGTGACATTTTTAAAAAACGCCATCTTTTCTCCTTATTATCTTAAAAAAAAAATTCTACTACTATTTATGGGGGAAAAAAAATATCAGTAACTTTCATTTCTGAAAATAATGCTTCTCAAAAAAAACAAAAAAACAAAAAAACAAAAAAATTTAGCAAAATACGAATTTGATTGTCAAATTGCACTATTAGCTAAATAAGATCAAATCTGAAAGTTAAGGATTCTTATATAGAAGCACATAAACAAAAATAAACCAAACAAGTTTAATTCCTCTTCCAAATGACTACAATTTTACATTTGACAAGCAACACAAGAACATTGTAACATTTCGTAGCTGTTTATATTTAACCACAAACCATACCCCAAAAAAATGTTAATAAAACCATTAAAATATTGGAAAACTCATTCATGGGCCAATGCTTATTTCAAGGAACAGCTGGCCAATGCTCCTACAAAAAAACACTGGAATCAGTCAAAAAAATAGAGAAGCTAACCCAAAAATAAATAAATAAAAAGTTAGCAAATTATAATTATTGCCAATAATAAAGCTAGCAAAAAACAGGTTTAAAACTCTTCACCTCCACCACCTGCAAATACCCACATTCAAAAAAATTTCACGTTCATCACATAAATATATTTACTCATAAGAGTGAAGGACCATCATAATCTGTATGAAGTTCAGGGTGGCATTCAGGAGGAAGTTGCCTTCTAGCTAAAATTTCTTCATTTGGAGAGAACATACATGCCTCAGTAGATATCAATTCAAGAAAACAATACAATCTAATTTTTGCCCTTTCAAAATGGGGCATATATCAGAGATCAATTCTTCAAACTAGCAAAATAAATACTGATTTATTACTAAAATATGTTCCTCATTAATGATTTCAACTGGTTCATACTATGATGATCCAAACAAAAATTAATGAGTAGGACAATAAAGAAAGAACAAAGCATATAGACAATGAGATGAGGGTTTGTATGTGTTTTATGTTGTGTGAACATTTGACAGTCAAGCAGAGCATAAAATGTGTACCTACCTACCTGTCTCCTTCACCCCCAAGGTTTGTGATATTTCAAGAGAGAATGTAATTTGTAAAGCATTCAATTTTATACACTGAGATGAGGGTTTGTATGTTTTGTATATTCCATTTCCTGCAAATACAATTACTGGTATGTTTTCGTGTTCTCAATAATGTAATAAATATATATAGGTATATGACTTACTCATGCCTCTGTAATTTCATGTATGCCAAAAAGGTGGCCATATGTGGCAAGGGTCAAAGGTGAAGGAGAGGGACGGAGAGAGGAATAGAGGTGGCCGATAGTGGTAGTAAGGTCACAGATGACGATGGAAAGAGTAATAAAACAGGTAAGAAAATCACAGAATACTGTTTGAGTGTTGCAAGAGACTTACTTCTTACAATTGAAAGCAAGACTAGACTTGCTAGTCGCTGCTTTTCAGCAACAGTAGTTGTAACACTACCAGTCGTGGGGCTGTTATTCATCTGCACAACAGAAAAAATTAATAATAATAATAATAAGGAAAAAAAAAAAGAAGCACACTCAGGAAAGGAATGCTTGGTGCCTGGTGGCCTCAAGTCTACAAACATTCAATAAATTTAAAATAAAAGTGGAGACGGATGCACCGATGCACGAGGAAGCAGAGAAGGTGCAGAAAACCTCCATTCATTGAAATAAGTGAATCAACCAGTTACACCAATGCACAACCAGATACTTTGTTAAAAATTGAGTAGTATACAATGTCATGAATGCAGAATACATTCCTATGATAAAGTCATTGGCAAGAACTCAAGACTCAAAAGTCAAATGAATAAGGACTGTTTGGTATGTAAATAAATGGGATTGAGATGTCCATAAAGAAAATTTCAGGCACATTTCACTTGATGCATGAGGGCCTAAATGCCCTCAAAAGACCAATGATTCCTCTCTCCCAACAAACACCACATCAAACATAAAGGCAAATTTCAAACCTCAAACATATATTTTTGAATGAGAAATTTTAGATCTGAAACATATGTTTTTGAATAAGAAATTTCAAATCTCAAAACATATTTTTGAATGAGAAATCTCATATCTGAAACATATGTTATTGAATAAGAAATTTCGAAATCCAGTATGAAGAGCGAGGAAGATAGTGAGTCATGTGTTTGAGACCAGATCTGATGGAGCAATAGAGGGGGAGAGCGAAAGAGAGAGAGAGAGAGAGGACGAGACCTGAGGGGCGGTAGCGACGGGAGGACCAGACCTTAGGTGGATTACCAGAAACCCAGTATTCATGATCTCGTCTCCTCCTCTTGCTTCGACTCGACCGGTCTCGGTCTCGATCCCTGTCTCGATCCTGATCCATGATCTCGATCCTTTTTCACTCCTCAGTCTCGTAACCTCGCGTTCATGCAACTCAACCGGTCCATCTTCCTCTGCAAAATCATCAGAATCAGAATCAAGAAAAACAAAAAATCGTCTGGAAATTTCAACCAAATCGATTCCAGAATCGATGGATTTAGAATTAAATCTGACCAAGTAATCGTAATCGAACTGGTGAATCTCTCAAGAAGCATGAGAGAGACGGAGAAAACCCTAGATCTAGGACGGAGAGAGCAAGCGATAGAGAGAGAATGATAGAGACGGAAAGAGAAATGGGGAGACGGAGCACTGTTATAAAGTGAAACGCGTGTTTAACGGGTGTATTTTAATCTAACGCGTGTGTTTAACGCGTCTTTCACAACGTTTGTCCAAGAAACGCTGTCTAAGAAACGTTGTTATAGCCAGCTTTTCTTGTAGTGGGATTTTCTCAAATGTTTGGCAGATCACAAAGTTTGGCTAAACTTGGAATGAATTTTTTGAAATTTTTTCTGAAAATAGAAAAGAAAAATAAATTAACTGGACAAAAAGAAATTTGAAATTGCAGAGAAATTTTAAGACACATGCACACAACTAGACAAGTCACAGAATTTTCACACACTAGGACAGAATTGGCTTCAAGAAGTAGCTCAAAAGGAGAAAGTATGTCATGCCCTGATATTTTGACCCATTTTATAATTACTGATCCTTTATTAATCTCCAATTTCAAAATGTGAAGAAAGAGTTGAAGAAAATGAATTAAAGTATAGCCATTTTACAAGTCCAATGTTTATTTGTTCTCATTAGATTTCTCATAGAAGTTACATTTCACTTTACAACCTTGGTGTTCAAAACAATAATACATTATAGTTCAAGAAATAAAACAAATACAACGAAATGCCCAAATAGGGCTTACACCTTTTAAGGCTAAGGCCTTGATTAGACACATAAATGGAATTCTATCCCAAACACATAAGCCTGGTGGCTGTAATTGTTACACGGTCTTGGGTAGAACTCACCCCAAAAGCTAGCTATTAAGGTGAGCGTGCCCTCACGTTTATATGCTTAATATTACTTTAGTACTCAGGCGATGTGGGACTTCGCTTCACACCCTCCCTCACGCCCAACGTGCTCACTCGGCAGCACCTGCGGTGTGTAAGCCAGGGACACGCACCCTACCCATCCTTGAGTACTCTGGTTTTGATACCATGTTACACGGTCTTGGGTAAAACTCACCCCAAAAGCTAGCTATTAAGGTGAGGGTGCCCTCACATTTATATGCTTAATATTACTTTAGTACTCAGGCGATGTGGGACTTCGCTTCACACCCTCCCTTATGCCCAGCGTGCTCACTCAGCAGCACCTGCGGCGTGTAGGCCAGGGACACGCACCCTACCCATCCTTGAGTACTCTGGCTCTAATACCATGTTACACAGTCTTGGGTAGAACTCACCCCAAAAGCTAGCTATTAAGGTGAGGGTGCCCTCACGTTTATATGCTTAATATTACTTTAGTACTCAGGCGATGTGGGACTTTGCTTCACAGTAATCACATAAAACATCCAAAGTGAGCCTCCGTGCTCCATCAAGATCTCCAACAATTCCTAGCAGAGTGGGGGCACATCGTCACAACCTGAAATGTTTGTTATGATAGGGATGAGCTAATGCCTAGTAAGAATACTATTAATAGAGTATGTAAATGATTAAAATGCATACGATCATGCTATGTACATGTTAAGATAAAATCCATATTTTCTCGTTTAAAAACCAAAAATGTTCAATGCATGATTTCCATTGAAAGTCTCATCTACAATCATGGGGTGGTAAATATGCTATAAGTCTCAAGCAAGAGCCACAAAACCATATATACATATATAGATTTATACATAGAAAATATTCCTATATTTGCCGACTCTAAAAATGACGGAGCGATGGGCACCCAAAACCTTTCCCTTCCACATTTGTCGACTCTTGAATCGATGGGCTTGTGGACACCCAAAACCAAGTTTTTCCACATTTGCCGACTCTAAAAACGGCGGGCTTGTGGACACCTAAAAACATTTTCTCACATTTGTCTAGCGATAAGCTCAAGACAGGGCAATTGGACACCTTAACTCCCTGCACGAGTATCAAACACAACACACAACTCGTTTCCCAAAACCCGACTCAACTACCAAGACTCATATGCTATTTATCGCCTTTGACATTTTCCAAATATCCACAAGACTGTAAAATCACATGAGAAAAATTATAATGCACATGATGTATGAGTTTTCAAATTCAATTTACTTAAGGTTTATTCAATTCATAAATAAGATTTAACAACACCAACAACAAGAGATTACTCCAACTTCGCAATTTCACAATTTCCACATTCATCTATTTCAATATATTTATTCAAGAAGGTTCACAAAACCTCATGTCTCAACACCATTACCACAATCACCCCATTTCAAGATTTAAGAATCAATTGAACAAAACTCATCCTTTAAAGCAAAATCAAAACTAGGGTTAAACAAAATTTGGGGCTTTTGACTCATTGGCATTTTAAAAACAATTATTCATCATCAACAACCTTTACCATCAATAGTTATTCAAGACTTTTCCAAATCTTGGACAAAATTCCCTTTTTGTGCATCAACATCCTAATCTAACACATCCATCTAATACATAAGTATAACTAAGAAATTACCACATATACATCTTGAATCATAGATATACTAAGTTAAAAGCACCCCTACCTCGAATATGGAGACAAGAAGATGAAAACCCAAGGAGAACTTCGAAGATGATGCCATTCAATCGGTAGAAACGTTGATCTTCACTTCCTCTTCGTCTTTAGGACAAGATCTTGGATGATCTCTTGAAGAAAATGTGTGAAATTAAGGGTTTAGGGGTAGGGTTTTTGGGACAAGAAGAGAGGGAAAGAAGAGAGAAAGAAAAAGTGAGAAAAAATGAAGCAAAAGATCGAATTTAAGTGTCTGATTCCAAACAGACCACTTGAGCGCTCACTCTTGCACTCAAGCGAAGAATGAAGGGTCCCAAAATTTCAAGCGTAAGGAGCAGACCACTTGAGCACTCACTTCTGTGCTCGAGTGAACTGAGATTTGTTGGACAGACATAGCCTCACAAACTCATTTCCTAAGGCACTCCCTGCACATTAACCTTATTTCCACTTGTAATCATTTAAGTAAATGTTTTCATTTAGTCTCTTACATTTATATTTCATTTACTTAAGTTTACAATGTAAATAAAGAAATACCCCCATTTGGATTTAAAGAAAAATACAAAAAAATAATAATAATCCAATTAAATCAAAAAGTGGTTCCCCCAGTTTTAGTACAGAAATAATTTTTTGACTGAAATTTCTAAGTTTGACGTTGAAGTAAAATCAAATCAAATTAGAAAAATCTCACAAAATCAAATTATACTATTTAATATATAAGGAACAATTACCGCCAAAAATTATTTTGAAAATCAGAAGTTTTGAAAAATCCAATTTCCATACTTAGAAAATTTTCAAGTTAAGTCCAATTTTCGATAGAAAATCTTTTTAATACAACTATCTTTATACGAAAAGGAATAAGGGTTGGGTCTCGACCCGAGCCGTTACAAAACAGTAAGTAAATTCTAGTTAAAATCAAATAAAAGAGTAGTAACATACCAAGCACATGCATGTGAAAAAAAATGAAGTTGTTTGTTGTCCTTTTCTCTTTTGGTCAGCAAAGAGTGTCTTTCCGTAACCATTAATGAACTAAAAATATCATTTATAATCGTAACATTGTTTTATAAAGGCTTATGCAACATGACAGAGAAATTTAATGGACTTACATGGTTGGAAATTTCCTTTTCCTTTATTAGGTTTTTAATATCTTCAAAAGAAATGAGATTCAACTTGTTGGGTCGGTGGACCCTGATAAGTACTGTTCACTCAAACATTGGGTCCAATAGGGGGTTTTGGGGGGCCTCCCCCCAAGGGGGAGGGGGGTCCAGGGGGTACTTTCATAATTCTCATGTGCTTCCGTGTAACCCTAATTCTATACTTATAAATAGATGAGGGGCGCCTCTTTTAGGTTAAAAGAGAGTTGTATTTTTCTTATCATAGTGAAAACCACAATAGCCGTGGAAGTAACCCTATTATGGGGTAAACCATGTAAATCCTTGTGCTCGTATGTGTGTGATTTGTTTGATTCGTTAATTTTTTTCTTGTTTGTTATTTCGTGTCTCACCGATCTTGGTTAGGAAGGGTCAAATCCTAACACAACTCGCTTGTCCAAATGAAAGCCTTACAAGATGACATAGAAGGGATTTAACAGTTTTTAATGCAATATAAGTTAGTAAACTGATGTTTGTTATCTTATACTTTAATTATTGTGCTTACTCTAGTCTAGACACATTCGATATGTGCTGCAAGATATCTTTGACATGTTCTTTGACCAGTTTTGTAATCGGTAGACTTGATGAGAAAATCCAAGGCTGTGTTTGGTGGAGACTTCCAAACGCAATTCCACCCCTTGGTTTGAGTGTGCTGTTTGGTTAGAATTTCAAAAGTTGATTTTACACCCACTTTTCAAAGCACGTCTACCTGGTCATCTTCCCAAACATCCCCCTGAACGTCTAGCCGATTGACCGGAATAGTGTTCGTGTTTTTTTTTTTTTTTTGCACCTGTTATTTTTATATTTTAAATAAAAAAATATTTTCAGAATTTTTTAAAATTGTTTTATGAGCTTTGAATAGAATTTTAGGTTGTGTGTTTGGTTATAAGTTGTAAGTTTTTTAATCAAATATTATATGTCACATCAAAATTTTCAAACTCAATTCAAAACTCTTTTCAAAACTCATAATCAAATAAATTTCCACAATGAAATCATAATTCCAAAACTCACAAACTCAAAATACAACTCTATGTTCAAATCATAATTCTAAAACTCTACCAAATGTTACCCAAAATTTCTGGGATTTGTTGGTTGAGGCTAGACATAGTCATCGACATCAAAAATTTCATCATCTTTGGCAGTTTGGTTTATTGGCTTTGCATCTTGCTTTGAAGCTCTAGTCATCTTTGCAACTATGGGATATTCGAAGTCAGGGTTTTGCTTTGCTTTCCTTTCCTTTGCCTTCAAATTCTTTATCATGGATGTAGGATCTTTTTTCACTATAGTATGACAGTGAAATTTCAATAAAACATAAATTTCTCTAAAGTAACAAAATCAGAATTCAATATGTAAATTTATTTAAGTCAATATTTTCAGTTACCATAGACTCTTGTCTTTGCTTTTGCTTGTTGTTTGTCTACTATTCTTTCTTTTTAGCCTGTTGGCTGTTGTTGCACTTGCATTCCAATTGTACACAGTGAAAATTAAACAAGCCACAAAAATCAATGTGGTCAGAGAATTTACAAAATCCAAAGAAAATTACACACCTGGAAGCAAATAGACAGAGAAAAATAAAGAAGCCACATAAAATAATTGGAGACTAATGTGGTCAGAGAAATTTCAAATTCCAAAGAAAATTACTATTGTCTTTGTCCTTCTTGTGTGGTTCTTGTTGTTGGTTTGTCTCTTGCACTTCTTTCACTTGTTGTTGGTCTACTACTAGCTCTTGTTGCATTTTTGTGAAAATTCAGTAAATAGAAATTTCTCTGAGTTATGCTGACACAATAACATAACTTTCTGTGGTTCAAGATTTTCACTGACCTTGGAGGTGAACTTATTTTGGTGTTTGGTATGGTTGTGTTGCTAGTTGGACAGATAAATCTTCAATTTGTTCATGCAAACTAGTATTTTCAGTTTCAAGCTTTGAAATTGAATCCCTCAACTGTTGCATCGTATTTTCATTATCTTCTTTTTCAACCTCCAACATCTTTAGTCTCAAATTGGCTTGTGCTCTCTTTTTCTTGAAGCTCTGAATTCTTTGTTGTCAAGGTTCTTACTGCAATGTCCTTCTCTTCAAGTAATTGATTCCATTTTTGATCTTCTTGTATTTTGAAATTAGACCCTTAGTCTTTCACGTAGATTAGCAATTCGAGCATCCTTTGCTCGCTTAGATTCTTGATACTGTTCCAATGTTGAGCCACAAATGCTATCATGTTGTTGGTTCATGCGCTCATTGTTATCTTCTTTATCACTTTCCTCTTTGTTTTGTTCTTCATTGTCCTTTTCTTCTCCATTGTCTTCTTTTTCTTTGCCTTCTTTGGCTTCATCTTCTTCATTGCTTTCTTCTTCTTCTCCATTACTTGCTTCTTGTTCTTCTTGATTAGCTTCTACTTCTTCATTCCCTTCCTCTTCTTCAAATGAATCTTCAACTATTTGTTTGAACTTAGCTATTGCTTTTTGTGCTTCTTTCTTCTTGTTTTTTCCAAGACAATTCTCTTTAGATGCGGTTTTAGTTAGCTCTTCTTTATCTACTTGTAATAGGAGGCTTTTTTATTAGAAAAACATTGAAATTTCACTGAGATGAATAAATTGTAAAGATGATAGTTGCGATAGAAATGTAACCTATTGATGTGTAAGAGACTTGATTGGCGTCTTCTGCAATTGGTTGCTTAATTTTTGTAGGTTCCACTTGGCACATCTTGGGAAGTCGGTTGTGTTACTTTCTTCCTAGTCGATAATATTTGCATGTTTGCATAGTCAATACTATGATGAGAATTGAAATATTTAAATTTCACTGAACACACAAAAATATAAGTATCATAAATGTAAATGCAAATGAAAATTATGCTTACCAGCAAGGCAATCACACACCCTATAACTTTCTTTGGAATTTTGTGCAATGCTTGTATAGAATCGGTCAATGTTGTTGTTATTGCTTTTGCCCAATCATACTTCTTCATTACTTCAAGCGGTTCTACATACTTGATATAAACCCACCCTATTGAATCCCTACTTGTTGCAAAAATAGGGTGAGACACAAGTAGAGGGTAACAATGATTGCTACATCTTTAAAGTCATTTGGATACTTCCCTTTCATTGCTTTTGTTAATGTCTGCTTCAGTACAGGACCAGTTAGCCTCGTTGCCTTTGGAAATCTTCGCCTTAGGAATGGTGTGTTTGGCTTCTTTGTGCATTTCAATGACATGGTACCTTTACCACCTTCCAATGCAAAAACCAAGGTCATGTCATTGGTTGAGAAGGTCAAATTCTTCTTACCAATGGTGAATGCTTTGTTCTTTTCATTGTATCTTTGGATAACTACAACTACATCATCATTCTATTTCCTACATCTCTTTGCATCCATCCTTCCTGTGATTAGAGCTTGGATCAAATACGAAAATGGTGTTTTTTGGAGCTTTATAAGTTGGTTTGAATTGAATTCAAGTGTTTCAAAAACAAGGACACAACAGATGAGAGGTTTGATCAGTATTGAATGCTGTAATTTGCTTTATTCCCTTTAAGTCTAATGGGTCTCTTTCCCCTTGAGTTGGAGACCATTCTAGTTGGTGTCTTCTTCTTGATGCTAGTTGCCTCTTGGACTTGGACTTCTTTTTTGTGTGGTGTTTCTAGCGTTTTGTTGCTGCCTTTAGATCTTAGCTCGTAACTAGCAGTGTGAGAGACATTCTATTTTTCTTGTGGTGTTTTTGGTGTTTTGTTGCTACTGTGTTTTGATCTCAGATCATAAGTGGCAGACTTATAGACTTTCTGTTTCTTTTGTGGTGTTTCTAGTGTTTTGTTGCTGCTGCGTTTTGCCATTTCTAGACATTGAAAACATAAAGATGTCAACATGAAATTCCAGAAGAAAATTCAAATGTTATAGAAAATCTCAAATGCTAGAGAAAATTCTAGGCAGAGAAAATCAAAGAAGCCACATAAATGAATGGAAGTATAAATTTGGTCAAAGAAAATTCAAATGCCAGAGAAAATTACAGTTACAAGCACACAACTAACCAGAGAAAATTAAAGAAACAACATAAATTAATGTGGTTAGAGAAAATTAAAGCCAGAGAAAATTACACACACACGAGAGAATATTAAGTGGTTTTTAACCAAATAAACCAAACATGCTAGAGAAAATTAAACATGCTAGGGAAATGTAATGTGGTCAGAGAAAATTACACACACAGAAGAGAGTATTATTAAGTAGTTGTAACCAAATAAATCAATATGGCCAGAGAAATTTTCAATAACTGAGAAAATTAAACATACAAGTACATAACTAACCAAAAAAAATCAACAAAGCAACATAAATTAATGTGGTCATAGACAATTAAACATGCCAAAGAAACTCCACCATTTGATGTATTGAACCATTGTCTGTGGAAACATTTTGAAGACTAAGAACTAAAAGGTATGGTTCAATATAGAGCACGATAAATAAGCAGTAACAAAATTTTCAATCAGTAATACACCAAAATGGATTCTTCTTTCCAAAAACAGAGAAGTAAATATCAATTCCATAGCCTGATCACAACAATCTGAAAAACCCTAACGATACTCCTGAATTTTTCCCCTACACATTAAAAAAAAAAAAAAAAAAAAAAAAGAAGGAAAAAAGAAAAAAGAAAAAAGAAAATTTAAGAGTATAAACAATGTTCATGCCTCTCTATAAAGTTTCCTAGTGATATAGGCAACTGCATAATACATGTATCATAAATTCCCAAAGTTCCAGCAGATTTTTCTGTTAATTTCAGCTCAATAATTACTTTCTGACTTTAACTTTTAAAATATTTCATGAAGTTCATACTAAAAAATTAGCTAAAGATAATAGCATTTTTTTTTCTGGAAATTTAATCTTTTTTTTTTTAAGTGTTTCAAAGATTAAATTTCCAGAAAAAAAAATGCTATTATCTTTAGCTAATTTTTTGGGAGCTTTTTTCATAAATCCATCTTTAATTACTTATGTTCCATTCAACCCATATTCTTTTTGACTATTCCATTAGGTCCTATTTGAGATAAGAAGACCAAAATACCCTTTTTATCTATTTATGTTCTATTTAGTTCATATTAGTTTCTTATATTTCAATAAGTCCTATGGGTGACATAATTACCAAAATACCCCTAATGTATCTACTTATGTTCTATTTAGTTCATATTATTTTCTTATGTTTCAATAAGTCCTATGGGTGACATAATTACCAAAATATCCCTAATGTGAATGTTCACACCGTCAATGTCAATGTTCATATCGTCAATGTGTAGGGGCCCGGCCCATGTACAATATGAATATTCACATTGACATGTTAACATTCACATTGATAGGAGTGTAAAATTAGCCCGCGGCCCGGGGCGAGCCCGGTCCGGCCCGTGACAATATGAATATTCACATTGACATATTAACATTCACATTGATAAGACTGTAAAATTGGCCCGCGGCCCGAAGCCCGTGGGCGAGCCCGACCCGGCCCGTGACAATGTGAATATTCACATTGACATATTAACATTCACATTGATAAGACTGTAAAATTGGCCCGCGGCCCGAAGCCCATGGACGGCCTGGGGCGAGCCCGGCCCGGCCCGGCCCGTGACAATGTGAATATTCACATTGACATATTAACATTCACATTAATAGGAGTGTAAAATTAGCTCGCGGCCCGTGGGAGGCCCGAAGCCCGCCCGCTGCCCGGGGCGGGCCCGGCCCGGTCCGTGACAATGTGAATATTCACATTGACATGTTAACATTCACATTGATAAGAGTGTAAAATTGACTCGCGTCCCATGGGCGGCCCGAAGCCCGTGGCGAGCCCCGGCCCGGCCCGGCCCGGCCCGTGACAATATGAATATTCACATTGACATATTAACATTCACATTGATAGAAGTGTAAAATTAGCCCGCGGCCCGTGGGAGGCCCAAAGCCCGCCCGCTGCCCGGGGCGGGCCCGGCCCGGCCCGGCCCGTGACAATGTGAATATTCACATTGACATATTAATATTCACATTGATAGGAGTGTAAAATTGGCCCGCAGCCCGAAGACGACAGCCTCGAGTCGAGCCAGTGGGCCTGGGCCTAGGCTCGAGCTTAGGCCGGGCTTGGGCGGGCCTAGCCATTTTTTTTTAATTCTTTTTAATTTTTTCTACCAAAATTTTATTATTTTCCACAAAAAAAGACATTGTGCCTCAGGTGGGCTGGGCCTCGGACCGAGCCTTGAATGAGCCTTAAGCGGGCCGATGGGCCGGGCCGGGCTTCAAAGTGATAGCCTAGGCCCTAGCCTAGGGTCTCGGACATGCTCGGGCCCGGACCCAAACGAGCCTGCCCCGGGCCGTGGGCGGGCTTCGAGTAGCCCACGGGCCGCGGGCCAATTCTACATTCCTATCAATGTGTATGTTAACATGTCAATGTGAATATTCACATTGTCAACGGGCCGAGCCGGGCCTACCCCGGGCCGAGGGCGAGCTTCGGGCAGCGGACAAATTTTACACTCCTATCAATGTTAATGTTAACATGTCAATGTGAATATTCACATTGTCATGGGTCGGGCCAAGCCCGCCTCGGGCTGCGGTCGTGCATCGGGCCGCCCACGGGTTGCGGGCCAATTTTACACTCTTATCAATGTGAATGTTAACATGTCAATGTGAATATTCACATTGTCAACGGGCCGGGCCACGGGCGGGCTTTTGGCCGCCCATAGGCCGCGAGCCAATTTTATACTCTTATCAATGTGAATATTAACATATCAATGTGAATATTCATATTGTCAACAGGCCGGGTCGAGCCCGCCCCGGGCCGCCCACGGGCTGTGGGAGGGTTTCGGGCAGCCATAGGGCGCGGGCTAATTTTATACTTTTATCAATGTGAATGTTAACATGTCAATGTGAATATTTACATTGTCAACAGGCCGGGCCGGGCCCGCCCCGGGTTGCCCACGGGCCGTGGGCGGGTTTTGGGTAGCCACGGGGCGCGGGCTAATTTTATACTCTTATCAATGTGAATATTAACATGTCAATGTGAATATTCACATTGTCAACGGGCCGTGGGCGGGTTTCGGGCAGCCACGGGGCGCGGGCTAATTTTACACTCCTATCAATGTGAATGTTAACATGTCAATGTGAATATTCACATTGTCAACAGGCCGGGTCGGGCCCGTCCCGGGCCACGGGCAAGCTTTTGGCCGCCCACGGGGCGCGGGCTAATTTTACACTCCTATCAATGTGAATGTTAACATGTCAATGTGAATATTCACATTGTCAACGGGCCGGGCCTGCCCCGGGCCACGGGCGGGCTTTTGGCCGCCCATGAGCCGCGGACCAATTTTTATACTCTTATCAATGTGAATGTTAATATGTCAACGTGAATATTCACATTGTCAACGGCCCGGACCGGGCCCGCCCCAGGCCGCCCATGGACTGCGGGCTGGTTTCGCACCGCCACAGGACGCGGGCCAATTTTACACTCCTATTAATGTGAATGTTAATATGTCAATGTGAATATTCACATTGTCAACGGGCCGGGCCCGCCCCGGCTCGCTGACGGGTTTCGGACTGTCCACGGGCCAATTTTACATTCCTACCAATGTCAATTTTAAAATATGAATGTTTACATCATAAATTGCTAACCGTTCAAAAAATATTTATAAGGGTATCAAAATTAAATATAAGGGCATAAGTGTCCAAGAAAATAGTGTAAATCAAGAAAAATGACTTTATGGAATAAAACTATACATACATGGGACTAAATGGGTTAAAAAATTCCTTCATGGACTTTTTGGGCTAAAACACTTCTAAATAGGATTTATCAATAATTTTTCCTAATTTTTTAGTATGAAGTATGAAATATTTTAAAAGTTGAAGTCAGAAAATAATTATTGAGCTGAAATTAACAGAAAAATCTGCTGGAACTTTGGGAATTTGTGATACATGTATTATGCAGTTGCCTATATCACTAGGAAACTTTATAGAGAGGCATGAACATTGTTTATACTCTTAAATTTTCTTTTTTTCTTTTTTTTTTTTTTTCTTTTTTCTTTTTTTTGAATGTGTAGGGGAAAAATTCAGGAGTATCGTTAGGGTTTTTCAGATTGTTGTGATCAGGCTATGGAATTGATATTTACGTCTCTGTTTTTGGAAAGAAGAATCCATTTTGGTGTATTACTGGTTGAAAATTTTGTTACTGCTTATTTATCAAAAAAATAAAAATATTGTTAATGCTTGGACAAAATTCATTTGTACAACCTTTTTGACTTGAAAAAGGATGATGAGATATTGATATTTGTTATTCCTTTGTTACGTGGTTCCCATAGGTACCCACACATTGCTTAGTTTTTTGCCTAAAAAATCTGAAAAAAATTAATACGAGTCCAAGCATTTTTTTATTCATTCTTTAAAGTTATTAACTGCTGGGCTAATGTAATTAACAAAAAGGCTCTCTTTCTATATTATTAACACGAAAATATTTTGAATTACCTGTTTATCCTTAGAATGTTAGAATTTTGTAGAAAGAACTGATACACATTTGCTCTCTTTTGTCTCTGGAAATTGTCTTTTTTATGGGGAAATTTGTCCTATCCATATTATTTACGCTTCTAGTTTGGATAGATATGTGTATTTTGTCAAAAAGTTATTATAAATTGTCCAATAATGTTAGGAATCATGAAAAATATATCATGAAATCCATCATAAAGATTTTTTATCTCTTGATTAGTGTGTGGTGTTTTATTGTATGGGTAATCTAAAGGTGGAGAATCTTTCATGATCATTTTCATCATATTTTTTTCATGATCCCTAAATTGTCACATATTTTTCTGCATATCTTTTCATAAAAAAATAAAAACGAACCTAATATGGTGTGGGATGAATGGCTTCCTTTCTCCCTTTTTCTGTCTTTCTCTAGCTAGCCATTTTAGCTAATATTGTTTCTCAAGCATGACAAATCTTGGTAAGGACATTGGAGTAAAAGTTCTGAACTTGATGTAGTATGATGTGCGAGAAGAAACGGATTTCTCTATGCTTTTTCTTAGATGGACTTTTTTCCAAGGCTTGGATTATTGCAGCTTATTATAATATTTATCTATAGCTATATTTTTACTGGGTGCTTGGGCACAATTTTGGGGAGAGGGTAATGATGGTGTGCTCTGTTGTGGAGGCATTGGTGGTGGAGACCCTTTTGGCTGCTCAAGGACCTCTAATGCTCAATCAAAGAATCTTTCGCCTTTCCGTTTAACTTTTTGGTCCTTGATAGTCTTCAGTTGCTTGAGATTATTATGACCATAACCCAAGTTCTGAATTCCAAACAGGTTTCTTCTTTCATCGAACAAGCAGCTTTTCCTAATTGACTGGTATGGATGGCCTTCACCTTGTCACCGCATAAGATTTATAGTACCATCACTTATTCATATTTTTTCGACTATGGAATTTTTAAAGGAATTTGCATTAGATTTATAGTGCCAATTCTGACTTTATCGTCGATGCACAGGTAGCAATCTGGGAGAACCAGATGGGCATTGTTCTTGCTTGAAGTGGGTACCTCGTATGTATGAGGATCCTCTCCTTGCAAGTTCCTACTTGCGCCCGTCCTTGCAGGGCCTTCGGGCCTACTTTTAGGCCCAATTTTGATAATCCAAACGTTGATATTTTATGATTTATTCAGTATATCATACCTGTAAAAAATCAAGTTGATCGGATATGAGAAAGCATATGTTCGGAAACTGTTTATTAAATTCTTTAAAAAAATAGTTTTTAGTTCAATTTTTCAAACACATACTTTCTGATATCTGATTAACTTGATTTTTTACAGGTATGATATACTGAATAAATCATAAAATATGAACGGTTTGGATTATCAAATTTGGGCCTAAAAATAGGCCCGAAGACCCTGCAAGGACGGGCGCAAGTAGGAGCCTGCAAGGAGAGGCTTTTGACTCACCTCGTATGACCATGTTTGTTGTTGCATCCTCAGTTCTCATGTTTTAGACACTTACGCAGTGTTTGGTTGGGGATTTGAGGAGAGATTTGGAAAGAGAAAATTAAAAGTTAGATGAAATGTGAATAAAATATACTCATATTTCACCTAGTTTCACACATCTTTTCTCTTTCCCTTTCCAAATCTCTCTCCAAATCCCCCAACCAAACACACCATTAATAATCCAAAATCAGCTGCTCTATTTGAAACTAGCAACCCAGATTCGTTTTAGTTGCAATATATAGATAAATTGTCATAGTAAGAATATTTTTACCCTTATGAGATGTATGGCTATATATCTATATATATGAAACTATGGGTTGATATTTCTGTTATATGTTTAAATTAATTTGTTAATTTTATGTTATTTCTCATATTAAAAAAATTATATATATTATGTGCTTGCAATTGATATTTTGTTGTAACAAATGCATGTATAAATTTTTATAATAAATAATTATTTGCGACAAATGTCATTGAATACTATTTGCGACGGTAACTAGATGGTCGCTAAAACATAGCAAGCATTTTATTTGTTTTTTGCAATGGCAAAACAGCAAACGTAATAAGTAGGTTAAGCAGTCACTACTTTGCCATCATAAAAAGTATTTGTCACCCCCATATTTGAATCTCCCATTTGCCCCGTCGCATGGGTCATGGCAAAAAGCTTTTTGCGACTGTATTTATATTTTTTTCAACGGCATGTGGCAAACCTGAAAACAAAAGGGTCACCTTCTCTAGCAAGCAAGTAGACTTTTCTGTGTGCCAGGGTAGCAAAGCTAGCTCTTCATATCAGTGGTGGTCGCAAAAAGTACTTTTATCAATAGTGAAAAAACAATTTGGCATGTCTCTAGTGTATCCCTGGCGTGTCCCCTAAAAATAAATTAATTAAATAATGGGACAAACCATGTATCATGTCCCATACGTGTCCCTGCCGTGGCTCCGTGTCCCCGAAGTATCCGACACGGATTCAGCACTTATTTTGAAGTGTCAGTGCTTCATAGGACTTCAATATATATATATATATGTGGAGGAGTTAGGATTCCCTTCTATTCATAATCTAGACTGAAGGGCACTGTTTGGGCTCATAGGGCCCATCACAGATCCTATTTTGATTAATCTAAACTTCATTTTGTTGAGTACTTCATCCACACACAAAGAAAAAAAAAAAAATTTGATCCGATAATCGTAAGATATTCAATTTATCATTTTTATTACAAAAAAAATAGAAAACAATTGGGTTTTTAAAAATAAACCATCAATAGATAAAATAAAAATGGAATGTAAATACATATTATGGACTGGAGGTAATCTGCCTCCTATATATATATCTGTGTGTGTGTGAGTGATTTTCTGATCACACTACCCGCTTAGTAATCAGCTAGAGAGCACCGGCAGAATAGATGGCTTCAGTTAACCTACAACAGAAAGAGAAGGCTCCGACGGTAGTTCTTCCACCTGGGGACACTCCGACGATCAAGTCAGTATATCTCTCAAAGATAATCAAATGCAAAATTTACTGCTCAAAGCATAAATTGCGTACCTTAGACCCACGGGGGTGCCTCTCTTTTATAGTTAACTCAATCCTAGTCCCGATAGAAGCCTGACTTCTATGGACTCCCATTCAGTGCTTACTTTGGATTCCCCAAGAGATAAGGATAGACTCCTTAAGAATACTATCCTTATCCATCTTGAAGTCTTTCTTTATTTTAGGACTCTTGTCCCTTATCCGCTTATCTCGGATTCCGACATCTTCGGAGATAACCTCGGCAACACCAAGATCACCTCGACACAACGACCTGGACACGTGGCACCTCAGCTGACACGTCGGCGTCACCTTGCCACGTATTGGTACTCAGAAAATATATCCCCACAACTGCCCCTTAGGTTCTATTACCTCGGCATTCTGAGGTGATGGAACCTACACTGTTCGTTCATCTGTGCCCCTCTGTCCGAGATCAAACTCGCCGACCTCAAAGTTCCCTGGACTTTACTGTCCACTGGTGTCAAGAATCAAGTTTCATGCTTTTCAAGCTGCTTGAAATTGCACCTCCTAGCCGAGGTTCTGGTTCCATTAATTCGTAAACTCCAAGAGCTTTGCAACTGCTCCACTCACACTCTCTGGTGAGTTCTCGATTTCCAGTCATCTATTTGACTCCGGCGTTTTTCATATCAGCGTTCATTTCACTTGGTAGGTTCATAAACTCTTTACTTGCTATTAAGCTCAATCTTTCATAACTCTTCTGAATCTGTTTACTTGCCATCCGTTGCCTTCTATTTTCGTCTGTCTTTAAGTTTGGAATTGTTTGAATGTCTGGCATTGTTCTTGTCATATCTGCTTTTTGTTGCTAGCATCGTGTCTGGGTCATTACTTTCTTGTTCTTCACATACTTACTTAGTGCCTGTGCACTTGGCTTTATTCTTGAATTTTGTCGTCTTTTTGACTATTTTTCTCTTTTTTCATTCAATCCTCTGGCTTTTTCTCTTTCTAGCTCTTTTGCTCAAATCCGTCATTGTTCCAAGCTTTCAAGCTTCTGCAACTGTCTTCGTTCCTTTCCTCCGGTGAAGCTTACGTCATTCTGTCATTGTCGTCAGACTTCGGCAATTCTCATTTCGGCTTCCCTCTTTCTGGTAAGCCACTGTTCCTCCTGGTTTTATTTCTTGTTGCTTTTCAAGAAGCTCTGCTTCATTGTTAATCACCATTGCTGTTTTACCCGTTGTTTCCAAATCATTTTCTTGAATACACACTGTTCACACATCTGTTGATTTTTGCCACTATTCTTGGCTTGACACACCTATGCAATCTTTTTGTCTTGATTTCCTGATAGCTTCATCACCATTCATGATTTACGAATTACATTCTTGTTTCTGTTTTCTGTGTCTTTTTCAGATTCTTGCTTTCAATCCTTGCCTTCAAACTCCGAGGTGCCAATCGCCGAGAAGAGCCTTGATCAAACTCTTCGGGAGATCGATGCTGAGCTCGAGGAGCCGAGAAGGCTGCTGAGAAGTCTTCCCAACTGTCTTCTATATCCTGCCATTAATGCCAAGTAGTTTTGTTTCCTTCTTTTACTCCTTGTACCTTGTACCTTGTACTTTGTCCGTCTTTGTATGCTTTTAATCCGGCCGACGTGCCATTTTTGTAGTCTAAATAATTTATTTTTCAATATTCAGGCTGAAGTGCCTTCTTTCTTCTTTAAATGCATTTCTCTGATTTCTTCTTTGAATGTATGTCTTCTTTTTTTCTGCTCTTGTATGATTCTATACTTAGAATAATTTGCATGTCTTCAAAGTACACATTGACTGTGCAATCTCTTGCGGGTAAAAATACCTCTGTCACAACTTCTAATCTTGCTCATCTCGGCCTTGTCCTTAACACTTGAAAATATTGTAACAAATATTTCACAAGTGTCGCTTAGGACTTGTCACTTTCTCAATGTCTTCTATCAAGACTTCAGTTTTCCATATTTCAAGTTTTGACAACCTGGTAGTCTCAGCAAGTACGCAGATATTGCTTGAGCTTGACTTTAACTTGTAAATTTTTTCTCAAAAATTTCAACAAGTGTTTAACCATCATCCTTTATCATAACCTCAGCTTAACTTCAGCTTGTAAATTTTTTCTCAAAATTTCAACAAGTGTTAAACCATCTTCCTTTATCATAACCTTGGCTTAACTTCAGCTTGTAAATTTTTCTCAAAATTTCAATAAGTGTTAAACATCTTCCTTTATCATAACCTCGGTTTTAACTATAGCTTAAATATCACATCGGTTTAACTTCAACTTGTAAATTCACACAGAATTTCAACAAGTGTTTAAACATCATCTCGGTTTAACCAACTTGTAAATTCACACAGAATTTCAATAAGTGTTAAACATCATCTCGGTTTAATTTCAATTTGTAAATTCACACAGAATTTCAACAAGTGTTAAACTATCATCTCGGCTTAACTTCAACTTGTAAATTCACACAGAATTTCAACAAGTGTTAAACATCATCTCGATTTAAATCAACTTGTAAATTGCTACAAATTTCAACAAGTGGTAAACATCATATCGGTTTAACCAACTTGTAAATTGCTACAAATTTCAATAAGTGGTAAACATCATCTCGGTTTAACCAACTTGTAAATTGCTACAAATTTCAACAAGTGGTAAACATCATCTCGGTTTAACCAACTTGTAAATTGCTACAAATTTCAACAAGTGGTAAACATCATCTCAGTTTAACCAACTTGTAAATTGCTACAAATTTCAACAAGTGGTAAACATCATATCGGTTTAACTAACTTGTAAATTGCTACAAATTTCAACAAGTGGTAAACATATTCTTCTTCTCTCTGCCCCCCTGCATGGCTTCCACATACTCCCCTTTGCGAACCTTATAAAAGGTCTTCAACTTGGCTAACTGCAGTCCAACCTTGTGTGTTTTCTTTTTTATCTTCTGGGATCTGAGATTTGCTCACTGAGACTCTTCTCTTTTCAGACTTAAGTGTCGAGATCTTGTCTGCTAGAATCTGGATCTGCTCACTCAGGTTGAGCTCTTCTCTTCTCGGATCTACTCATCTAGGCTGAGATCATGTCTTCTAGAATCCGGGATCTGGAATCCGGATTTGCTCACTTAGGCTGAGCTTCTCATCTTCTCGGGCCTACTTGTCTAGGCTGAGATCATGTCTTCTCAGGATCCGGAGATCCAGGATCTGCTCACTCAGGATGAGTTCTTCTATACTTGAATGTTATCTCCTTGGGAGCGCTCATGCCCCCTGTCTTTGGCATCCCTTCTGGAAGGGTCTTCGTTCCTCCGCAGGTATCTATCCTTCCATACCTGGAGGTCATCTTCGTCGTAGTATCCGCTTCGATCTGTTGTCTTTGGTGCGTCACCTTCCTGGCCGGCGTCTTTCACTCCGTGACTCTGGTCACGAGTTTCTGTGGTTGTCCCTTCAACGTCGAGGTTGATAGGTCTCACCATTCCCAGCAGGAGCGTTGTCTCCAGTCTGATCCTTTTGTCTGTCATTGGCCATCTATTCTTCTTTCTTTCATTGGCCATCTATTCTTCTTTCTTTCCCACAGACGGCACCAAATTGTGTGAGTGATTATTCTGATCACACTGCCCGCTTAGTAATCAGCTAGAGCGCACCGGCAGAATAGATGGCTTCAGTTAACCTGCAACAGAAAGAGAAGGCTCCGACGGTGGTTCTTCACCCGGGGGCACTCCGACGATCAAGTCAGTATATCTCTCAAAGATAATCAAGTACAAAATTCACTGCTCAAAGCATAAATTGCGTACACTTAGACCCACGGGGGTGCCTCTCTTTTATAGTTAACTCAATCCTAGTCCGATAGAAGCCTGACTTCTATGGACTCCCATTCAGTGCTTACTTTGGATTCCCCAAGAGATAAGGATAGACTCCCTAAGAATACTATCCTTATCCATCTTGAAGTCTTTCTTCATTTTAGGACTCTTGTCCCTTATCCGCTTATCTCAGATTCCGACATCTTCGGAGATAACCTCGGCAACATCGAGATCACCTCGGCATAACGACCTGGACACGTGGCACCCTCGGCTGACACGTCGGCGTCACCTTGCCACGTGTTGATACTCAGAAAATATATCCCCACAATATATATATATATATATATATATTAATCTTTTAGATCTCACAAAGAGAGCCTGAAAATGGAATGTAAATACAACTGGCACATTTAGTCAGCAACATACACATTTATTTCCTACTCTAAACAACTTGTTAGTATTAATTTTTATTTTCAACTTTTTAACTTGGAGAGAAAATACAAGTAATAGATAATGAAAAAGAGAAGAAGAGAAAAGAAAGAGAGAAGCAGAGAAAAAGAAAAAAATAAAAAAATATTTTCATAAAAACTAAGGCAAGATAATTAATCACTAAATCTCATCTTTTCTCATTGAAACCTCCTAAATAAAAAAAAGTTAATGCTTTGTACACACCTACATGTACAAGTGTAATGATAAACAACTTGACATCAAATGTTCCCAAGATAAGCTTTAACGGAAAATATAGAAAGTAAAAAATAAAAAGAACTTATAATTCCGTACTCTGTGTTTGATTGTAATTTTCAAATTGATATTTTAGTGGTTGTGATAGTGGTAGTTCTGGCGGTAAAGAGTGTCCGGGTGTGGCATCACAAGCAGTAGTATAGGGTGGTGGTGAAAACAAACAAAAAAAAAAAGCGTAAGGGGGAGGAGGGCGAGTTTGTATAATTTTGGAGATAATTAATTAACTAATATTACTATAATAAGCAGGCTTTTTGAAATCATAAGGGGGAAGGGGGCCGTCACCCCCTCTAGTCCATCCTTGATTATAGACACCTCAAATTGGTCTTTTAGCCATCCTAGGACTCTCACATTATAAATAGAGGCATATGGTGAGGACAAATATGAGCTATTAGAGGCCATCACCTCAGGCTGAACCAAATTCATCGTCAAATTTGAATTTGGTGAAAAATTATCACTTTTATGGCTCCAACGGTTTCACCAAATGGATATTGAATTGAGAATTCACCATAAATGAGAATGCCCTGGGTTCTTTTACGCAAAACACTATTCATTCCGTTGTATTTTCAACTATACGGATAACCCACGGATGACCAAATTTTTGCAAAATTTTGTATAGATTATTACATTGGGAGGTCAACACTCCCGGTTCGACCCCGTGGGTCGACCCCCCAAATGACTCCTTGTAGACACCCCATTTTTGACCGACCTTGAGACTCAGACTGTCACCAGTTGAGCGCTTGGTGATGTTGCATATTGTGCTCGTTCAGAAGTCTCAGAGTCACGGCCGTGACCCGCACTGCTCTACGGACTTCCCGAACCCTCTTTTGTAACTTGCCGTCGGTTTGCGAACCAGACTCAGTTTTCTCTGTTTCTTTCCTTGAAGGGAGGGAGAGTGTCCCGTAGACATCTCTCAGTGGCCGTGGGCTACATTTCGTTGGCCGTAGGCCATTTTGCCCATTTCGGAGCCCGGTTCCACGGTTTTCGGAGCCATCAGGCCATGTGCCTCGGTTTGGGACCGTCTAACACATCTCTGTTTTCCTCTTGGTTTTTGGCATGCATCTCATTTACTCCCTTTTGAGGGACACTGGGGCCTGAGAAACTCCACTTCGTGGTCGAATGCCACTTTCAGGTGCTTAACGGCCTATTTTCGGGACCCCGAACTGCGTGTTTGCAGGTACCTCTGTTTTATCACCAGGAAGGTCACTGAAGGGTGGGAGGCCCTCAATTGTCTCAGTAACCAGTTATATTCCTCCGGCGCCCTCCGACGCCCGTTTTTCTCACTTCCGAGCCAATGTTGACCACCCTAGGGCCATTTTCTTCAACCCCAAACCACATATTTGTGTTGTACACACATGGGAGGACCCTAAAAGTCTATGGCCGGCCAGTAATTCAAATTGAACCTTTTGAACCCCTCCTAAAAGTGGCCTATTCTCTCTCATGTTTTAGAGTTGCCAATTTTGAACCACAGGGGTTGTGATGAGGAGGCCTGGGAGGACACCTTTCTCTGGTGGCTGGCCATTAATTCAATCTGACCCTTTTGACCCTTGGCCGGCCGGCCATAGGGGGTGGTCGGCCGGCCACCTGCAGCAAAAATACCTGGCCGGCCATGTTCCTCAGTGTGGGTGTATTATAGCTGTATAGCTGTTTTTCCCCAAAAATATCTCTATCCGGGGAAAGGTTTTGGAGGGGAACTTGACACCATTTCCCTCCACTTTTTCCTCCACTTTTCTCCCCCTTTCTTGTCTATATAGCTGGCCTCCCAACTCAAGGAAAAGGGTTGGAAAATTGCTTACACTCATAGCTCTCCATTTCTCTCTCATTTTCTCAAGTTTTGGCTCCATTTCTTCACTACCACCAAGCACCACTACCACCATACCATTTCCAGCAGCTTGGGGGGCTTTCCAGCAGCTAGGAAGCAACATTCCTTGGTCCAAGAGGTAGCAAACGTTTGGTCTTCAAGGGTAAGTTCACTTCACCCTCTTTTGAGCTCAATCTTGCACCATTTTTCTAGCCTATTTGCTTACTGTTTTGGGCTCCGACCCTAACTGAAAGGGTCATTCTTTTGAGCCATTCTATATGTTTGTTTAAGGGCTCAACCCTGTTTGAGCCCCCCATTTGGTACTTGCTTCAATACCCTCTTGTATGCCATTATTTTGCATAGTATTTCTAGCCTATTTGCGATCTGTTTTTGAGCATAATGTAAACTGTGGTTAGGCTTATTTTGAGCCCCTCTACAACATTGTAGAAGGGCTCAACCTTGTTTGGGACCTCCATGCATGACTTGCCATTGAACCTCTTTTGGGTCCCTATTTTTGCATGCTTTGGTTAGCCTATTTTGCTTCTGTTTTTAGGCCATGATCAGAACTGAAAGTGGCCATATTTTGACCCCCTGGACATGCCTCATTAAGGGTCTTTGGCTGTTTGATGAATTCTTTGTATACCTCATGTTATAGCCTCTTGTTGGCCTATTTCTTGCATGGCATTTTTAGCATGTTTTCATATTGATTTGAGGCTTGTCATCTACTGTAAATGTTCATATTTTTAGGCCCTATTCAGTGTTCTAGAAGGGTCTTTTGCCATTTGGGCTTTGCATCTATCACTTGCTTCATTGCCTCCCTTGCGGAGCCATTTTTGTATGCCATTTTAGCCCTACTTGTGACTGCTGTTTGGCCATGTTTTGTACTGTAAAAATGTGAGTTTTTGGGCTTCCTTGCTTCTTCTTTTTCATTTCATGTTCAAATTATGCATGTATTGTATAGCTACAAGTCATTTCGGATGACTAGTTTTGCATTTCGGGAGAGATTTCATGCATCGGGTATTATTTCACCTCATTTCGGGGCTGTTTTGCCCCTCATTTTGCTACTGATTTTTGCATGTTTGCATGTCATATTCCGTGTCTTTGCCATGTCTCATTAGAGTGGCATTTCGGTGCCTGAGGGTCCATTCTCGGTTTGCGTGTCCGCGGGCACGTATTTCGAGGTGTCTTGTTTTTATCTGATGGCCTCCTATGTGAGTGTGGCTGAGGCTCTCTCATGTTGGTGTAAGCCCATTATTGCATTGCGTATGCCATTTCATCCATAGCATTGTGTATGCCCGGTTGTGTATTACCTCGTATAGCGTGTATGCCATTCCATGACATTGTGTATGTTAGGATTGCATATTAGCTGCATTTCATGCATATCATGCATATTGCATCGTGTTCGGGATAAGAGTTAGCCCGGGCACGGGAAACGAGGTGTGTTTCGTACTCCGAGTGACGGAACGTATCTCAATTCCCAAGTCACCGACACTCCGGATTATCCGTGATGGAGTTAGGTTTTATTGTAGCATTCATATGCATTCATCCTATATTGAGTTGTGCAATTCGGCTCCTCGGCCATCATGCATCGATATGCGTGATTGGTGGCACGAGGATCGAGGCATGCATATATCTGTGAAATACATTGCTATGCCCCTTTCTTGCTCTCTGTTGCAGCATATCAAGAATCAGCGGTCTTCCGAAACTTGGCGCGCTTTTCAAGAAACATTGTGAAACAAAGGCTAATTGGGGCATCCCAGTGGATTTCCGCGCAAAGCAGCCCAAACATGCATCATTTCATTATCCGGAGCAAAGTCAAGGCAGTCCCTGGCTTGCATGCCAGTTTACAGTTTTTCTTAGTTAATTTGTTAATTAATTAGGGATTTGTATATTATTCGGACTGTAATAGTTGGACTGTAATATTCTTTCATTTGGGACTGTATATTTATTTGGACCCTCTGCGCGAGGGCATAATTGTAATAAGTGTGGGTGAGTGTGATGTATGTCTTCCAACCCCACGTCTTTCTTCCCTTTTATTTACCTGCTTATGATGGTTAGATTAGGGCATATTTCAATTAGCATATAGTATGATAGCATGTTTGCATCATTCATCTGTTTTGCATGCACCGGGCTCGGCGTATCATACAAACTGCATTTGTATTTCAATTCCAAATTGAATACGTGTTAGTTGTAGCATTCCATATGCCATGTTTAGAATAGCCGAGCCTGCTATAGTTTGCATTTTTTTGCATGTGTTGCATTAGGCATTTCTGTATACTTAGGATCATGCATGATTTCTAATGTAGTTTCTGTTTTGGCTTGGAGTACTCGGTGAGTTTTTATGCTTTAGCATCCTTGCATGCGTGTGAGTGTTACCATGAATAGCATGCTTACCATGAGGCTAATTGCTTATGTGATATAACTGCCTGAATGCCTGTGGGTGAAGGTTGGGTTATTTTGATTGGAATAATTCATCAAATGTTTGTTTTAAGCCCACTAGATAGTGGCAAAATCATATTTTCTAAGCCCACTCGAGGGTGGCAAATCCACGTCTTAGCCTACCTGCGGGTAGCACCATCAAACCATTTTCAAACAAACAAACATGAAATATCTTGTTCCAATTCAGGCGACTCAGTCTATACTTGTATGCTGTGCACATCACATAGTAACCTAGGTTAAAAACCGGAATAAGAACACACAATGTTTTCAAAATAAGATATCATGGTTAGTAGAGGCCGGTCTTTGACCGGGCGAGCGGGGGTGCTCACGAAGTGACCTTCCCCAATCGTACCCAAGTTCCCGAGCCGAGGCAACTTTGGTGATGACGGACACGTGGCCTTTGGCACCGAGTCAGGGTTTCCTAAATTTCTCCATAAAAAATATTTAGGTGGCGACTCTGTATCTGGCAAAGCAGTCCATGTTTGGCACTTCTTTCAAAAAAAAATCTGTTTTCAAAACGATTTGCCGGATTTGGACTCTTTGGTTCAAGATTAAGAACCGTGACATATGAGTCCTTCGAACTGTAGTGACCCAATATCGAACCAGAACGGGGGAGGGGGGGTCGCACCCTCCCCGGGATGCGTTCGGGGACGTCTACAGTTTCTGGCGACTCTGCTGGGGATTTAGAGAACTTGACTCGAACTCATGATATCTGGTTTTGACTACACTTGTGTGTTTCTTTGCATTGCATTTGCATTGGTGCGCCTAGGACACCGTGTTTGCCATCTGCTATTCCTGAGCGGTTTGCTGAAGGCTTGTCTTGTCAAGGCATGTCCGTAAGGCTGATCGGTTACGGGCTCTGCCAGTATGGGAACACAAACCCCGGTTTTACCGGGGCACCCTTTTCGACCATTCGACCTAGTGCATATTCGGATCCGTAGTGACCATTCCAAACTAGGGCAGGTTACTTACCCGTTTATAGGTTGTTTGAAACCGCTGCGTGCGTAGTGAAACCCTAGTTCCTGACAAAATAGGACAGGGAAACCCTACCCCAACATAGGGGTGTTTTGGCTCTCACTTATCTGTTATGTGCTTGTTAGAGTGCGTCTCTACAGGAAATGCATGTATCAGTTTTTGAGTTTGGGCATCAAGCCTGCGGGCATCAGTTTTTGAGATTGGGTATCACGCCTGCGGGCACCAGCCAGTTATATGAGAATCAGTTATCCGCGGGTATCTGATTCAGTTTTGGGGAACAGTGATATAGGGACAATAATCAGTGATTGAGGACAGTGTATACCCAGCTTATCAGCCGTGTGTTGTTATGCCCGACTGTGTGTTGTGTATTTAATTTAAGCTGTTATGCTGTCCGTTTATCTGGTTATTTATTTCCTTTTCGCTTTATTTATCTTTTTGCTAGGGCAGGGTTTGTAGTACAATTGCTTCCGAATCAGTAGATATACCCCAAGCACTTTGGACACGAGGTCGCCGACTCATTCGATCCGAGGATCTGGTTGACGGACATCCAGTGTTCCACTCTCTACCCCCGATTGTTAGAAGAAGGCCGAGGAGGCGCAGTGTGTCAGAGCAGAGATTACCGGGGCAGCAGTCTACTTTAGCAGCAAACAGTCGGACTGAGGTTTCTGTTTCCGCTATAGAGATACACTTACCGGTTATTCAGATGGATCCGCAAAATAAATCAGGGATGGAGGCGATGATGCGCCAAATGCATGAGAGCATGAAACAAATGCAAGAAGATGCCACCCGCCAAGCGGAGTTCTCCAAGCAGTAGGCCGCTGTCATGGCCCAGCAGGCCGAGCTGATCACTAGGCTGTAACAGCAGAATGCGGCATCTGCTTCACATCAGGCTCCTCCTCCACCCGGAGCTCCATTACCCGAGCAGGCATCCACTGGTCAGAATGCCCTGCCAAATCCCCAGAATACCCCCCTGAACACCCAGAACACCCTACCCAATGCCCAGAATATTCAAGAGGACACAGGCCATCCAACGGGGCTGGCTCCGCCCCCGCTTCTGCCTTAACTGTCCAAGACCCATACACCTGCCAACCATCCGGACTCTCCATTCGAGTTCGAGATAGACCATACAGCTCTGAAATTGAGTAAACTGGAGAAGCTTTTTAAGAAGTCCCAGGGGGTGAAGGCCATCCCAGACATCGAAGATGGGTACACCGATGTGGCCATAACATTGCCAGACAGATTTAAGATGCCACAGATTGATCGTTTTGATGGGTCCGGGGATCCTATGGTCCACCTCCGGCTATTCTCAGACATCCTGCGGCCAATGGGCCTAACCCGACCACAAAAGCTGTCCCTGTTTGGCCGAACTTTGTCAGGTGTGGCAGCCATTTGGTACGTGAAGTTAGAAGATGAGGTAAAGAGGAGCTGGGATGAGATGGCTGAGGCCTTCGTTGCGCAGTACTCGTACAATACACAGATCGAGATTACAACTCGTGATCTCGAAACGATGAGGCAAGAGGCCAAGGAGACTTTCTCAGACTTCGTAACTCGATGGAGGGCAAAGGCATCGATGATGACCTTGAGGCCTACAGACAAAGATCAAATTAGGATGATTGTGCGCAATCTCCAACCAAAACTCATGCAGAAGATGATCGTACTCCCCTTTCCCACCTTCTCAGACTTACACGAGATGGGGGTACAGATCGAGGATGCGATGAAGCAAGGTCTGATTGACCAGGACCGGGAGCAACCCCGGAGCACATTTAACCGCAACAACAACGCAGGCCCGAGCGGCGCTGCAAATACCAGAACTTCGGAGGTCAGTATGGTCACCACCACTCCCCCTCCCCATTCAAGGCCCACGGCGGCCACACCCTTTTCCAGTACATCCGGGAGCAGTACCTAAGCCTCGAGATATCAGTCCAGAGGCCAGAGAACCTTCACTCCACTATACATGCCTTTGTCCAAGGCTCTCGGGGTTCTAATCAAAAAGGGGCATCTGAAACCCCTAGAGCCAAGGCCATTACCAAATCCACTCCCCCCTTCCCATAACCCGGCCAAGTACTATGCGTACCACCAACAGCATGGCCATGATACAGACCAATGTTTCCGGCTGCGTCACGAGATTCAGGATCTCGTTGACAAAAATATTATTCTGCCTCCCGAAAGACCCAACGTCACAACCAACCCACTCCCCGCACATAACCAAGATCCACCACCCAAAAGAGTCAATCTTATCCAAACTGGGGTCGTGTCCTACGATCCTAGTATCTATATTACTTCCTCCCACCTACCCAAGCCGGAGGTGATCCTTCCTGACTGCACTGACTTGTGCGTGTTGGACACCTTCACAACTCAATCTGAACCAAAGGTGGTGACTACTGAAGATGGAACATGGTAGGTTCCAGAGGAAAGTGGAATTGTTGTGTCTCGGAGTGACCAGCCTGGGGATTATACTGGAGGAGCCTATGATCCAAGCAAGTATATCTTAGCAGTGGGTCAGTCTGAGCCGAGTGTGGGACTGCCGGAAAAAGCCGAACTGTGCATGATTCAGGGGGATAGACTTGAACAGGGGGCGGATGATTTGACAACAGTGGAAAAGGACTTTGCCAACCTCCAGTTCTTCAACGACCAAGAATCAGGGGATGCAACGATCAACTGGTTTGAATATGGGGAGTCGGCAGAAGTTACCGGATGGTTAGATGATCAACCAGACGTTGAGGAATTTCAGCCAGAGCAAGGCCCGGCAGCGGCGAGTGTGTCAATGGTGGCCGGAAGGGTCGAGAGTCAGAATGGATTGCCGGAGAGCGCCGGTACAAAGAATTTCGCTCAGGACCTAAGCATTGTGGATGCAAAGACAGTGGAACAACAAACTGCAGCGACGCAAACAGAATAGGAGAAGTTTTGGGATTCCGAGAGAATCAGAAAGGCAAAAGCCCACGAAGGGGCTGAGAGTGCTATGGGCACAAGAACGGAAAATGCTGTGAGCATATGGGATGAAGGTACTGAGAGTACACATTTGCCAGAACCAGACAGGTGTCTTTTGGATGCTAACGAGATGTGGTGGGAAGACGATGACTTATGTCTTGCCCACACAGACAAAGATTGGGCAGGAGCTCAGCCGGATGACACCTGGTACCTCGATGAGGTGGACCATATGACCAGGAGTGGGCGGTACTTCAAGCCCCCACACCTTGACCAGCCCGAAGCATCTGGAAAAGACAAAGAAGCTGAGAAACAGAGAGAGAGACAAATTGAAGAAGAAGCTGTGCTGAGGCAGTTAAAGAAGATACAGGCAGACATCTCCATCTGGGGACTGCTTGTGGCTTCGCGGGTGCACAGACAGGCTGTCCTATCTGCCATGGACAAGGCCAAACTCTTCATCGATACTACACCAGAGCAGCTGGTTGGGCTGGTTTTTCCGGGAGGAGGTTCCCCGGCTTTAACCTTCTCAGACAAAGAACTGCCGCCTGAGGGCGTGAATCATAACAAACCTCTCTACATCTCCGTGGAATGTAGAGATAAATGGATACCGGTGGTACTTGTTGATACCGGGTCTGCTATCAATGTCTGCCCAGCCAGAACAGCGTATGCAATCGGGTTGAAGCCCGCGGACTTCATCCCGACAACTCAGGTGATCAGAGCATACGATAATACTAGCAGAGAAGTGATGGGAACCGTCAAGATTCAGACAAAGGCTGGACCTGGACAACACGAGATAGATTTCCATATCTTGGAGGTTCCCGCAACTTTCAGCCTACTTTTGGGGCGACCGTGGTTGCACCAGGTAAAGGTCGTCTCGTCCACTCTGCATCAGATGGTGAAATACCCCTATGGAAAGGGAGTAGCCATTGTGTTTGGGAATTCATCGATCCATCCCCCTCCGGAGGTGTCTACACCAGTCCTAGAAATAGAGCACGGCATGGAGGACGTGTTTATATCAGGATTTACTCTGGCCGAGGCCCGGGTTGTGCAAAACATTATGGCTGTGAATGAATGAAGGTATGTACGTCAGTGCTCAATCCATCTACCTCATGAACAAGCTACAACACATCCCTGGGATGGGATTAGGAAGGAGCGGCAGGAAAGGCGTCGCAACATTGGCCGAAGTGCCACACAACCCGCATACCTTTGGACTGGGTTATCTGCCCACCAAAAAGGACTGGGTGAGGAAAGGGAAAGAAATGGCCGGAAGTGCCAGAGCAAAGCAGGCTGGGAAGCCATTTGACTTGATGCATAGGCCCATTCAGGGTACCCTGAACGGACGCTTCGTCTGAGAGGGGGAAGACTTTCCATTTTGCGGCTTCCCAGAGCCGTGGATAAACACGGAGAAGAAGCGCGTGCCCGGTTTTGAGATCTTTTTCGACCTGCAACTACCCGGGGAGGATGTTGCCGAAGAGCAGATGGACCCATCAGCTGAGGTTGAGCAGTGCAAAGCAGTGGATCCTGAGGGCACAGAATTTGAAATGGGGGTAGCGCTGGCATGTCTACTCTCTGATCCTCCGATCGACCATAAGTGCTTGGGGGATAACTCTGAGGTTTCCATGATTGGGGATGAAACGACCGCGAGCCAACCAGCAGCTATCTTGGATGCATCTATCACACCCTCTCTCACTTGGCAATACGAGGAGGGATTTTTGTCCAGCAGCACTGGGTCAGGTAGTGAGCCGGAATCTGATTCCACCGAGTCTTGTGAGTCGGAATCAGATTCCAGCTCGACTGAGTCTGAGTCTGGTACTCCTGGGGATGTTAACCCGGATGCCACAATCCTGTCTAGGTCGTCTTTTTCCTTTTCATTTGAGTCTGTTGTAAATGAATTGGACGATTTGGATGTGCCTAATGAGAATCAAGCAACTGTGGTTTCTGAGTACTTTTCTGTGCCTTTAATTTATTGCATTAATTCAGACTTTCAAAATTTTGAAAACGACGAGGACGAAGTTCCTCCGGTTTTGCAACGATTAATTGAGCAAGAGCAGGAGAGATTTGTTAAACCCCTAGTGGACGAAATCACTACCGTGAACATTGGTACTGAGGAGGACCCGCGGCTGGTCCAGATCGGGTCTACGTTGTCTTCGGAGGAACGCGAGCGCTTAGTCGCTTTATTAAAAGATTTCAAAGATGTTTTCGCGTGGTCCTACGAAGACATGCCTGGAATCGATCCTGAGATTGTACAGCATCGGATCCCCCTTGACCCCGAGGCCCGACCTGTCAAACAGAAACTCAGGAGGATCCGCCCGGACTGGGCTCTCAAGATTAAGGAAGAGGTCACCAAGCAAATCGATGCAGGCTTCCTGCTGGTGTCTGAATATCCGACTTGGTTGGCCAACATCGTTCCGGTGCCGAAGAAGGATGGCAGGATCCGAGTATGTGTGGACTTCGGGGATTTGAACAGAGCTAGTCCGAAAGACGACTTCCCCTTGCCGCACATCGATGAGTTGGTGGATTTCACAGCAGGGCATGCATTGCTCTCATTCATGGATGGCTTCTCAGGATACAACCAGATAGTGATGGCACCAGAAGACAGGGAAAAGACTGCATTCACCACCCCGTGGGGGACATACTGCTATAGAGTCATGCCGTTTGGGTTGAAGAATGCTGGAGCTACTTATCAACGGGCCGCGACCACAATATTACATGATATGATCCACAAGGAGGTTGAGGTGTATGTGGACGACATGATTGTCAAGTCCAAGGAAAGAGAGGGCCACTACACCGCCTTGCATAAGTTCTTTCAAAGGATCAGGGAATTCCGGTTGCGGCTGAACCCTCAAAAGTGTACATTTGGTGTTACAGCGGGAAAAATGCTGGGGTTTCTGATTACACAAAGGGGCATCAAAGTCGACCCTTCTAAAATCAAGGCCATCCTAGAAATGCCCCCACCAAGGACTGAAAAGGAGGTGAGAGGCTTTCTGGGTAAAGTGGAATTCATAAGACGGTTTATCTCAAAATTAACCTTGACTTGTGAACCACTTTTTGGCCTTCTGAAGAAAGGCAAGAAATTTCAATGGGACGGCCGATGTCAAGCAGCGTTTGAACAGATCAAAGAATATCTACAGAACCCGCCCGTTTTATCACCACCAGAACCAGGGAAACCGTTGATTTTGTACCTATCAGTGAATGAGACCACAATGGGCTGTATTCTCGCACAAGAGTCTGAAGACAGGGTGGAGAGAGCCATCTACTATCTGAGCAAGAAGATGCTAGAGTATGAGACTCGGTACACACCGCTGGAGAAGGCTTGCTTAGCTTTGGTATGGGCTACCAGGAAGCTGCGGCACTACTTGTTAGCTCACTCCGTAATGTTGGTTTCACGTCTCGATCCCATCAAATATCTTTTCGAGAAACCAGCACTTACGGGTAGGCTAGCTCGTTGGTTGCTGTTGCTCTCCGAATTTGATTTGAAGTATGTCACACGCAAGTCAGTCAAAGGAAGAGCAGTAGCAGAGTTCCTTGCCGACCATGCGGTTGAGGGGGATGAAGCAGTTGAATACTTGTTCCCAGATGAAGCCATTTTGCATATCGACGACGAAGCTTGGACGATGTACTTTGACGGAGCGTCAAATCAACATGGGTATGGGATAGGAGTGTTGCTGATAGCACCCGATAATTCCTGTATTCCTCTAGCCTTCAAACTCCAATTCAAAGTCTCGAACAACGAAGCAGAATATGAGGCGTGCATTGCTGGCCTAGAAGCAGCCCTGGAACTAGGGGCAAGACGGCTGGATGTCATTGGGGATTCGAACCTTGTTGTGTCTCAAGCGAAAGGAGACTGGAAAGTAAAAGGGGAAATAATGATGATGTATCACCAGACCTTGGATTTGCTGATTCCTCGGTTTGAGAAGCTAAGTTTTACTCATCTACTAAGAGAGAACAACAGGTTCGCAGATTCTTTAGCAACTCTATCTTCTATGATAGACATCCCGTGTGGAGTCCGGATGCGTCCAGTCATCATTGACCAGAAGTTTGCACCAGCCTATGAGTCGATTGCTGCTATAGATGAGGTTCAAGACGAACACCCCTGGTATTACGATATTTGGAATTTCTTGGAGAAAGAAGCATATCCGCCGGGGACAAATGCCAAGGACAAAAGGGCAATAAGAAGATTGGCCGTTCAGTTCATCATCTGCGGGGGTAAACTGTATAAACGGGGTCACCTGGGAATGCATAAACTGTGTGTTGATGCCGAAGAATCGAAGCGACTAATGGAAGCCATCCATGGGGGAGAATGTGGAGCACATATGAATGGGGTAATGTTGGCACGGAAGATCCTCAGACAGGGGTACTACTGGTCCACCATGGAGGAGGATTGTATCAGTTTCGTTCGGCGATGCCACAAGTGTCAAATTCATGCAAATCGCATGAACATTCCTCCGACAAAGCTGTACAATATGACTTCACCATGGCCATTTTTAGTTTGGGGAATTGATGTGATCGGGGCTGTTACGCCAAAGGGGTCGAATGGGCATGAGTTCATCCTGGTCGCAATAGATTATTTTACAAAGTGGGTTGAGGCCCAATCTTACGCGGTGTTGAAGGCTTCGCACGTTGCAAAGTTTATCAGAAACAACATCATCTGTCACTACGGGGTCCCAAATGAGATAATTTCAGATAACGGTTCCCACTTCAAGAAGGAAGTGATAGACTTGTTGGAGAAATATAACGTGGCTTTTCATAAGTCATCTACATACCGGCCGCAGACCAATGGAGCGGTCGAGGCCGCCAACAAGAATATCAAGCGCATACTACAGAAGATCGTGGAAACCTATCGGGACTGGCCAGATAAGCTGCCGTTTGCTCTGTGGGGCTACCGGACTTCAATCAGAACTTCTACTGGGGCGACTTCGTATTCATTGGTTTATGGGATGGAGGCCGTTCTACCTATTGAGATTGAGGTTCCGTCATTGCGAGGATTGGCTGAGTGCCAGATAGCCGAAGCGGATTGGCAGCAGAGCAGATTTGAGGAACTCATGCTCTTCGATGAGAGAAGACTGAAAGCACTGTACCACATTCAAGGCTATCAACGCAGAATCGCCCGGGCTTTCAACAAGAAGGTTAAGTCCAGGAATTTAAAGGAAGGAGATTTGGTACTCAAGGACAACCGGGCTCCCATCCACGACCCTAGGGGCAAGTTCAGACCTAATTGGACTGGTCCCTACATCATTAAGTCTATCTGGTCAGGTGGAGCTGTGGTTCTGATGGATCTGGATGGCTTAGAGTTTTCACAACCGATCAACATGGACAAGTTGAAGAAATACTACCCTTGAGAGGCTCGCTAGGCCAAAAACCCGAAAGGGCGACCTAGGCAAAACTTAGAGCACAAAAAATTGAAAAATATAAAAACTGAGCTCGCAAGGTTGAAAACCCGCAAAGGGCGGCCTTGGCAAAAGTTAGAGCGCAAAAGGAGAGTAAAAATACCCGAGCGAACCTAAGCCTGAACTACGTAAGGCTTGATTCCCATCTTTGGGATACGTAGGCAGCTTCATCCTGAAGTTCAGCCATAAACATTTTCCCCGATCAACTTTGTCCATTTTGATCATCTCAGTCATCTTTGTCCATCAGCATTCATCGTAATCTCCGGTGCAGTGCTATTCAGACTAGGGGCAACTTTCCGTTGCCAGGAGGTGCTGTGGTACCGTTCAGACTAGGGGCAACTTTCCAGTTGCTAGGGTCCGGGGTTGTGCATCTCAGTGACAGATCTCAGGCGTGTCCAGTTCTGATCCATATCGAAAATAGTTTTGAAAAGTTTTAATAAAAGTTGACTTTACTCAAATTAATCTTTTCACAACTAAGACCATTTTTGGACCAAAGCGGAAAATTTTCAGTACCACAACCTTCAATTTCATTGATTTCAAAACAGAGTTCTCTTGCTCTTGCATACAATTGAAGTTGCTTTTTATTACACTCATGAAGAAAACTTGAAAGTACTAATAAAGCAATAAATCTGGGGCATAGTCAAGTCAGGTGTCCCTGCGCCCCCTCCCAGAGCTAGTCGAAGCCTCCGATGCCGACCTAGGCCCAGTCTGTGCCTCCTCATTGAGCCAATCCCAGCACTCATCAGACAAAGTGCAACTGAAAATAGGGGCGGGGGGTAGGAGCTCTCTAGTCCTCCAAGCCGTAGTATGTCGGGCAAGGTGTGCACCTCGGATCGGGAAGGCAACCGGATACTCTATCCCCTCCGGAGGGCAAGTCTGATCATGGCCGAACTGGCGCAGAATGCGGAATGGGAAATAGAATACGCAATGGGTCAGGCCAATCAACCGGATCCCAGTATCCTGGAACATGCTATAGCTCATCGCCGGAAGGTTAAGCCAAGAACAGCGCCAAGCAATGCGTTCAGTTGACAAGTTGCACATCCATTCAAACCACCATCCCTCATCAAGGGCGTCAACCAGGCGTTGTCGAAAGAAGTAGCCGCGGGCTGAGTAAGCAGGGCAAGAGTCCACAACTTGCAATTTATCCATCAACCATATCTGGGGAGGGATGAAAAATGAGAGAATAAAGAATAGAGAGATGTGCGATGAGAGAAAAGTAAGATGAGGGTTTTGTGAGAAAAACCGAGCCTGAGGGCCGAGCGATGTGAGCAAATACATATGTGAGCTTGGGTGGGAAACATTACCTGCAGCAGTAGTGGACTCCCCGCAAACCTGGTTGTCTCCTGGCGGTAGAAGGCATCCAAACCCAGCAGTGTCTCAGCCAATGTCATGGCGATACAGCTCTTTCTTTCCCTCAAGCCTTGAGCGACTTCAATCAAACGGATGTTAGCTCCCCCGGAGCCCGAGACAAACAGAAAATGAGATAGCATGCACAAGCAGAGGGCATGTTGTCGAAAACCTTGCCGATAATGGTCACCGCGGTCACCAGCATTGGAGAATCGGTAAATCAGGCTCGGGATATCCAACATCCCGTTACAAATCAGGGATCGAGCATCATGCGTGTTGAGACCGCACATCCGCCCTAAAGCTTGGGCGTGGCCGAAACGAGACTGAGGCAAGATCTCTTCTGAATGTTCAGACTCCATCAAAACTTGAAAATCTTCAAAAGTGGGACATACCTCTTGCCCTCCGAAGCTGAAAACGTGCGTCACCGGGTTCCAAAATCTCGCCGCCGCATGGAGGAAAGGAAGGTGCAGTGGAGTCCGGCCCAGCGTGAATAGTGCATTCAAGCCGAAACCCCGGAAGTTCAACTTTTTCGAGCCATCTAAAGAAGAGATCCAAGATGTGAGATTTTCTGCGAGAAATGCCTCCATTTTTGTGCAAAGCAGTGATGAAATGAATGAGTTCCAAAGTTGGAGCTTTATAGGGGGGTTAAAACACTATTCGAGGACAAGTGTCAGAATTCTAGGAGTTGCAGGAAAGGTGGCCGGCCGGCCACCTATTCTAGCAGGCCGGCCATCTTTGTTTCAAAAACTGGCCGGCCGGCCACCTTTCAGTCCCTAGATGCAAAATGTGGCCGACCATGCATTGGTCCTGTTTTGCCCTCCGGAAGGAAGTTTGAGGCACTTTCACGCATCGGGAACGTTGGAGGCCTTCATTTTTCTCAGTTTCGGATGTGTCCCAGCACCCAGATCGTCCGAAGTACGCTGTGTTGTATTTTGCTTATCGAGTTGTCGTTTTGTTTATCGAGTTGTAAGTTTTGTCGAGCTGTCGCATTTTGTGTTTTGAGTCGTTACTCTTTGTTTACGCAATTTTGTTAAGTCTTGTTTATCGAGTCGTTAACATTGTTGTATTTTGCTTATCGAGTTGTAAACTTGCTGAGATTCTGTTATTTCTTAGTGAGTCGATTTGTTTAGTTTGTTGCGTCAGTTCATTACCTGACCCGGTAATTACACAAGGCACATTTCCATTCAATTCCATTTTTGTGCAAAATGATGCGATGCGATGCTGAGAATTTCAAATACAAACACTTTTTCAAAAGCTGTTTCATTCCGTCATGTTTTACAACAAAACAAAGGTACAAGTTTTACAGAAAATAAAACTGCCTAACAAAATGCAAAGTGCTACAAACTACTAGCAAAAAGTAAAATAAAGCAGGAAACAACATCAATATCCTCGGGAGCAGGAATGAGGAGCGCCCCTCATCCTCTTCTGCGGGATAACCTCTGCACCATCATCACCATCGGGGTCGGAACTGTCATCCTCAGGATCCCCCTCAGCCTCGCCTCCATTCCCGGAACCGAGACCAGAACCCCCCTCCTCAGCAGATGTCTCTGACTCACGACCTGCGACCTCCTCCTCCTCCTCCTCATCAGGCTCTGCCTCTATAACATGTGCCCTACGTCTGCGAGACGACCCCGCTCCTCGAGGTCCTCGGAAAGGCCTAGATGGCCCTGCTCCATGAGAAGGCCTGGATGGCCCTGCTCCCTGAGAAGGCCTGGATGGCCCAGCTCCTCGAAAAGGCCCAGATGGCCCAGCACCTCGACCTCTCTGAGAAGGCCCGGGTGGCCCGGCCTGCGGTGGAGCATATACCAGAGGCATCTGAAAGTGGAAAGTCCAATACATTAGTTCAAATATGAAAATCAGATGCAAGTACAGTATGAGAATGAGGTGTGTGCCAGATGTGCTCTACACAAACAGCCTATCAATGCAGTAGAATGTTCAAAACCAGCGTGTCATTAGAAGTATGATAAATGCAGAAAGATGAACAGTACCTGTACACCCATAATGGCCAGCTGTGCCTCCCTCCACAGGATCATGCCCTCAAATGTGGCCAGCATCCCAAGCATCTCATCCACGTACTCAACCGGAGGCTACAAGTACAAATGCAAAACTATCAGTAAAGGAATGAATGCCCAAGTATCCGACTAATAAATCAAGGCCATAAAACATACCGGTGGTGAATCAGGGTCTCTGACATATCTATGGTCAGGAAGAGGAGGCTCTAGCGAGACCTGGTAAGGAGTCCCAAATCGCCAACTCGTCAACTCGGTCGGCATGTCTGGCCACCCAGGATGATGAAGAGTCAGAGGGATCGGAGGAATGAATCCGCGCCCGCCTCTGGACGTACCAGCCCTACTGGAGGAAGGGGTATCTGTAGCACGAGCCCGACTCGAAGATGGTACATCAGCAGACCTCAGTGGCGGAGCGCGCACTCCTGTCAAGGGAGGCATCAAATATGTGTGACGATAAGTGGCGTAGTCTCCCTCTGTAAGATGTAGCAAAGCATCAGTGCCTAGCATAGCACTAACGACATCCTGGGTAGAAAGCCTATCAGCGGTCCGCATAGTGGGTGGAGGTGCTGCAGGAGGGTCCTGAGAAATGTATCCCCACACCTGACGCAGAAAGCGTTCCCCCAGGAACCATGCTCTACCAACCGGTCCCTCGAGCAGGATCCTGTACTGGGAGATGCCTGATCCTCCGGCATACTGAAATCGGAGACCATCGCCCAAGATCGCCCAGGGCTGCCATGTAATCTGCGGATAACCAGTGCATAAATCAATCAGAAATCGGGAATATACAAGGCAGATCAAAGATGGAAACGGAAAGGAACTGAGAGTTCTGAAATACCTCTGTCGTCCGCACAGTGTCAAAATACTGCCGCAGATAGAAGAGAGTCTCTCGAGGTCTCGGTCGGTGCTGGCCCTCGAATAGCAAGGAATACGGGGTCATAAGGGGCCCTGCCACCTCCATCTCCGGGGCTAACGTCGGAAAATATACACAGACCCATAACTGTGGAAAACAGTGCAGAATGTGAATACAAAATGCTGAGTGCAAAATACAGGATGTAAAGTGCGCCGTGTGTGCAATGAACAAGTAATGAGGAGCAGAAATGTAAATTAAGAGGACAGAACGTACCTCCCAGGCTCTCCAATAGCCGCCGAGTAAGTCTCCCTGCCCGCGGGAGGTAGCGCTCATATAGCAATAGAGGGTAGCCAGGCCGGCGCCACCCCAGTCGTATCGACTGACCTGTGATAGATCCACTAGGGCACTCAAAAGATACAACCCGACAGTGTTCCCCCTATCGGCAAACAGAGTCGTCCCGAAGAGGAACATAAGGAAACCACGGGCATACTGCTCAGCCTCCTCAGGAGACTCGGGCTCCATCTCTGGCCTCCGAAAACGGGAAGAGAACCAGGTGTACCGGACTTTCCCAGAAGCTCTGTCCACAGGCAGGCGGGCCCCTAACAGATGTACCCAAGCGGCCTCCCATTCGCCCATATCCTCGTCGTAAGGAATGGGCCAACCTCCTATGTCTAGGCCGGTAAGTACAGCAAAATCTAGCGGAGTCATGGTCAGATCCCTGGTGGCAGAAAAGTGGAAGGAATTGGTGGTGTCCCACCATCTCTCCACCAAAGCGGCTAACAGTGTCCTACTGGCAGGACAATGTGATAACCCTATGCAGAAGGCCCCGAACCCTGCTAGATCAACTAAATCCCGGACAGCCTCCGGAAGCTCAGTGTACCACTCTCTCGCAGCAGTGGAGCCATATCCTCGCACGGTACAAGAGCCAACCTGCATTCAGAATGAATGCATGTGTCAGAATCAGAATGAACAAGCTGTGTGCAAATCAAATGAACAATCTGTGTGCAAATCAAATGAATGAGCTGTGTGCAAATCAAATGAATGAGCTGTGTGCAAATCAAAGGAATGAGCTGTGTGCAAATCAAATGAATGAGCTGTGTGCAAATGAAATGAATGAGCTGTGTGCAAATGAAATGAATGAGCTGTGTGCAAATGAAATGAATGAGTTGTCTTCAGTGG
>CM069908.1:103188835-103239185 GCA_036172215.1 Camellia granthamiana | reverse complement strand
CGACACCTTAGGGCCGAATAAGTCTCCGGATTCGGAGCGCCCTTTGGTGCACGACACCTTAGGGCCGAATAAGCCTCCGGATTCGGAGCGCCCTTCGTGGATGTCACGATTGGCCAGAATACGCCTCCGGATTCGGAGCGCCCTTCGTGGATGTCACGATTGGCCAGAATAAGTATCCGGATTCGGAGCGCCCTTTGGTGCACGACACCTTAGGGCCGAATAAGTCTCCGGATTCGGAGCGCCCTTTGGTGCACGACACCTTAGGGCCGAATAAGTCTCCGGATTCGGAGCGCCCTTTGTTGCACGACACCTTAGGACCGAATAAGTCTCCGGATTCGGAGCGCCCTTTGGTGCACGACACCTTAGGGCCGAATAAGCCTCCGGATTCGGAGCGCCCTTCGTGGATGTCACGATTGGCCAGAATAAGCCTCCGGATTCGGAGCGCCCTTCGTGGATGTCACGATTGGCCAGAATAAGTCTCCGGATTCGGAGCGCCCTTTGGTGCACGACACCTTAGGGCCGAATTAGTCTCCGGATTCAGAGCGCCCTTTGGTGCACGACACCTTAGGGCCGAATAAGTCTCCGGATTCGGAGCGCCCTTCGTGGATGTCACGATTGGCCAGAATAAGCCTCCGGATTCGGAGTGCCCTTCGTGGATGTCACGATTGGCCAGAATAAGTCTCCGGATTCGGAGCGCCCTTTGGTGCATGACACCTTAGGGCCGAATAAGTCTCCGGATTCGGAGCGCCCTTTGGTGCACGACACCTTAGGGCCGAATAAGCCTCCGGATTCGGAGCGCCCTTCGTGGATGTCACGATTGGCCAGAATAAGTCTCCGGATTCGGAGCACCCTTTGGTGCATGACAACTTAGGGCCGAATAAGTCTCCGGATTCGGAGCGCCCTTTGGTGCACGACACCTTAGGGCCGAATAAGCCTCCGGATTCGGAGCGCCCTTCGTGGATGTCACGATTGGCCAGAATAAGTCTCCGGATTGGGAGCGCCCTTTGGTGCACGACACCTTAGGGCCGAATAAGCCTCCGGATTCGGAGCACCCTTCGTGGATGTCCGATTGGCCAGAATAAGTCTCCGGATTCGGAGCGCCCTTTGGTGCACGACACCTTAGGGCCGAATAAGCCTCCGGATTCGGAGCGCCCTTTGGTGCACGACACCTTAGGGCCGAATAAGCCTCCGGATTCGGAGCGCCCTTCGTGGAGGTCACGATTGGCCAGAATAAGCCCCCGGATTCGGAGCGCCCTTTGGTGCACGACACCTTAGGGCCGAATAAGTCTCCGGATTCGGAGCGTCCTTCGTGCACGACACCGTAGGGCCAGAATAAGCCTCCGGATTTGGATCCGGAGCCTGCTTTAATCAAGTAATTAAGCCGAAATTACTAATATGGTTCGCCGGACAAGGTGTGCCTTAGCCGGCCCACGAGTACGACCCATCCCGGTCAAACTCGCATCCCGCCTAAGGCAAGGGCCGATCCCTGAATACAGGAAAAATATTTAAGCTACACAAAAGCTCTGATAGCAAACTTTCCGATAGCGAACTAATAGCAAACCATTAAACCATACGAAATGACGTGCTTAACCATTAAAAGTTGGGATCAGGAACATTCATCCGGCACGGCAAAACAAAAGATTTTCTGAGTAGGACTCAACTATATGCAATAACACTTTTTATTTGATTAAGACGTTGTTACATAGACGCAATCCGCGTTCGAACATTACAATATCTATCTCTTCTAAAACAAATCAACCGATCGATCCAACTCTTGTCAGTTGAACAACCATCGCGACTCAAAACGCATCGATCTAACCGCGCCCGAATCGGCATGTCGCCGGGCCTCTGACACCATCGACAATGTCAAGGCCAAGATCCAAGACAAGGGAGGTTAGGGGCAGCGGTCCTTGTGTCTCCTTTCGGGGCGATCCGCTTCAACGACTTGGAGGCTGACTCGTTTCCAATTTCTCTTTTCAGCGGTCCACCTCCCACACCGGAGAATCCTCCGCCGCAAACCATCTGAGCGCCAAGTTCGGCCGGAATTTGAGCTCCTACAACTATCATCACCATTTGATGGTGAGAACTCTTGAGCTTTCCACGCAATAGATGCTCGTGAGCCAAACATGTTTGATTGCATAAGGCGCCTGCCGCTTTTTATTCTCATCAATGGCCGCGATCTCGAGGCCCAAATCCCAAAGTGATTTTATCAACACCAAACCCCACGAGACAGGCGTCGGTCAACATTCTCCATGACCTAGTTAACCCAACGGTTGGCTAAAACGCGCACAGGCTGCGCAAGGGCAAAAATTATCTAGCCCAATCGGCTAGACATCCGGCATTCGAGCTAAGTCTAAAAATGCAAAAATGCCGCAACCCCTCCGGTCCCTGGCTCACGGCTTCTTCAAATTTCAACAACACGCCGCAATGGCTTATTCAAAAGTAAACGCCCATTACATAGTGGCCGATCACGCCAACGAATCGGCACATCGATTTAACATGATACGTCTATCCAAACATCTATCCAATAAAATTAAACACGGACACGCCGAATACGGGAGACAATTTGATATTTTCAATAAAGTGTCTTTTATTCACAAAAAAAAAAAAAAAACCAAGAAATTACATAACTGCGAACGCGACCAGCGTTCGAATCTTACAATAATTAAAGTCATACGGCGTCGCCCTCATCCTCACTCTTCTCAACCTCGAAAGCAGAAAACGGAAAGTCCTTGCTGTGGTAGAGAGGTGACGCCGAATCGATTCCCGACAAGCGAAGAGATTCGACGACTTGAGATGCCTTGATCCAACCATGCCTAAACCCACGATTTTCACATCGGCAAACTTCTTCGGCAAGCTTCTCCTTGGTCTTTTTGATTCCAACCAAGCGTCCTTCGTGAAAACCTTTTTCATAAGACCTCCCCTTTGCGGATTCCAATGCGAACATGCTCGCCGTTTCACGATCGGCAAGGGCAGCGCTTATAAGCCGACTGGTAACCCTCTCTTCCACGATCGGATTCACCGGCCCTCCTGGTTGTACCTGATCCACTTTGATCTTTCTTAACTCACGTTCGGCCGCCTCCAGGCAAGTCTCCAAACTGCGGATATGCTCTTCCTTTTTCTCCATCTCTCGGCGGGCGGCGCGCAAACGCATGCCGACTTCATAAGCCGTATAGAGCCCTTTCACCGCCCCATGAATGCCCTCGCGAAACACTTCGTAGTCCTGACGACCAACCATTGACTGCTGAACTTCCGGAGGAAATATTTGTCGAGCAAACTCGACCGCCACGTCTGGATCTTTCACGATCGAGTCTGCTTCCGTCATGGGCCTATTCTTCACAAATACTGCAAAACTTAACGGGCACGGATTCGCGTCTGATCTCCTTTCGACTTGGGCGTGTGGCGATCTGCCCTGGGATTGCCTATCCCGTCTGGGCGACCTACTACGACGTCGAGGAGATTGACGCCTCTCTCGACCCATAGAACTCTTACTCCCAGCACGGTGTTCGCTCCGGTGTTCACCACGGTGTTCACTTCGATTCATATCACCGCCAAGCTCAGCTAATGTCTTGGCTTCCCCTCTGCTGTTAAAGAAGAGCTTGTTCGACATTCGCACAATAGATTTTCTCTCAGGAGTTTGACACAGATACCTACCAGACTCTTAAGAGCTGTACCTCTGATCATTTAACACTCCCAGCGGCAGCACGATCGAGGCAAGTTCATTAATCGCGAAACCCAATCGCCTGACGCCGACTAAGTTGACGGCAGGACAATCTATTCGGCTCAAGTACCCCAGCCGGCTCACGAGTTGATTAGGGCAAGAGCAGATTCATCAATCTATTCGGCTCAAGTACCTCAGCCGGCTCACGAATCGATTCGGAGCCAGAGTTCTTATCATGAACCCCCTGGGCCAAGGGCAGATTCATCAACCTAAGGGTCCAAAATCAGTAGGCAGTGAAATTGCAAATGGTGATTTTGATGGGATATGTTCGGCCTAAGTGCGTAGTACCCCAACCGGCTCACGAGTTGATTAGGGCAAGAGCAGATTCATCAATCTATTCGGCTCAAGTACCCCAGCCGGCTCACGAATCGATTCGGAGCCAGAGTTCTTATCATGAACCCCCTGGGGCAAGGGCAGATTCATCAACCTAAGGGTCCAAGATCAGTAGGCAGTGAAATTGCAAATGGTGATTTTGATGGGATATGTACTGAGTCTGCAGGAACCCAAATATCGACCAATCTTTTCCTCTCTACCTCCAGTGGTGATGAAAACAAAAGAACTGTTGATGAAAACTTCAGATTCAAGTAAGGAACAAACTAAAGTTTGGACACACGATATTGTATGTACGGTTTGTTTAAAAGAGTTCTAGATAAAATCATTTGTGCCACAGTAAAATCATCCGGCTCACACGCTGGCTGGCAAGAGCAGATTTATCAATCTATTCGGACCAAGTACCCCAGCCGGCTATGTACGGTTTGTTTAAAAGAGTTCTAGATAAAATCATTTGTGCCACAGTAAAATCACCCGGCTCACGCGCTGGCTGGCAAGAGCAGATTTATCAATCTATTCGGACCAAGTACCCCAGCCGGCTCACAAATTGATTGAGCTAGAATTCTTTTCATGAACCCCCTGAGGCAAGGGCAAACTCACAAATCAGGGTTTCCCCACAGTATATGCAATCCCATTTTACCAAATGCATTGACAAACACAGAACTCTTTCATTAAAATTAAACCACAGAACTCTTTCATACAAAGTGTGTGGTGGTAGCAAAAATTACAAGGAAATTTTCATTAATAAATTGCGCGCAGGTGCTATCCAATTTATACATGAAAACTACCCTGAACCACAAAGCACTATCCAAAAGAAGAAAAACAAAAATAAAAAGACGCCTGCTCAGTAAACGGCTCCCAGATCACTCGTCGGTATCGGATTCAAGTGGCTCAACATCCACCTGCTCATAAGGAATTGGCAAATCCAATGTAACCTCAGCAGCAGCAAGGGCTTTCAGCCATCCATGTTTGAACCCGCGATTCTCAAATTTGGACACCTCTTCAACATATTTCGTCAAAGCGGCGCCTCTTCTTGCCTCAAAGGCCTCCGATTCGGCTTTCTCGCGGGCCGCCTTAAGCTCCTCTAACTGAGCTTCCGCTTCAGCAAGTGCTTTCTTGCAAAGTTTGAGCGACTCCTCGCTCGCATTTGCCCTATCCTCAGCATCAACACGAAGCTGTTCGGCGACGCAAACCCTCTCTTTCTCCGCTTCGGCTCGCGCACTCTCCATTTCAGCTCTCATAATTTCGAACTCGGCCCTACTTTTCTGACCCTGCACCTCTGTTTGCAAATTGTCAATTCTCCCGAGAGCATCACGCCGGCGGCGACCCAAGTCACCGATCCTCCCAATCATCTGCAAAACAATTCGGTATGATCAGACGCCTTTAACAAACAAGAGCGAAATAAAGGTGACCTACCAGGAGTGCCGATTGAGCAGTTAGGGCAACGGCCATAATATCAGGCACGGCACCGAAAGCTTTCTTGCCAGCCGGCAGAGAAACTGAAGCCGCCAGGCTCAGAGCCACGGCTGGATCCTCAATGGCCGAAGCATCGGATAAAATCGGCACATCCCTGATCTTTGGCTGAATAACGAACGGAGCGACCACGTCCGATTCTTCAAGCCGAGGCCGTTTGCTACCAGGGCCAACTTCTGAACTCGCTTCTCCCCCGGCACCACGCTTTTGGCCTTGCTCCGGAATCAGCCGTTCCCCATCGGCCTGTTCTCCGCCCTCTTTTCCCGTGTCAGACACAGCAACCTCAACCGTCCCCTCAGAAACGGGTACGAAGGGCTTGATCAAGCTGGGATCTGATTCGGCGCATTCAGCCTTCTTTCGGGCGGCTATCCGCTCAGTATTTCTTCTACGCGCCATCTGCGTTAGGCTTTCCTTCGCCATACCCTCAAAAAAATCGCCGGGTAGATCCCCCAAATTGGCAAAAATATCCCCAGAAGAGAAATCTGCTCGTCCTAAGGCGGATGGCTCGGCGGCCTCAAATGCCGAGCGTACGGCCTCGCCTTCTACAAGCCCCTCAGTGGACTCCCCAACCGAATCGGCAACCACCTCTACAACCGGCTCGGCGTCTTCCCCCGAATCAGAAGCTACGAGACCGATCTGCCTAAGGTTTTTGAAGCTGGGGAAGATAAGGGCCGAGAGCTGTTGATTGCCGGATGGAATCGGAATATTGTCTGTAGCCGAGAAAGTAGTGTAAGTGGGTTCGTACCGAAGGAGAATATGGGCGGCTCTCCCTTGCTTTTGTACGTTTGGGCGGCCGAAATATGTGAGTGCAGTCTTGATTTCCCCAAGAACTACGTCGTCAACCGAAGTCAGAATTTTTTTCAACCTATTACCTGCAGAGGATAAAAAGCAATTTAGGGAAAAGAGCCGAATAAGAAATAGACCAACAAACATAAAACATTGTGTGGCAAACTGGGTCACCCTTATGTCTGGGAATAGGGTCCAGGCGATCCTCCCCTTCAGCGAACTCCCAATTACCTCGGACGTTGACCATCACGTCGTCAACTCGCTTACCGGAACTGGCAAGCATAGTCACCAAGTGATGGTCAGTATCTTTGGCCCTGAGAAAATATCGCCCCAGCCGACCGAAGGATTTGGCTAAGGCATAACAATGCCGAATGGCCGGAATCCCAAGGTTAATTCTAAGGCGTCGATTCAACTCTACAACCCCCATGATGATTCGAAAGAAATTTACATTGGGTTGAGAAGGAATCAAACCCCAATAGCGGAGAATGGCCCTAAGAAGTGGGTGTAGGGGGAAACGAACCCCGCCCTCCGCAATGGACAAAAGGGGGAATACGATCGTGTTTTGATCTTCCCTCTCCATGTCGAGAGCGTTGTCCGTTACAAGGTATAAATGGACGTCGTCAGGAATAGAAAAATGTTGCCGGAAACCGGAAATACGATCCTCAGAAAGGAGGTCTTTCAAATGTTTGGCCATCTTAGCAAAGAACTAAATATTCGCCGAAGCTAAAATAGCAAACAGAAAATAGGATTACGAAAAAGGGAGAAGGAGACTTACGAAAAGCAGATGAGACAAGGGAAGACGGGAAGAAAGTTGTAGAAAACGCGAGTCACGGAGGGATATGCACTGGCGATCCAAAAGTCTCAGAAAATCGACGAAATGAGAATTCGAAAGGACCAAAGTTTCAAATCGCAATAAATGCTGAGTTACACATGAATAGAGCGGGAAAGCGTAATGATAAGCAAAAGGGCATGCGCCTCCTGACATATTGGGGCACGCGAAGCCGCCTGACGCTAAACTTCTCAAATTTTGAACCAAACACGCCGATCAACTGCCGTCAATAGGGAGTTCGGAGGGCAATTGTGGTAGCCGAATAATTGCCGAAGATAGGGGAGGCACATATCAGAAGATCGACGCTAGCCGGCAGATATCTCGCGAGGATAAGGGGCCGAATAGGATAAATAGGCCGAATAGGGGAGGATCCCTGGAGCCGAATATTGGAAAAGATAATGATTGAAAAAGTAGGCCCTGGCCCCGAGGATCAGAAAAAACGAGTATAAATATAATGGCAATGAACTAGGAGAGGTATGTAAGAATCACTTCTAAAAACTGAGTGAACAAGCTTTCTTGAGTACAGGAACTAACTTGTCCGTCGGAGTGCTAATTCCGGCACCCCCGTCCGGAGTGTTTGTATCTTTGCAGGTGACTAACTGAGGATCATTGGCGTCTTCCAGGATCTGAGGAGTATTTCCAAAACCACTTCCCCACAATAATAGTTACCATTCGAGCATCGAGATGGCCCCCTATGAGGCTCTGTATGGAAGACCATGTCGTTCTCCCGTATGTTGGGCCGAAGTTGGAGATAGGTCCTTGTTAGGGCCTGAAATTATTCAATTGACGACTGAAAAGGTCAAAGGGATTCGAGAAAGATTGAAAACTGCTCAAAGTAGGCAGAAAAGTTATGCAGATAACCGACGAAGAGACTTGGAATTCGAAGTGAATAGTCATGTATTTGTGAAAGTCACTCCGCTAAAAGGACACCCAAGATTCGGAAAAATGGGGAAGTTAATACCCCGATTTGTTGGTCCCTTTCAAATTTTGGAAAGAGTAGGCCCAGTAGCTTATCGAGTGGCCCTTCCACCGAACATGAGCCAAGTGCATAACGTGTTCCATGTTTCGATGCTTCGAGGGTACCTTCCGGATCCGTCTCATGTTATAGACTGTCACCAAATTGTGTTGGATGACAAGTTAACTTACGAGGCAAAACCGATTCGAATTTTAGATCGACAAGTGAAACAGTTACGCAATCGAGAAATTCCAATGGTAAAGGTAGAGTGGCAAGAACATTATGGCACCGAGGCTACTTGGGAAAAAGAAGAGGACATGCAAAACCAGTATCCGCATCTGTTCCTGTTATGAGGTAAAAGCAAGTTTGAGGGACCAAACTTATTTAAGGGGGGGAGAGTGTAATAACCCGACCCTCGTATGTGACTTTGCTATATTTTAATTTTTATTCAGTGCTTTCAAATGTTTAATGTGGAACTGCATGAAAATTTAAGTTATATATATATGTGTCTTATGAGTTGATGCCTTAAGAATTGAACATTATCTGTTAGGCAAGAAAAGTATCTGTTACTATTAGAGCATTAAAACAGAAATTGGAAGCCTTAACGGTTTAATTATCTGAAAGTGATTATATATTTGTGATCAGCATAATTTTTAAGTAATATTAAGCATGTTTACGAAATTTCAATTTTGGCATCATAAAGCGATTGATTTTCGTCTTATATGCTCTTATATTGCATATATATCTCTAAGCCTTGTTTTGGACTTAAGATCAAAAACGTGACTATCATTTTGGAGAGGAAATAAGAGAGAAGGGAGAAGAGAATTGGGGGAGAAGTGATTCAACAAGAAATTTGGGCAAAATTGTTAGAAGTTTGGGATTAAATTCAAGGTAAGCCCAAGATCTCCTTGTTATGGCAACTTAGAGTTGTAATTCATGTTTTTGTTTGATTCATGTATGATTTATGTTTGAATTATGAGGGTTTTTCATCAATTGGTTATTTTGACACTTAATTTGGGTGTTATATGAAATTATACTTCAATCCTTGGTTTTATACCATCACTTCATGAATTTATGTATATATCATGTGCCATGGTTCAAGAACATGAAGAACTTGAATCCAAAAGTGAAATGTGAGAGAGAGATGGCTTGTTTTAAGTTCCTAATCTTGTTTAATTGATCATGTTCAAGGTAGAATCCATATTATAGGGATGTTGAATTGAAATATGGTCTTAGATTCATTTGGAATTGCATGAGAAATGGAATGAAGTTGCTAAATTCGAAGTTCAGAATTTCAGAATTCGCGTGGTCCGCTCGAGCGGACGAAAGCCCGCTCGAGCGGGAAAAACCACCTCCCAGCAGTTTTGCACATTTTACAGTCCGCTCGAGCGGCCAAAGTGGCGCTCGAGCGGAGAACTAATTTCAGAAAGAAAATATGCTTGTTCAGTTTTGCGTGCTTGATTCCCTGATAGTTTTAGAATATGTTTCTGATGATTTTAAGTTGGTTATCAATTCATGTGGAGTGTAATGATGTAGGAAATGATTCCCCAACGATTTATGAAGAAAGCAAACTAATTTATAAGTTATGATTGTGTGCAGGGCACACTCCGGAAGAAACTAGCACGCCATCACAACGCTGTGAGTAATAGTACTTCAACGTACCTCTATCCGTTAATAATTATTATTATTGACGTTACGATCCTTATTGTCAGAATCATGTTTGCATGAAGTTATGTGCTATATGAGAAATATTATGAAACTATGGAAACATTGAAAGTGGTTGTGAAGCCATGTACGCTTTGTGTGAAATCTTGTGATTTATGGAACGCATCTAAGGAATTGTGAAGTTGTGAACCTATGTGGCCAAGAGCCAATTGTGAACTAAGAAGTTATGAGGCCAAGGGCCGATATGTGAAATATGAATGTGTGAACTTGTGAATTGTGAATATAAAGGGGCCGAAGGCCATTACTATAAGTTGTGAAATTACAAAACCCAATGGTTTTTGTGAATATGTGAACTCCTCAGGCCAAGGGCCAAATTACGAAATTGTGAATCAACAAGTTGTCCTAAAAGTTATACAGAAGCAGACTAACTACATGGTTATTGTATCATCTTTGTTTTACATGCATGTAACTACTATTATTCACTGAGCTTGGCTCATCCTATGTTATGTCTGTTCCTGTAGGTAACCAACCAGGAGGTCGATCTTAACTCGGCACTGTCACACTTTTGTCAGTCTAAGCACAGCCAAGCTTTGGGTCGAAACCGTGCTTTTGTGGAATTGCTAGACTATTGTTTATGCTCTAGCTTTTGGCCTAGTCTGTTATGTACATAATATTTTGTTATGCGCCCAACCTTAGGGCTGGATCTGTGTATTATTAACTCTCAAAAGTGTATCTCCTTTGGTTCATCTTTTTGGTTTACTCATCTTATGTGATGCCTGTGATCCTGGCATGGTTTAGTCGCTCAATGGATGTCATATTTTCTTATTATGTATTACTTGTTGTTACTGCTTCCGTTTAGGCCCCTACTTTCTATATATATATATAGCAGGTTAAGTGTCCTTTTCTGCATGGGTCATGCCCAAACTTTCAGGGGCAAGTTGGGGGTGTGACAGTGGTATCAGAGCACGAGTTGCTATCTCACACACGGGTCCATTGAGCTTAGGGTGTCTAGAAAAGCTTTAGGCATTTTGCATGACATCCTGAAAGTATATGAAAGAGCGATGGCAACGTTACGTATACTCTGATAATGCTAACAATTTTGAATCATGTTTCCTGTATATAATTGTTTGTTGTGTAGGAAATGGTGAGAACAAGGACAGACGATGCTGAAGATGCTACTTCTGCACGGTTGGATAGGATGGAGAGAATGATTATGGAAATGGCGGAGACCCTACGGCAACAACAACAACCACAACAGCAGCAACAGCCACCAGAACAACCGCTACCACCACCGGTACCTCCACTGGTAGTCCCAGATTTTCATGCTGAAGACCGAACCATCACCCTTACGAAAGAGTTTAAAAAGATGAAACCGCCAGTCTTCAAAGGAGGCATAGAACCAATGAAAGCTGAGGCATGGGTGCTGGGGATTGAGAAACTATTTGAAGTGTTTCCTTGTACAGAAGCTCAAAAAGTGCAATTGGCTGCTTTCACTCTTGAGGATGAGGCGCGGAGATGGTGGATGCTCACAAGGACTGTACACCCCGGATTAATATGGGATAGATTTCTAGAATTGTTCTATGACAAATACTTTCCTCAAAGCATGCGAGATAAGAAGGTGACGGAATTTGAAACTCTTAGACAAGGAAGCAAGACTGTTGCAGAATACGAAGCTCAATTTGCAGAACTAGGTCGATTTGCGCCGCATATGGTGGATACGGATTACAAGAAGGCACGGAAATTCGAAGGAGGGTTACGGGGTGCCATCCAAGACAGGGTCAATATGTTGAAGCTACCTACTTACGTTGACGTCTTAGAAAGGGCTGTTATAGCAGAAGGAAATCTTGCTGCTCAGAATCGGATTTCCGAATGGAAAGGGAAAAGGCAGAACAATCAGTGGTCAAAGGGATCAGTGATTCCACCCAATAAGAAGCATAACTCCGGAAACTCTAGCACCACCACCTATACTCAAAATGCCACTCCTGTATGCCCAGATTGTGGAAGGCAGCACCGAGGGACTTGCCACTGGAAGACCGGGGCTTGTTTTAAGAGTGGCAAAACGGGTCATCTGGTAAGGAATTGCCCACAATGGGCTCAACAAAAGGGTAATATACCTGCTACCAGTTCTGCGGGGTCTACACCAACCCCCAACGCAAAGACAGCAGCTAAACCTATTAATAATAAAGACACCGCAAGGCAAGGAAGGGTGTTTGCATTGGTCCCAGGTGATGTACAGAATGCGACAACAGTGGTGTCAGGTACATTTATTGTTTATGGTCATTCTGCTCATGTATTGTTTGATTCTGGCTCCACCCACTCTTTTGTGTCGAAACTATTTGCTTCTAATTTGGATAAAACCGAAGAAAACTTGTCGTATATATTGTGTGTAACCTCACCCTTGGGGAAATCTATGAACTGCACTTCTGTATATGTTGCTTGTGAACTCCTAATTGGGGGTATTCGGGTGTATGCTAACCTAATACCTCTCGATATGACCTCTTTTGATGTTATTCTGGGAATGGATTGGCTAAATGAATATGGTGCAACTATAAACTGTTTGACGAAGCAAATCAATTTCCATCCTCCGGGGCAACCAGAGGCTATTGTTCAGGGGCAGGAAGTAACTTCGCCACCTTATTTGATTTCTGCTGTGAAGGCTTGTAAGTTAATGCAGAAAGGATGTCAAGGGTATTTATGTAGTATTTGGGAGGAACAAGCGATAAGAGGAGGTATTGATGTAATTCCAGTGGTTCGTGACTTTCCAGATGTTTTTCTCAAAGAATTGCCAGGGCAACTGATAGACCGTGAAATTGAATTTGTGATTGAGGTGGTGCCGGGAACTCAACCTATCTCTAAGACACCGTATAGGATGGCCCCAGCTGAAATGAAAGAGTTGAAGATTCAATTACAAGATTTGCTCAATAAGGGATTCATCCGACCGAGTGTATCTCCTTGGGGTGCGCCAGTCTTATTTGTGAAAAAGAAGGACGGAACACTTCAGCTATGTATTGATTATAGGGAACTCAATAAGGTAACCATCAAAAACAAGTACCCCTTACCACGGATTGATGATTTATTTGACCAACTACGAGGGGCACAAGTTTTCTCGAAAATCGATCTGCGGTCAGGATACCATCAATTGAAGGTTAAAGTCGACGATATGGAGAAGACAGCTTTTCGAACCCGGTACGGTCATTACGAATTCCTAGTTATGCCCTTTGGAGTTACTAACGCACCCGCAGCATTTATGGATCTAATGAATCGTGTATTTAAGCCTTACCTGGACGAGTTTGTGGTGGTGTTTATCGATGATATTCTTATATATTCAGCGAGTGCAGAGGCTCACGAGGATCATCTTCGCCTAATCCTTCAAACACTCCGGGAGAAGAAATTATATGCAAAGTTAAAGAAATGTGAATTCTGGCTACAAGTGGTGACATTTCTGGGGCATGTGGTAACAAAAGAAGGAGTCTCTATTGATCCGCATAAAATTGAGGCGATCGTGAATTGGCCAACTCCTACCAATGTCGCCGAGGTGCGTAGCTTCATGGGATTAGCTGGCTATTACAGGCGGTTCGTTCAGAATTTCTCCAAAATCATTGTGCCACTTACACAATTGACTCGGAAAGGAGTTGCATTTGAATGGTCAGAAGAACAGGAATCTGCTTTCCAAGATCTGAAAACAAAGTTGACTACAGCACCAGTTTTGGCCTTACCATCTGGTACCGAAGGGTTTGTAATTTACAGTGATGCCTCGCATAAAGGGCTTGGTTGTGTACTTATGCAGAAGGGGAGGGTTATTGCATATGCCTCTCGACAATTAAAACCCCACGAGAAAAACTATCCCACACACGACCTGGAGCTAGCAGCAGTAGTTTTCGCTTTGAAGATATGGCGACACTATCTCTATGGCACAACCTGTGAAGTCTACACCGACCATAAAAGTCTCAAATATCTTTTTACCCAGAAGGAGTTGAATATGCGACAGCGGCGGTGGTTAGAGTTGCTTAAAGATTATGATTTGCAGATCCATTACCATCCTGGTAAAGCTAACACGGTCGCGGATGCACTTAGCCGGAAAAATAGGGGAGATTTGGCGCATTTATTTACGAAACAAAAGGAATTGGTACTTGAACTAGATAAATTGAATGTGGAGTGTGTGATACGTGGCCAGGAGGTTATAATGGCGGCAATAATGGCCCAGACAACCTTACTTGAAGAGATCAAATTGCATCAAATGGAGGATGACACGTTAAGGAAGATATGTGATGAGTTAGAATCAAAACCAAAACCGGGGTTCAGTTTAATAGATTCAGTGCTTAAGTTTCAAAACAGAATATGTGTCCCTAATGTGTTAGAACTTAAACGGAAATTAATGGAAGAAGCACATGCCTCAAGATTTTCAATGCATCCAGGAAGTACTAAAATGTACCGAGATCTGAAGCAAAACTTTTGGTGGCCAAGTATGAAGAGGGAAATCGCAGAGTTTATCTCTAAGTGTTTGCAATGCCAACAAGTAAAAGCGGAACATCAAAGACCTGCCGGTTTGTTGCAACCTCTTCCCATTCCGGAGTGGAAATGGGAACATTTGACAATGGACTTTGTTGTGGGGTTACCATGGACTCCCCGAGGCATGAATTCGATATGGGTCATTGTAGACCGATTAACGAAGTCTGCTCACTTCTTACCAGTAAAGACTCAATATAATGCAGATAAGCTCGCTGTGCTTTGTATGAATGAAATTGTAAGGCTTCACGGTATTCCCGTTTCCATTGTGTCAGATAGAGACCCCAAGTTTGTTTCGAGATTTTGGCAGAGTCTGCAGAAAGCTATGGGTACAGAACTTAAGTTCAGCACAGCTTTTCACCCTCAAACTGACGGTCAATCTGAGAGAACAATACAAACCCTGGAAGATATGCTCCGCATGTGTGTGCTAGATTTTCAAGAAAGTTGGGAAACCCATCTACCGTTGATAGAATTTGCCTATAGTAATAGTTACCATTCGAGCATCGAGATGGCCCCCTATGAGACTCTGTATGGAAGACCATGTCGTTCTCCCGTATGTTGGGCCGAAGTTGGAGATAGGTCCCTGTTAGGGCCTGAAATTATTCAATTGACGACTGAGAAGGTCAAAGGGATTCGAGAAAGATTGAAAACTGCTCAAAGTAGGCATAAAAGTTATGCGGATAACCGACGAAGAGACTTGGAATTCGAAGTGAATAGTCATGTATTTGTGAAACTCACTCCGCTAAAAGGACACCCAAGATTCGGAAAAATGGGGAAGTTAACACCCCGATTTGTTGGTCCCTTTCAAATTTTGGAAAGAGTAGGCCCAGTAGCTTATCGAGTGGCCCTTCCACCGAACATGAGCCAAGTGCATAACGTGTTCCATGTTTCGATGCTTCGAGGATACCTTCCGGATCCGTCTTATGTTATAGACTATCACCAAATTGTGTTGGATGACAAGTTAACTTATGAGGCAAAACCGATTCGAATTTTAGATCGACAAGTGAAACAGTTACGCAATCGAGAAATTCCAATGGTAAAGGTAGAGTGGCAAGAACATTATGGCACCGAGGCTACTTGGGAAAAAGAAGAGGACATGCAAAACCAGTATCCGCATCTGTTCCTGTTATGAGGTAAAAGCAAGTTTGAGGGACCAAACTTATTTAAGGGGGGGAGAGTGTAATAACCCGACCCTCGTATGTGACTCTGCTATATTTTAATTTTTATTCAGTGCTTTCAAATGTTTAATGTGGAACTGCATGAAAATTTAAATTATATATATGTGTCTTATGAGTTGATGCCTTATGAATTGAACATTATCTGTTAGGCAAGAAAAGTATCTGTTACTATTAGAGCATTAAAACAGAAATTGGAAGCCTTAACGGTTTAATTATCTGAAAGTGATTATATATTTGTGATCAGCATAATTTTTAAGTAATATTAAGCATGTTTACGAAATTTCAATTTCAGCATCATAAAGCGATTGATTTTTGTCTTATATGCTCTTATATTGCATATATATCTCTAAGCCTTGTTTTGGACTTAAGATCAAAAAGTGACTACCATTTTGGAGAGGAAATAAGAGGGAAGGGAGAAGAGAATTGTGGGAGAAGTGATTCAACAAGAAATTTGGGCAAAATTGTTAGAAGTTTGGGATTAAATTCAAGGTAAGCCCAAGATCTCCTTGTTATGGCAACTTAGAGTTGTAATTCATGTTTTCGTTTGATTCATGTATGATTCATGTTTGAATTATGAGGGTTTTTCATCAATTGGTTATTTTGATACTTAATTTGGGTGTTATATGAAATTATACTTCAATCCTTGGTTTTATACCATCACTTCATGGATTTATGTATATATCATGTGCTATGGTTCAAGAACATGAGGAACTTGAATCCAAAAAATGAAATTTGAGAGAGAGATGGCTTGTTTAAGTTCCTAATCTTGTTTAATTGATCATGTTCAAGGTAGAATCCATATTATAGGGATGTTGAATTGAAATATGGTCTTAGATTCATTTGGAATTGCATGAGAAATGGAATGAAGTTGCTAAATTCGAAGTTCAGAATTTCAGAATTCGCGTGGTCCGCTCGAGCGGGAAAAACCACCTCCCAGCAGTTTTGCACATTTTACAGTCCGCTCGAGCGGCCAAAGTGGCGCTCGAGCGGAGAACTAATTTTCAGAAAGAAAATATGCTTGTTCAGTTTTGCGTGCTTGATTCCTTGATAGTTTTAGAATATGTTTCTGATGATTTTAAGTTGGTTATCAATTCATGTGGAGTGTAATGATGTAGGAAATGATTCCCCAACGATTTATGAAGAAAGCAAACTAATTTATAAGTTATGATTGTGTGCAGGGCACACTCCGGAAGAAACTAGCACGCCATCACAACGCTGTGAGTAATAGTACTTCAACGTACCTCTATCCGTTAATAATTATTATTATTGACGTTACGATCCTTATTGTCAGAATCATGTTTGCATGAAGTTATGTGCTATATGAGAAATATTATGAAACTATGGAAACATTGAAAGTGGTTGTGAAGCCATGTACGCTTTGTGTGAAATCTTGTGATTTATGGAACGCATCTAAGGAATTGTGAAGTTGTGAACCTATGTGGCCAAGAGCCAATTGTGAACTAAGAAGTTATGAGGCCAAGGGCCGATATGTGAAATATGAATGTGTGAACTTGTGAATTGTGAATATAAAGGGGCCGAAGGCCATTACTACAAGTTGTGAAATTACAAAACCCAATGGTTTTTGTGAATATGTGAACTCCTCAGGCCAAGGGCCAAATTACGAAATTGTGAATCAACAAGTTGTCCTAAAAGTTATACAGAAGCAGACTAACTACATGGTTATTGTATCATCTTTGTTTTACATGCATGTAAGTACTATTATTCACTGAGCTTGGCTCATCCTATGTTATGTCTGTTCCTGTAGGTAACCAACCAGGAGGTCGATCTTAACTCGGCACTGTCACACTTTTGTCAGTCTAAGCACAGCCAAGCTTTGGGTCGAAACCGTGCTTTTGTGGAATTGCTAGACTATTGTTTATGCTCTAGCTTTTGGCCTAGTCTGTTATGTACATAATATTTTGTTATGCGCCCAACCTTGGGGCTGGATCTGTGTATGTATATTATTAACTCTCAAAAGTGTATCTCCTTTGGTTCATCTTTTTGGTTTACTCATCTTATGTGATGCTTGTGATCCTGGCATGGTTTAGTCGCTCAATGGATGTCATATTTTCTTATTATGTATTACTTGTTGTTACTGCTTCCGTTTAGGCCCCTAATTTCTATATATATATATAGCAGGTTAAGTGTCCTTTTCTGCATGGGTCATGCCCAAACTTTCAGGGGCAAGTTGGGGGTGTGACAGTGGTATCAGAGCACGAGTTGCTATCTCACACACGGGTCCATTGAGCTTAGGGTGTCTAGAAAAGCTTTAGGCATTTTGCATGACATCCTGAAAGTATATGAAAGAGCGATGGCAACGTTACGTATACTCTGATAATGCTAACAATTTTGAATCATGTTTCCTGTATATAATTGTTTGTTGTGTAGGAAATGGTGAGAACAAGGACAGACGATGCTGAAGATGCTACTTCTGCACGGTTGGATAGGATGGAGAGAATGATTATGGAAATGGCGGAGACCCTACGGCAACAACAACAACCACAACAGCAGCAACAGCCACCAGAACAACCGCTACCACCACCGGTACCTCCACTGGTAGTCCCAGATTTTCATGCTGAAGACCGAACCATCACCCTTACGAAAGAGTTTAAAAAGATGAAACCGCTAGTCTTCAAAGGAGGCATAGAACCAATGAAAGCTGAGGCATGGGTGCTGGGGATTGAGAAACTATTTGAAGTGTTTCCTTGTACAGAAGCTCAAAAAGTGCAATTGGCTGCTTTCACTCTTGAGGATGAGGCGCGGAGATGGTGGATGCTCACAAGGACTGTACACCCCGGATTAATATGGGATAGATTTCTAGAATTGTTCTATGACAAATACTTTCCTCAAAGCATGCGAGATAAGAAGGTGACGGAATTTGAAACTCTTAGACAAGGAAGCAAGACTGTTGCAGAATACGAAGCTCAATTTGCAGAACTAGGTCGATTTGCGCCGCATATGGTGGATACGGATCACAAGAAGGCACGGAAATTCGAAGGAGGGTTACGGGGTGCCATCCAAGACAGGGTCAATATGTTGAAGCTACCTACTTACGTTGACGTCTTAGAAATGGCTGTTATAGCAGAAGGAAATCTTGCTGCTCAGAATCGGATTTCCGAATGGAAAGGGAAAAGGCAGAACAATCAGTGGTCAAAGGGATCAGTGATTCCACCCAATAAGAAGCATAACTCCGGAAACTCTAGCACCACCACCTATAATCAAAATGCCACTCCTGTATGCCCAGATTGTGGAAGGCAGCACCGAGGGACTTGCCACTGGAAGACCGGGGCTTGTTTTAAGTGTGGCAAAACGGGTCATCTGGTAAGGAATTGCCCACAATGGGCTCAACAAAAGGGTAATATACCTGCTACCAGTTCTGCGGGGTCTACACCAACCCCCAACGCAAAGACAGCAGCTAAACCTATTAATAATAAAGATACCGCAAGGCAAGGAAGGGTGTTTGCATTGGTCCCAGGTGATGTACAGAATGCGACAACAGTGGTGTCAGGTACATTTATTGTTTATGGTCATTCTGCTCATGTATTGTTTGATTCTGGCTCCACCCACTCTTTTGTGTCGAAACTATTTGCTTCTAATTTGGATAAAACCGAAGAAAACTTGTCGTATATATTGTGTGTAACCTCACCCTTGGGGAAATCTATGAACTGCACTTCTGTATATGTTGCTTGTGAACTCCTAATTGGGGGTATTCGGGTGTATGCTAACCTAATACCTCTCGATATGACCTCTTTTGATGTTATTCTGGGAATGGATTGGCTAAATGAATATGGTGCAACTATAAACTGTTTGACGAAGCAAATCAATTTCCATCCTCCGGGGCAACCAGAGGCTATTGTTTAGGGGCAGGAAGTAACTTTGCCACCTTATTTGATTTCTGCTGTGAAGGCTTGTAAGTTAATGCAGAAAGGATGTCAAGGGTAGAAATGGGAGGTCCAGCTGGAGCACCACCCACCGGAGGAATCTGGAAGGGAGGCTGAAAAGCATGAAAGACAAATGCATCAGAATGCTGTGAGCAGTGAATCAGTGCAGAATGTTGTGTATGAGTACAGTCTGCGAATGCTGTGAGCAGTGAATCCGTGCAGAATGCAGTGTATGAGTACAGTCTGCGAGTACCGTGAGCAGTGAATCAGTATAGAATACAGTGTATGAGTACAGTGTGTGGATGCCGTGAGCAGTTTATCAGTACAGAATACAGTATATGAGCACAGTGTATGGATGCCGTGAGCAGTAAATCAGTGCAGGATGCAGTGTGTGAGTACCGTGTATCAGATGCCGTGAGCAGTTTATCAGATGTTGTGTCGTGCATCAGATTATGCAAAGCAGTTTGTGTATGGTTTGAGGCTGTGGTCAGAAAGAACATACCGGAATGCTGTAAAGGGCTAGGAGGTCGAAGGTCCGCTGTAGCATCCCCATCATGGAGGCATTCATCTCCAATGACTGCCGGGTGTACTCGGAAGACGCCTGCAAAAGTATCAGATACATCAGTATTTTGCGGAATATTAAATAAACTGAAATGAAATAACAGTACAAGATGCGAAATGAAGTAATACATACCGGAGGCAAGTCGGGGACACCGACAAACTCGTGATCAGCAGGCGGAGGAGCAAAGGGGATCTGGTAGGTCGCCCCACCCTGCCCTCTGAAAGTCAGTGAAGCGGGCAGAGCAGGCCAACCGGTCCCCCGTCCTCGCTGGACTCCGCCCCTGCCACGGACTCGAGCTCTCCTCGGCAACCCCCCTCCAGCCCCTGCTCCCGCTCCAGCCGCTGGCACCGCAGGTCTCTCTCCCTCCGCTCGACGGCCGCCGCTCAGAGGTCGCATGATGAAGGTCCGGACGTACTCTAAGTAATCGCCCTCGCCTCTGAAGCTGTCTGCCTCCCAGCCAATGGTGTAGTCCGCCATCTGCTCGGCGGTGAATCTCTCGGTATCCCTCATATGCTCAGGAGGGTGCACCGGGACTATCTGCTCCGGTAAACCCGGGGTCTGGCGCAAGAAACGCTCACCCAGGTACCAAGCCCGACAGACCGGGCCCTCCAGCAGAATCCAGAAACGCGAGGTCTCATCGGCACTGGCAAACCGATCCCGCATCACGGCTGGCAGTGGAGCCCACGGCTGCCAGGTGATCTGAAAATGAAATACAGTTTGTTATCTGCTGTTATTGAAACATGCAGTGGAAAGACGAAGCTTAAATGAACCGCAAGTAAACATACCTCTGCGGGGGTGATGGTGTCGAAGTAGCGGCGGAAGAAGCTAAATGTCTCTCGGGGCCTCCGCACGCACCTCCCGTCAAAGCGGCGCGAGAACGGGACGACAAGAGGGGTCTCTGCGTCGGGTACGGGAGCAAGCTTGGGAAAGTAGGCGTAAACCCACAACTGCAAGGTAAATACCAGTGCATTTTATCAGATAAAGCAAAATATAGAATAAAAGCAGAAATAGCAGAGCCGTGTGTTGTGCAGTGTATTGTGCAGGGTGTACAGTGTGAGCAGTGTACAGTCAGTGTAAAGCAGAGTATGTGTGTGCCGTGTGTATAGTATAAAGCAGACTACAGTGTGTGCAGTGTGCAGAGTACAGAAAATATAGAACAGAAATGAAAGGCGGAAAAAGAAATGTACCTCCCAAACACGCCAGTAGCCCCCAAGCAACTGTCCGCTGCCGCGGGAAGCTGAGCTCATATATCCGTAGAGAGAGGCCAGAGCGGCGCCACCCCAGTCGTAACGTAAGATATCCCTGACGTCCACCAGTGCACTGAGCAAGCAGAGAGGCACGGTGTTCGCCCGGTCGGCGAAAATGGTCGTCCCAAATAGGAACATGAGAAAGCCGCGTGCGTATCTCTCCACGGCCTCCTGAGTCATCGGGGCTGCACCAACAATGGTGGGCTGGACCCTGAACTGCACCTCGAACCAAGAATATCGGACGAAGCCGGGACAAGCCAGAGGCGGCAGCTCGCCGAGCAAGTAGATCTGAGCCGCGGTCCACTCATCCATATCCGTATCAAAGGGGATCGGATCACCCCCTACCCCGATGCCTGTGAGCATCGAGAAATCATAAGGGGTCATCGTCATGTCCCCCGTCGCAGAGAAATGAAATGAACCGGTGGTGTCCCACCACCTCTCCACCAGAGCGGCAAGGAGAGGTCTGCATGTAGTGAGCCTGGAGAGTCCCCTGCAGAATGCGCCAAAGCCGGCCTGGTCCACGATGTAGCGAACTGCATCGGGTAGCTCGGCGTACCACTCACGAGCGACAGTGTTCCCATACCCGCGGATGGTATGGGAATCTCGCTGTTTTCAAGCAAGTAGTTACGAAGCAATATAAAATGTACAGTTTTGAAGAAACAGTCAAAATCAGTGCAAATTTAGCATGTGTGCGTGTTTTCAGATTCAAACAGATACTGGGTGCCGGTGTGCTTATAGTGAACTACAACGTGTGATGCGTCAGTGTGGTTGAGCGGTGCAGCTTAAATGTGGCCTGTGTGCATATTTTCAGGTTCAAACAGATACTGGGTGTCGGTGAGTTTGCAGTGAAATACGGTATGCGCCGTGTGTTGAAGTGGTTCAAGGCTAGTGCAGTGTGTGTGCACGTGTCAGTCTTAAACAGATATCAGTTGTAAGTGCGTTTGCAATCAACTACAATATAACAGTGTATCAGAGCATCTGAGCTAAAGCAACTAAAGAGTGTAATCAGCTATGGCAGTTGACAGTTAAAAGTCCTACATTGCAAAAAGTAAAACAGAGAAAAAATGTTACCTCGGAAGCGCCGAAGGATAGATGAGAGGCAGGGTCACGTAGCAGAAGCTCGGGATCCAGCACCATGTCAAAACTCCTAAACTGGCGCAGTCCGTCAGGGGGCAGAACATGAATCGCCGGCTGGTAGGTCGCCGGGTCAAACGGGCGCTAGCTCAAAGGTAGGAGCTCGACCCCGGGATCCATCTCGTGATCCGAGGGAGTCCCACCGCGTGGAATATCGTCGGCCATATCAAGAATGATGAGGAAAATGGTCGGAAAATGAAAATCGGGCTGGAATGTGGAAAGTCAACCGAAAAGTCAACCCCCGGGAGGGTGGAAAAGGGCCGGAAAAGTCGGGACGTGAAAAAGGCACGGAAATCAAGAGGAAAGTGAGGGGAACGAACCCCAAAAAGGTGGAAATGCCAAAAGAGGTACCAAAACAAAGATTTGTTCGGATGAAAACGTCCGAAACGCGAAGGAAATCGCGAATCCGGCGACGAAACGGGAGTAAAACGCGAAGAAAATGAGGAAACAAGGAGGGGAAAACACTCTAGAGAGAGAGGGTGTGGAATTTCGGCTAAGAGGAAGTGAAGAAATAGGGTTTGGAACCCTATTTTAAAAGACCCGAGGTGAAATGTCAAGTCTGCCCCCGATACAGTGACTTTTTGCCGGTCGGCAACATTATGTGCCGGCCGGCAGAATATTGTGCCGATGAAACTATTTTGCAGCCGGTGGATAGCCGGTGGCTTCCCCTTCCAGCCGGTGGTGTTCCCAAAGCCTTGTTTAGGCCATATGATTAGTTTTTGGTCTTCATAGCTCAAGAAAGTGCAAGAAAGTGCATCTCCGACGCTCAACCGGCCTCCGTTTTGACCTTGGACCGCGTCTTCTGTGCGTGGCACTAAAATTCATGCAATGATGTATCCTTCTGTACCCTTTTGCCTTTTGCAAGATTCAAAGTTTCCCCGTGTGCGTTGCACGTGTTCATCGCACTATTTCGGTGCGTTGCATCGCGCCGTCGTGCGCCTCACAGTTGCATTGTTATGCACATACTACACGCTTTGTAACACGCACCCCTTGCATTGTCATGCACATTTCTCATGAACTGTCATTGCATTTTTATTACAAGCATTGTCATGCATTTCAATACATACGCCGCCTCGCGCATCGTTCGCGTTGTCGTGCATCCCCTTACCATGCATTACCATGCTTTCCAAAGCACGTGCGTTATTACGCATTCAAGTCCATTTGCATTGTCATGCATTTCAAAAGGAAAACATGCGTTGTCATGCATTCGAGTTCATTCACATTATCATGCATTTCATTTTACATCCTTTGAGGCATGCGTGTCTCATTTGCATCATTTTCCAACCCTTGAGGCATGCGTGTCTCATTCACATCATTTTACATTCCTTCATGGCATGCGTGTCTCACTTGCATTGGCATGCGTGTCACATTTCCATTGGCATGCGTGTCTCACTTGCATTGTGCATCGTTTTGCACAACGGTCTAGGAGACCTTAAATCCTTGGAAGGTGCAAGACCTTCGGTGCATTGCATTGTAAATACCGCATTGTCATGCATTGCATTGTAAATGCCGCGTTATCATGCATCATCGTAGGTAGTGCATATGTCATACATTTCAAAAAAAAAAACAACAAAAACAACATGCATTGCATTGTAAATGCCGCATTGTCATGCATTTCATCGTAATATAGTGCATTGTCATGCATTTCCACTGTAAATATTGCATTTACAATCCATTGCATTTTCCCCAGCAGATCGCATCAGTGGCATTGTCATGCATCATTGTATCCATGTAGTGCATATTTGTAAATATCGCATTTTAGTTGCATGCATCCATTGCATCATCTTCCATCTATGGCTTGCGCCTTTCCTTGTTGAGCTTGGTCTGGTATGTGCCCTTACTTTTCACGTCAAAACACAGTTCTGCATGTGTACGTGCCTATTCCACGTTGGTATGTTGGTTTGAGGGTTGCGGCACCTTTGCTGTGTTAGACATGGCTTGTATGCGTACATGCCTTTCCTAGGCAAGATTTGGTTTGGCCTGCACGCCATATCCACTGTAAATATTGCATTTACAATCCATTGCATTTTCCCCAGCAGATCGCATCAGTTGCATTGTCATGCATCATTGTATCCATCTAGTGCATATTTGTAAATATCACATTTTAGTTGCATGCATCCATTGCATTATCTTCCATCTATGGCTTGCGCCTTTCCTTGTTGAGCTTGGTCTGGTATGTGCCCTTACTTTTCACGTCAAAACACAGTTCTGCATGTGTACGCGCCTATTCCACGTTGGTATGTTGGTTTGAGGGTTGCGGCACCTTTGCTGTGTTAGACATGGCTTGTATGCGTACATGCCTTTCCTAGGCAAGATACGGTTTTGGCCGCACGCCATATCCATTGTAGATATTACATTGTAGTGTAATTGTTGCATCCAGCATTAAGATCATTGTTCTTTCCCCAGCGGGTCATCACCCCACTTATGTCATTCCACCCAATACTCGTTCTTGTGTCCGTCTACATTACTCATAGTTCTGCATGTGTGCGCGCCTATTCCACGCTGGTATGTTGGTTTGAGGATTGCGGCACCTTTTCTATGGTAGACGGACTTGTTACTTCCATCAATCTATTTGACATTTGTGTGGTTTCGAACCGCTCATGATTGAATCATGATTCGATTGCATTGCATATCATTTGCATTGTTTATACGTAGTTTTGTATATAGTACATATCATTTTGCATTCATCATTGCATTGTCATGCATGTTACTAACGACATTGTACCTGTTAAGTTTGTTTTTCTTTACAGGCACGATATTGTATGTACGGTTCATTTGAGGCCGGTGCAACCGGACGAACCGCACAGGTATTGTATCCTCCGCGTGAGACGTATCGAGAATTACATAATTCTCTTACATCCTTTCTGCATTGTAGTGTAGTCTGGTGCATGCTAGCTTAAAACTGTCGCATGCGTGCTTCGTTACAGCTTTCTTTGCATGATCATAAGTTATGCTCGGCTTCTTGCATTGTCTCGCATTTTGCCCCTGCCTTCGGGCGCATACCTTGTTTGTCTTGCATGATTGTCCAAGTCTTCGGCCTTGTCAAAAATGGGTCGTCTCTGGGCTTTGACATTCACTCCCGTCATTGTTATGACTTTCGAGTTCTGTCAAAGAGGGGCAACTGTAGACACCCCATTTTTGACCGTCCTCAAGACTTGGACGTCACCGTTTGAACACCCGGTGATCATCCATGTTTGTGTTCGTTTGGAGTTCCCGGAGGTCTCGGCTACGCGCCTTGCCTCAGGATCTCCGAACTCGACCGTTTTGTGTCTGGTTTTGCACCAAACACTTGTGTTTTGCCTTGGAGGGGCAGGGAATGCCTTGTGAGGCATCCCCACACATCACCGGCAGTGGCTAGAGGCCACTGGCCAAGGTTTTGTTGCCACCGGCAATATATATTGCCGGTCGGCACTCTTTGTTGCCGGTCGGCAGTGAATTTTGTCAAAATGGCAATTTTAAGCGGCCGACCACTGTTCATCTACTTTTTGTAGATATTTTGTGCCAGCTGTGATAGCTGGCACCCACCCCTTTCCCCTCTATACACGTGTTTTGTAGATATTTTGTGCCAGCTGTGATAGCTGGCACCCACCCCTTTCCCCTCCATACACGTGTATGGAGGGATTTCCCTCTTGAATGGCTTGTTTTGGAAGCCTTACAAGAGAGAATTGCCTATATAGGAGGGCTTCTTCTCTTGGCAAGAGGGTTAGACATTTTAGACAGCTTTTGTAAAGCTTGAGTTCTAGGGTTAGGGTTTGATACATATTCTATTTCTATAAGTGTGTGTTTTGTCCTACTTTTGCTCACAAACACACACCAACACACCATCTCTTGGACTTGAGACCCTTGGAGGGTTGTTTGAGTGTTTTGGAGCTGGATTTAAGCCAAAGAAGGCTGTTGGAGCATTGTTTGTGAAGGAGGGCTTCAAGGGTAAGAAACTTCCCTTTTATTCCCCATTTTTGCATTGCTTTTCTACCTATCTTAGAACTGTTTTTGTGCTTAGTGTATAATACAAAAAAGTTCTGTTTTTAAGCCCTCTTGATTGTTTGTTAAGAGTGTTTTGTGGTTTGGAGGTGTTTGACCACCCTTAGGCCTTGAGAGGCCCTATTTTGTGCCATTTTTGGTGAGCTCCGAGACTTTGGTGCTTGGGCCTCCTCACCATTGAAATCTTGAGGGATTTCAGTGGTGAAGATGGTGCCTTGAAGTCTCAAGAAGGAGAGGGCCACCCCCTCTCCTTGTTGTCCTTGAAAAGGACCAATTTTGGCCTCTTAAGGGAGCATTATGTTTAAAGGTTTGTTGATCATGCCATGGCTGTATTTTATGCTTATATTGTCATGATTTAACTTTGTATTAATTTGGTTTTGGTACACCATGCATGCTTAGCATACCTACCATGTAATGCCATGTTAAGCCCCTAACATGCCTTAGGTTGTTAGCCTTCATTTTACCATGTTTTAGGCTTAGCTTTGTGAAGCTTTTGTGCTTATTTTGCCATGTTTAAGGTCTGTCCATAATTGTTTGGGTCGATTTTGGCATGCTTGGTATAGCTCCTTTGTACTTGAGCTTGTATGCTTCAGGTATGTGAATGTGTAGCATGTATTGCTTGCATTAATTTAGCTGTTTGGAACCACTTAGCACATCATTTCAGTCCCTTTGACATGCTCATATGCTTGCCTCGGATGCCTCTTTGAAGCTTTGAAAGCTTGTCTTGCACGCTCCATGTTTTAGCATTTGTGCGTGCCTTTGAATTCAAACCATTTAGATGCCATCTAGGTGGTCTTTTGGGCTTTGTTTGGTGTACTAAAACTCTGTTTTCGGTCGCTTAAGTCTTGCCATGTGAGGTTATACTAAGTGTAGTCCATTGCCTCCTTGACTTGTTTCAAGTACTTGGGCTATTTGCACACTAGTATTTGTCTTGCTTAAGTTGGTTTGGCACCTCCTATAACATGATTTTCAAAGCTTATGTTGCATGCTAATTGTCCACATTATGCTCTTTTCAAGTGTGCTTAAGAGTTGCTTGTTTATGCCTAAGTATTGGATCATGTGTGCTTGCATGTTTGTATGCATTTTGGTCCTCATGTACTTGGCATTTGGCCACTGTTTTGGGCATTTGGCCACTGTTTTGGGCCTAACTAGAGCTGCCTAATTCATGTTTAAGACCATCATCTGCTTGGTTGCGTGCTTACCTTACATGTTTGTACATTGTCCATGTTCATGCCTGCATGCTTGCCCTCATGATCATGTTGCATATTAGCTAACATGCCTAGGATGCATTGTACTTTGCATGCATACCTTGTCCCTTGATTTAGTGATAGGGATTGGGCCTCGGTTTGATTGTTTGCATTGCATTTGAAATTAATGTGCACAACTTGGTTCTTTGGGCCATCATGCATGGGAATGCGTGATTGATGGTCCGAGAATCGAGGCACATGCCCCTTTGAGTCACAAACATGATAAGGGGCATGATTGGTGCATACATTGCTTGGATTGCATTGCCATACAAGATTTTTCCCTCTGCTGCTGTGAGTTGCAAGTTCTGCAGGAACTTTTTTCCGACCGGCAATATTTAGTGCCGACCGGCAATGTATTGGTGGCCGATATCCTCATTTCCAGCCGATGATCACATGCTGCAGCCGGTGGCCATTCTGCTCAGCCGATAGTGATCCCCAGTATCTGAAGAAGCATCTCTGAGACTTTGGCAGTCTTCAGAAGGGCAGAGCAGGGAAAACAGAGGCAGTCTATGCATGGCAGTGCAATTCCGAGCAGGATCCGAGCATGCATTGCATCAGGCTCTCCTCCCGAGGCGGTTTATTGTTTTTCCTAGTTAGTTAGTTGTTAACTAATTAGGCAATTTGTAATATTTAATTAGCTTGCGTAGTTAATTAATTTGTATTATTCTCTTGGTCCCTCCGAGCGAGGGCGAATCTGTAATAAGTGTGGGTGCATGTGTGTGCATGTCTTCCAACCTCCACTTCTTTCCCTCTTTTATTTACCTGCTTATGATGGTAGATTAGGGCACGTCTAAATTTGCATACCTTATGCCATGCATGCGTGCATCCATGCATTTGTCTTACATGCACCGGGCTCGGTACATCATACAAACTGCATTGTATTTTCAATTCCAAATTGAATACGTGATAATTGTAGCATTTCACATGCCATTTTAGGGTTAGCCGAGCCTACTCTAACTGCATCCTTGCATGTGTTGCATTAGCCACTTAACATGAACTAGGACATGCATATTTGCTAACTAGTTTATTGTTTTGGCATGGAGTACAATGTAAGTATTTATGCTTTAGCATCTCGCATGCATGTGAGTGTTAACATAACAGCATGCTTACCATGTGGCTAATTGCTTATGTGAGATAAACTGTTCGATTGCCTATGGGTGAAGGTTGGATTGCCTGAGTTGGAAAAAACTCGTTGAAATCCGTACTTTAGCCTACTTGCGAGTAGCAAATTTCAAAGCATTTTCTAAAACAAACGGATGTGCAATGCTTGTTTCCGAATTAGGCGGTCTAGTCTATACTTGTTTGCTGTGCGCATAACGTAGTAAATCTAGGCTAATAACCGGAAAAAGAATACATAACGTTTTCAAAAACGGATATCACGGTTAGTAGAGGCCGGTCTTCGGACCGGGCGAGAGGGGGTGCTCATAGCTGACCTTCCCCAATCGTACCCAAGCTCCCGAGCCGAAGCAACTTTGGTGATGACGGACACGTGGCCTTTGGCACCGAGTCAGGGTTTCCTAAATTTCCCCATTAAAAAATATTTAGGTGGCGACTCTGTATCTGGCAAAGCAGTCCATGTTTGGCACTTCTTTTCAAAAAATCTGTTTCTCAAAACGATTTGCCGGATTTGGACTCTTTGGTTCAAGATTAAGAACCGCAACAAACAAAAAGGGAGTCCGAACTGTAGAGTGAGGCCCAAGGGCACGTCTACACAAGGTAAAAACAACACCACTGTTAACACTTATTGAAATCAAAATGACTCAAAACAAGAATCGAGACAAACAAAAACAACAAGCACAACACTCGGATATGTTCCAATGGCAAGAGACCTCTCGGTTCACGAGGAGCCTGTTTCTCCGAGTATTGTTTCCCATCCTTTCTCATCTGTGATTCTCACATCACTCTGGCACTCAATCTCTTTTTCTTTGAAAAGCCCTTTCCTCACTTTTTCTCTCAGTGTACATCTCTCTATTCTTTACTCTTTTTTATTTTTTATCCCTTCCCTGGGTGGTTGATGGATAATCAGGAAGTTGTGGGCTCTTGCTCCTAGTATTCTACTAGATTCTCCTTCTTTCGCTCACGACTAGTGAGCTTTCCCACAGAGGGGTTGTGATGCGACTAGATGCGTAGCAAATCTGCAACTGACATCGGTTGATGATGCCCTTGGCTTAACTTGATTGAGATGAACTATAATATGTCTCACCGGCCAGGTATACAATTGATTGGTCTCATACATTGCGTTTTCTACGTCCCCATTCCAGGTTAGACGCCAATTTGGGTGTGATCAAACCTGTCTAGATGAGGGGGTCGAATACCCTGCTCCATTTCCAGTTCGTGCTTCGCATTTGGCTTGGTACCTCGCTGCTTGGAGGATGATAGAGTCTTTTGGCCTCTGTTGTTAGCTTCAGTTGCGCCCTTTCTAACTAGTGCATTAATAACAGGGAAAAAACAAAAAACCTGACTCAACTGTGTCCCTAGTTCATTATTTTGACCATTTTTTGCTTTTGGCTTTCTACTAAAACAATTTTGACCAACATGAGAATTTGATTAACAGGCTTATTCAACTTTCTGATTTGAAATCATGTAAATCAGGTTGTGAGCATTGAAAATTTTCCTTTTTTAGGTCCAAGAAATGGTCCAATTTTGGGAAAATGGAATAATTTTCGAGAAAACTAGTTAACCTCACTAAAAATCTTCAAAACTGTTTTTGCAAATGGCCATTGCTCAACCAACATAGGATCTACTCTTGAGATGTACAATCTTAGATTTGAACTTGATTTGTCTTGCAACTGGATCTTGTAAAAGAATAGGACAACCGAATTTGAACGAAGACGAGCCAATTTGCACATGGATAAGATAGCCGAGTTTGAACAAGGATAAGCCAATCAACATGGATGAGCCAAGCAGGCTGAAAATGATTGGGGCCGAACTTCAGGATGAAGTTGCCTACGTATCTCAAAGATGAGAATCAGGTTGTACGTAGGTCCGGGTTTGAGGTTCACTCGGGTGTTAACACTCCCTTTTTATGCTCTAACTTTTGCCAAAACCGCCCTTTCGGGTTTTCAACCTTGCAAGTTCTGTTTTTCTTTTCTTTTCATTTCTTCTTTCTTTTCTTTTCTTTTCTTTTCTTCTTTTTTTTTATTTTTTTATTTCTTTCCATATTTTCATTTTTGTTCTTTTTTTTTCTTTGCTCTAACTTTTGCCTGGGTCACCCTTATGGGTTTTCAGCCCAGTGAGCCTCTTAAGGATAGAAAAGTTTAACTTTGTCCATGTTGATTGGTCGTAGGATCTCTAAGCCATCTGAATCCGGGAGAATGGCTGCTGTTCGGGGTTTGAATTTGGCCCTAGTGTTATGGATAGGAACTCGATTGTCTTTTCAGCAATAAATTTTCTTCTTTTAAATTCTGGGATTGGGCTTTCTTTCCAGTCGTCATTGGTTTGAGAGATGACCCAATTTTTGAATCTTTGAGCACATCTGATAATTTTTCCCCTAGTTCAAGGGCTACTTCTGATCTAACTTTGCAATCTTCCTTTGATGGCATCTGACCTTCTTGATCTGACTTTCTTGCCCCTAGTTCAAGGGTTGCTTCCGATCCGGCCATACAAGCCTTATATTGTGATTGATCGTTGAACATTCTGAATCAAAGTTCAAGGTTTGAAAGCAAAGGGGTCGAGTCCGGGACTGGGAGTGATACTATGTTGTACAAGCTCAAGATCAATTCCAAGCATGTCTTCGTAGGACCACGCAAAACATTTTTGAAATCTTTTAAGAAAGCGACTAGTTGCTTGCGCTGAAGACAATGTAGAACCAATTTGGACTAAGCCAGGATCCTTCTTAGTACTCACATTAACAAACATGATCTCATTCATTAAGGGCTTAGCATGCCTCTCTTTCTTTCAGTTGATCAAATTTTTGCAAATCCCGAGGAATTCCTCCCTCTTTGTTTTCATCATAGTGTTAGAAAAGTTTTGAAAAACTTAGGTCAATGCAATGATTTCAAGGCAAAGAAAAGTAGGTGAAAATCTCTGCCGTTTTATTCAGAACTTTTGGCTCAAACCGGCTCAATGGCAGAAACAGACGCAAAAGAAAGAGTGTAAAAGGCAAACACAAAACAAGATAGTGATGTCCGAGGTAACATCCTCGAAATCACCCGACTCTAACACAGCATGACTGACTCGATACAACAAGACAGACTCAATACAAAATAACAAAACTGACTCAATACCCAAGTTAGAAAGTACAATAAACAGCATTTTCAAATTGCTCAAAATAGTGCGTGCTATCCACCTTATCTGGAGTAAAATGAGCGCCATTAGCAGGTGGTTCATCCTCCGATCACAGAGTCACATTATCATCTAAGTTCAACGATCCAGTACCGATAGACTTTGCAGGACCTGGTGCGACGATGACCTCGTTGTCAATCAAATCTTGAACTTCATGGCGAAGACGATAACAACCATTTAGTGTCATGATCGGTTTATTGATGGAAGGCACAGTACTTGGTAGCATTATGCCTGGTTGGAAGGGGATCTGGGAGAGGCCAAGGCTCAAGGGGTTTGAGATAGCCTTGTCCTATAAGGATTTGGAGAGCTTTGAACAAAGTTATGTAGAGGGGATTGAAGGTGCGGTTACCAGTTCTAACAGGCTTAACAGAGGGCTTGACAGGTGCTGATTGGGTTTGATGGCCTCTTACGAGTGTAGAATTGGAGCTGAATGGGATGTTTCTGGTCAAACATCCCTTTTTATGGCTTGCCCCTTGATTCGAAATGCCCCGAACCTGAGTGGCAAAAGTGCCATCCACAATCTTTACAACAACTGCAAGCACTTGCTATTTGTTCAGCCCTTTGACCATGAAAGCCTCAATAACCCATTGAAGATGTTCGTAAGGATTGATACTTGCCCCGACCTTGTTCTTACCACTTGCCTCCACTTTGCCAACGGATTGGGTCGCTATATCAGAGCGGAGCCCAGTTGTTGTCGACATGTCATTGCCCAGACCTGAGATAGCATTAGGTTGGCCATTTTCAATTGCAGCTCACCCCAAGATTGGGGAACCTTTTGGCGTGAAATTTCTGTCATGTGATGTAGTCGATGATGGAGCCAAAACCCCAAAGGCTAAATCTACCACTGTTCTTTGAAGATCTTCAATCATGCTCATCAGCTCAGAAGTAATGGGTTTATGGGTTTGAGATGATTGGGGTTCGAGTGCATCCATCATCCACAAGTCCATGCTTTCTGGAATGAACACCTCAGGCTTGGGTAAATGGGCTAGGGTGATATATATGCTGGGATTGTAGGTAGATGGCAGTGTATGGATTAGATTGAGATGTGGAGGTAATAAGTTAAGAGTAGCCTGAGGTCCTTTTGGTGGAGCCATGATCTCTTCGTCAATAAGATCCTGAATCTTATGACGGAGATGGATGCCGCGGTTTGTATCATGACCGTGCTGTTGATGATAGGCACAGTATTTAGCTGGGTCATATCTTGATGAAAGAGGATTTGGAAGGGGGTGTGGTTCTAGGAGTTCTAAGTACCCTTTTTCTCGCAGCATTTTCAAAGTTTGAGAGAGACTCATGTAAAAAGGATGGAAATTTCAGGCTTGGGGCCGAGTCAAAGTGGTTGGTTTTTTGGCCACTGAGGGAAATGGTGACACTGTTTACTTTTGAGCATTTCACAGTTGTGCTACCATTAGTAGTAGCATTAGAACTGCGAACAACATTCTTTTTCAAAGGCTCATTATCTTCCACAAAGATCCCTCGTCTGATGGCATCCTCGATTTGAACCCCAATTTCATAAAGCTCTAGAAAGGTGAACATAGGTAGAACGATCGTCTTCTGCAGTAACTTGCCATGCAGATTCTGAGCAATCATCCTGATTTGATCTTTCTCGGAAGGCCTTGTAGTCATCATCGAGGCCTTCGCTCTCTATTTCATCACGAACTCTGAGAAACCTTCCTTTAGCTCTTGGCGGGTGGCTTCGAGATCATGAATTGTGACATCGATCTGTGTGTTGTAGGAGTATTGAGCAATAAAGGCCTCAGCCATCTCTTCTCAATTCTATTTCACAGAGTCCTCCAATTTCGCATACCAGATTACGGCTATCCCAAACATGGTTCGGCCGAAGAGAGACAACTTCTGGGCTGGGGTCAAACCCATTGGCCTCAGGATATCAGAAAACAGGTGGAAGTGCACCATTAGGTCTCCAGAGCTGTTGAAGTGGTTGATATGCGGCATTTTAAACCGCTCTGGTAAGGTAACTGCAAATTCAGTATACTCGTCCTCTAGATTCGGGATGGAGTTCATTCATTGTGCTCGTTTGAATAACTTCTCCAGTTTATTGACCTTAAGTGCAGTTGGGTCAACCTTAAATTCGAACAGAGCTTCAGTTTGATAGACAGGAGCTTTAGAGGCCTGTGCTGGGATTGGCTCCGCCGGATTGCCCTGAGTCTCTTGGACATTAGCAGTATGGGTAGTGGCTCCGAGTGTCGGGTTACTTGTGGGAGGTGCATGAGATGCAGAAGCCGCGGCCGGCTGTGGCAGTTGTTGTTGTAGCCGAGTTATCACTTTAACCTGACGAACTGTGTCTTACTGCAGTGCCTCAACTGCCTGTTGCAGATGCTATATCAGTTCTTCCACACTGGCTAAGGGATACTAAGCCATGGGAATGGGTGATTGATCTCGTGCTGAGCTGAATGTAGACAACTGTTCCCAGACCAGACTAGACCTGGGTGAACTGAGGGGTGACTGCTGTAGAAATTGTACTGGTGAATTCTACCTGAACCTTCTTCGTCTTGTAACCGGTGGGAGTGAGATAAACACAGGTTACTTCTGAACAATTTCTGACCTGACAAAGTCTATCGACACAAGTCCAGAGTACTTGGGGATATTGGAGCCTTTTGAAGCTATACTTCCAGGACTACCTTGCAAAAGAGAAAACAGACAGCATCTCAACCCAATTTCACTCTAATGGATATGATCACAACTAAATGACTATGATCTCTACTGAATTCTACCCCAAAACAGATATCAACTTGGCAGCTGATATGCACATCCCTGTACAGTTTCACTGTAAAGCACATATCAGTTAAGTGAGAGTCAAAACAATCCTACGATGGGGTAGGGTTACCCTGTCCTAGTTTTGTCAGGAGCTAGGGTTTTCACTATGCATAACAAGGTGTTTCACACAATCCTACATTTGGGTAAGCAACCTGTCCTAGTTTTGAATAGTCTCTATGGTTTCCGATATGCAACTAGGTTGATTGCTCAAAAAAGGTACCTCAACAAGACTACTTAATATGCCTATCACAGCTAACACCGAGAAGTGAAAGGAGGATCAAACGGTACAGCGGTAGTCCAGATCCAAGGGTTGTGTTCCCATCGTGGCAAAGCCTGCAACTGGTCAACCTTTTGGCAAGCTTTTCCAAGCAAGCCTCCAGTAAACCGTTCAAGAATAGCAAATGGTAAACACTGTGACTTAGGCACACCGATGCAAATACAAATGCAAATAAACACATGAGTGTAGATAAAATAGCATATCATGAGTTCGAGTCAAGTTCTCTAAATCCCCAGCAGAGTCGCCAGAAACTGTAGCTCGGCTTTTTCGCGCCAACCCCTTCGGAAGGTTGAAAGATAGCCCTACAGTTCGGACTCCCGTGGTTCTGAATCTAATCTCACAAGTGCAATGTGAAATTGATAAACACCAAAGAGTCCGAATCTGGAAAATTGATTTTGAATAAAAAAGTGTCAAAATTGGACTGCTTTGCCAGATACAGAGTCGCCACCTAAATATTTTATTTTTGGAAAAATTTAGGAAACCAATGACTCATGCCAAAGGCCATGCGTTCGTCATCACTAAAGTTGCTTCGGCTCGGGAACTTAAGTACGAGAGGAGAAGGTCATGAATTGAGCATCCCCGCTCGTCCGATCAAAGATTGGCCTTTACTAGTTATGATATGATTTTTATAAACATTATGTGCTCTTATTCCGGTTATGAAGCTAGCTTTACTATGTGATGCGCACAAGCAAGTATAGACTAGTTTGTTCAATTTGGAACAATTCAACTCATATTTGTTTGCGAAAATGGTTTGAATTTGCCATCTCAAGTGGGCTTAAAGTTTGCAGATTTTCCACCAAACATAGTGGGCTTAAAACATGATTTACCACTCAACAAAGTGGGCTTAAAACTTACATTCGTTGAATCGTTCTAATTCAAACAACAAGCCTTCATCCACAGGCATTCAAGCAGTTTAGCATTTAAGCAGGTAGCCTCATGGCAAGCATGCTAATCATAGCAACATTTACACTCATGCAAATATGCTAAAGCATAAAAACTCACCTAGTACTCCAAGTCAAAATAGAAACTAGTTAGAAAGATACATGATCCTAGCTATACAAGATGTCTAATGCAACGCATGCAAAGAATGCAATTAATAGGCTCAGCTACTAAAATGACGTATGAATCGATTTGATAACATATGGTTTAAACACGCTTTCAAAGAAGGTATTGAAATGGCAATACAATTTGAATGATGCGCCGAGCCTCGGTGCATGCAATACGAATGAATGGATAAAAGCATAAGGTATGCTAATTAAAACATGTCCCTAATCTAACCATCAAAATCGGGTAAATAAAAGGGAGAAAGACGTGGGGTTGAAAAACATACACACATGCACGCACACTTATTACAACATTACGCTCTCACGAAGGAGGGTCTGAATGAATAAAGCTAGCTAGCTAACTAGGCTACTTAAGCTAACTAATTATTAGCAAACTCGAATTAATTAACTATTCTAGTTAACTAATTACAAAACGAAATCGAATAACTAGTTAAACTAACTAATTAATTACAACTCTTAATTAGCTACAACTAATTAATTACAACACGTATTTAAGCCAGATATTTAAACGTTAAATAAGCTTGGAATGCAAGGGAGGCTCATGCACCGTGCTCGATTTTCACCTGAAAAGCCACCGTTTTGCTGTTGCAAGCCTCTGTTTGCACATTTGAACACTGACAATGCTGCCCACTTCTAGAATACCTCTACTCCACCTTACCAACACATTGCCCAATTTTCATGGATGGCCGACAAGGGGGCCGGTCGGCTACTGGTGGTGGCTGTTGGCCACTGATAACCTGGACTTCCTTGCTGTAATAGAGAGAGCAAACAGAGCAAAACAGTGTATTTCTCAAGGGCTGTTTGTACTATATGTCGCTCCTTATCATCGAAACAAACTCAAATGAGTGATACACTTAGCTCTCAAACCATCAACCAAGCAATTTCATTGTATGATGGCCAAAGAACCAAGTTGTACAAGTTCAATAAATGCACAAACAAGACCAAAATGACCATCATGCTATCATACATGATCAAGGGCAATGGAGACCTAGGAAACTTGATACATTTCATCACTTTGAGTATGAAATGTCCCAATTCTCCTTATGTTCAATTAACGTCCGATTGAACACATCAAAACAAAACCAATTCCTTATCTTGCACACTTTTAGTTTTTACTTGTTTACCTCATTTTAACTTACCAATCTATTCTTTAACCAATTAGTCCATTGGTGAGCGTCTTCTAAGGTGAAAGAATATTCAACCAAGGGATAGTTTAAGGCATGAGAGAAGCTTCATGGCGTTGGTAATAAACCCTTAAAGGAGAATTAAACCGTTAAGCATGAGTCTCAATCTCAAGCTTAAACAACCCTAAGGTTGAAACAACCCTCAAAGCAAATGAAAAAGTGAAAAAAATGAGGGAGATTGCAAAGATTATAAGTGCTGAAATTAGGTGAGAAAAAGCACTAAAACATGCAATCAACTTAAACCAATGGTGGTTAAAGCCTTAAAACACCAAGCTAGTGAAAGGACTTACACTACAACTATGCAATACAAGACTTAAAAGATACCAAACAGCCAAAACAATGGCAAAACAGTTCAAAATGGAGTGTAAAACTTGCTGGACTTGAGCCACAAAAAGTTAAAACATTAAGCTAATACATAGGGCTAACTTGGCATGTAAACAAGACACAAGGAAGGGAGGCTTACCCCTCCAATTTTGGACTTCAAAATGAGTTTTTTACCACTGAAAAACCTCTGAAATTTAGTGGTTAAAAGGCCCAAAAAAGTTGGTCTGAAAGTGGTGAACAAAGGTACAAAAGCTTTACAAGCTAAGAAGTAAGAAAGGTGAACGACCCCTTAATTGAAAACGGCCTCAAACCACCACTTTTAGGCCACCAAAATAGAGTTTTTGACAGTTCAAAACTATAGCGATCCCGGTTTCCCCCTTCTTTATTTGTTATATCCGGACTTAGGTTCTGTGGAGCTGGTTGTTGTGTATATCTCGTTTACATCCTTTATTCTTTGTATTTAAGTCTTGGGTTGTGTTGGGCAGGTTTGAAACAGGTTGGTTGAGCCTAGAAACCAAAGGTAGTTGCCTAGATTTTTTTGCCTTCATGCTCGAGCGGAGCTTTTGACGCTCGAGCGTACCCTTTGTTGTTGCTTTTCCGCTCGAGCGGGTGTTTTGACGCTCGAGCGTGATTTTCCATCTCCCAGTATTTTCCTCTGCAGTGTTGGACGCTCGAGCGGGAGTTTGGACACTCGAGCGGGAGTTTATGTGTGACGCTCGAGCGGGGAGTTGGACGCTCGAGCGGGGACCTGGTTCTGCAAAAGTTCTGGGAGTGCGTATCCGGCGCTCGAGCGGCGTTTTGGACCCTCAAGCGTGAGTCTGTGAGTGACGCTCGAGCAGGGCTTTTGACGCTCGAGCGTGGCGACTCTTATATAAAACCGAGATCCGACTTTTTGGATCACTTTTTCAACTCCATTTCTCTCTCTTACTTTTCCAAACCTCCATTGGAGAGCTTCTCTCTCTAAACCCTTACCTTCTCTCTAGGTATTGATTTAGTATGAGTGATTTCCTCACCTTGGGCCTTTGTAAAAGTTGTGTTGATCGTCGAGGGCTATCTTGGGATCCGAAAATTTCGGGATTTGGAGCAACTTTGTTTTCTTCATCTTTTTCGTTGGGTTTCATCTTTGAGGTAGGGATTCCTACTCATCTTTATGAGCTTTAACCTAAATATTGAGCTCTTGTTTAAATGGTTGTTTTGGGGAAGTTAGGATTTTGAATTGTGCTATTTTGAAAAGAGGGGTTTTGTTTATTTGACTCATCCTTGTGTGTTTTGGGTCTAAATTAGAGGTTATTAATGTTGTTAGTATTATTTGGACCCTTGGGGTCAAGATTGAGAAAGGGGGGAGAAAGCCCTAAATTGTGCATAAATTAATTGGTATAATTAATTTGGGAAAGTTATGGATTCGTTAAATTGAGTTGAATATAATGATAGTGGTTCATTATGAGATGGAATAGTGGAGTCGGATTAATAGATCGTTCAGTTTTGAAAATACGGATAATTTATCTGTTGGTGCTTTTACTATTTGTTTAGAAATAATTGCCTTAGGCTACCGGTGGAGGGTAGTTTTGATTGTTGTAGACAATGCATGATGATTAGGCAAACTAAAACTAATCAAGTGGATGTGTCATCGAATATGACGGTTGAAAGAATACATTAATTTTATGTATTGATTGATTGAACTTGTATATGATAATTGTTTATATACATTGCTTTGTGTAGGAGGAGATGGGGGATGTACTCCACGGTTTATTGGAAGATGGGGGATGGACCTCTAAACCAGAAATGGTTCGACATTGATACGGCACTACAATGTGTATCAGATGTGAAGTATAGAAGTGTTTCCATGTTTATTTGATATAGCACTAAAATGTATATCATTTAGAAAGTATGGGAATGTCTTGTTTGACTGAGTTACAACACCAAAATGTGTATCTTTTATGAAGTATGAAATGTTTAAAATGAGTTATTATCTCACCTGAAATAGAAGTACCGTAGCCATGAGATGTGATCCCATTTAAAATGGTTGGCCTAGTTCTGAATTGTAATTATGAATCGAGGATTTGTTAGGAAATGGAAACTGGAATAGAACATGGACATATTAGTCATGGGGTTGAATAGTGTTATAAGTTGTGGTGTAAGAGTTAAACATTTATCAATTGCTGACATTTTAGTTATTGTTCATACTATGTTTAGCATATCTCTACTGGGCGTTGGCTCACCCTATATGGGACATCATTTTCAGGTTCAGGTGTTATGCTGCATACGAGATTTTAGCTTGGATGGTAGAGAGAGTTGAAGACTCTTCATTTGTTGATTTTGTTGTACTACGTGCATATCAAGCCAAGGGCTTATTCTGTATTCCGGGCTAGTACTTTTCTTTGTAACCCAAGTGTTGACTTGGAAAGCTGTAAGCCCATAGGGCATATACTTGATGTTAACCTGTAATACATCTGTAGGAAGTACTCTGATGGAAAGTAATTATGCTTATTTCTCTCATTTCTTTTATATTATCGCATGTCAAGAATGATGGGTTTTGTGTATTATTTTGAGGGCGTGACAACTTGGTATCAAAGCATACCGGGTTCGAATACCTTGGGTACGTGGGAAGTGATTAGTATCACAATGGGTTTGTCTCGCTTGATTAGAGACTTAGATGTAATGTTATGTGCTTGTGTGATAACATGCTTATGTGACTACTTGGGTATGGGATTTAGTTTCTGGGATATTGATTGGATCCTTGGGTTTCTGTGAGTCTTGTTGGAAAAGCACTTGATCAATGCTGTTTCTAACCGAACTCTAGTAGCGCCTCGGGACTATCATTATCTGGAAATGAAATTCGTAAGTGCTTACGTGTTTATGTGCTTACGTAGAATGAATTACTGCTGTCTATCGTGTTAAGACACTAGTGGAATAGTTTCGGCACCCTTGTTGTTATGCTAATACCTTTGTTATTTTTACTAGGATGCCTAGACGAGGGAGTTGTGATTTCCCTCTTTCCGCACGGGAAGAGTTACGGAAACAGTTTGTGGAGTTACGCCAAGGTACTACACCTTTGGTACGATTTGAAAGATGGTTTGCTAACCTGTCAAGGTTTGCTCCAGAATTGGTGGAGACGGAGGAACTGCGTTGTTCAGAGTTTGAGAGTAAGCTGTGTGACGGCATCCGTGTAAGGATTGCGGGGTCTTGGCATAGGAGTTATAGTGTCCTCGATTTGCCCACAGAGGAAGAGAACAGGGTTGGTAGTCCGACCAGTGGTTGCACCACCAGAATCTTCTAGCTAGCCGGGTTTTGGGCCGATCGAATGTTTAGTGGGGAAGCAGTCGTTGGGGCCTTCATCAGCTCAGACTTTGGACCAGGCTCGTACTCGGGAGCCGCTTACTTGTTGGGTGTGTAATCAGCCGGGTCATATCCAACGTTTCTGTACCCAGCCCGTGGCTTCTTTGGGGGTTTTACAACCTAGTCGGGTCCAGCCTTATTCGACTGGGCAAGGGCAGTATCGTTCTGGGGGACAGACAGGCCAGATTTCGAGGGCCTCAGAGGAGTCGAGTTCCCAAGCCTCAGTTGGGGAAAGTTCGCAGTTGTTCTAAGTGTGGCCGGTTGGGGCACATCAGTAGTCCTTGTCCGTGGCTTGTAAGCTCATAGGATATCTTGGATCTGAAGATGACCAACTTTTGCGGTCCAGCGAGGGATGGTAGTTGTGGTAATACCGATGGGGTAGTTTTGTTTTGACTAATCCGTTTTGTACTCGGTGAATTATCGTTTTGTAATCATTAGGTTTTGTTGTGTAACCAATGTGTTTTGGAAATGTTGGAACATCAAGGTTGTTTGTTTCTATATATATGTTTATATAGGTATGTGTGCCAATGCTTATCTATTTTCTTGAAATGGGCAGATTAGAGCATGTAGTGACTCTAAAAGTTTTATTGATGCAGTAAGTTGTTGTGAGACCATAAAATCTTTGGTAATAATGCATTTATATACGTGCGTTTTGGTTTGGGAAAAATGAGGGCTGATGAGCCATGTTTTCAAATTTGAAAGGATTACTGAGAGATGTTTATCTTAATCAGGATTACTAGGAGACGAGAGCAGTTATACTTGCCGGGTGTTCAAAATTTCATTAGTGTTATCTAATTGATCTTATATGTGCGAAAGTGATGTTGATTTACAGTCGTGAGAACTCCTCGAGGGGATGTGAAGTGTGCGATTAATACTAGGTGTTGTATGTATTTAACATGGTGTTTTACGAGGGCATAGTGCATAATCTTATTAGGAATAGACTTGTACCTTCGTGGTAGGTAACGTTGCCGAGTTGGCATATATACTGGTTAGTTGTTTCGATTGAGGGAGTGTTAACCCCTATATGAGGGTATGGTTGTTGGCATCGGGTAGTAGTATATGGGTGTTTCCCAAATTTTTGGGCTCCTTTATTATGATCGAATGCGATAGGTTTGTACCTTAGCATTGGTTAGGTCAGGAGATGCTATCGTAAGGGTTGATCGAGCGTATAGCCCGTGGTTAGGGTGTGACCTGTGGATGGAGTCACAGTGGTATGGTGTTGCGGATGGAGATGTGGGTTAATAGCAAGGAGGGTGAGGACTTTTACTCTTCTAGAAGGTTAGGACGGTGAGTCTTTGGAAGCCTTATCGGCGACATGCAACTGTGCCGAGGGTTCGGTGCAAGGCGGTTGTTCAGTAGTAGTAATGGCTGGTTGTTGGGCACGTAGACCTAGTGTCTTGGTTGTACTCTCTGAATGAATGGCAAATAGGATGCGGAATAAAGGGTGGACCCTATAAGTCGTTGGCGGATGAAGGCGCTATGTTTGCTTATGTTCGATACGAACGGTTACTTGGTAGGATTAAATGTTGTGGTGTAGCAAACCTTGTCAGTTAACTCGGTACGAGGGAAAGGGTATGCAAATTCCGTTACTTTGAGTTCAGTTGAGGTGGTGAGTGAAATCCCTAGATGAGGAAGTTTTGCATAGTATGATGCGTATTAGTGTGTGGTTCGTATGTTGTTATTGGATGATGTGTAGAAGGGGATTAACCTTAAGGAATCCCAGGCGGATGCCTTGGTAAGGCTATAGTGTGGTTACTTATGGAATCGCGTGGTTTGAGGTTTGGTAGAGCTGGGTCACTTTGGTATAAGTGTCCGTCGTCCAGTTTGGATAATGGTAATACGAGTAAGGTGGTGAAATTGTGTGAAGTAAGTGTGGCACACTGTTAGAGTCGTTTCGACTTATTCAGTCTTGTCTGTGCGGTGTAAGGTGTGGGGTGTATAAAGTTATCCCTTATGTTGCTGCGTTGTTGGGAACTTCAAACGTTTCGGAGTCCCTATTGTGATAGTACTATTTTTGGGAATTGCATCATTACTGTGAGTATGACGGGTTTTGTGGGTTGGTTACGTTGTAATTCGCTTGAGGGAAATTGAGTACTCTTTGTAAACTAAAATGATTTTGAATCGAAACGTGGGTTTACGATCCTTAAAATTTGTTCGAAAATAATTTGAGGAGAATATTTGAGTTCGGTTGTGGCCAGTTGTAATCGACGTGTTTAAGTGGTAACGGTATAAGTCTGAATACCTTTGAAAGAAACCACTTGCGTAAGTAGACTTCAGGTCCGTTAGAAGTATCCAGACATGTTTGTTGATGTGTAATCATGTATTGAAATTTTGTAATTTTGCTGAGCTTTAAGAGCATTATATATGTCTTAAGCTGTAAAACATTGTAAATGTTTTGGTAAATGGAAGTTAGTGTTAACATTGCGTATGTTAAGTATATTATGAAAATGCAAGCATGATATTGATGTTGCATGAATTATGGAATTGTGGAAAATGAGTTGAAATTGGTAAGTTTCAAAGGAATGCATGTTGATAAGGCAAATCGTTATGTATAATGTGAAATGCCTCTTGAAAAGAGATGAGATTGACCGGTAATGGGTCGGATTGTTTAATATTATGTTGTAATATTGTTGGGAATGGAGAAAACTTATTTTTGAAAACTTGTATTTAATTTTGGGGACGAAATTCTTTAAGGGGGGGAGGTTATAGCGATCCCGGTTTCCCCTTCTTTATTTGTTGTATCCGGACTTAGGTTCCGTGGAGTTGGTTGTTGTGTATATCTCGTTTACATCCTTTACTCTTTGTATTTGAGTCTTGGGTTGTGTTGGGTAGGTTTGAAACAGGTTGGTTGAGCCTAGAAACCAAAGGTAGTTGCCTATATTTTTTTGCCTTCATGCTCGAGCGGAGCTTTTGACGCTCGAGCGTACCCTTTGTTGTTGCTTCTCCGCTCGAGCGTGATTTGACGCTCGAGCGTGATTTTCCATCTCCCAGTATTTTCCTCTGCAGTGTTGGACGCTCGAGCGGGAGTTTGGACGCTCGAGCAGGAGTTTGTGTGTGACGCTCGAGCGGGGAGTTGGACGCTCGAGCGGGGACCTGGTTCTACAAAAGTTTTGGGAGTGCGTATCCGGCGCTCGAGCGGCGTTTTGGACGCTCGAGCATGAGTCTGTGAGTGACGCTCGAGCGGGGCTTTTGACACTCGAGCGTGGCGACTCTTATATAAAAACGAGATCCGACTTTTTGGATCACTTTTTCAACTCCATTTCTCTCTCTTACTTTTCCAAACCTCCATTGGAGAGCTTCTCTCTCTAAACCCGTACCTTCTCTCTAGGTATTGATCTAGTAGGAGTGATTTCCTCACCTTGGGCCTTTGTAAAAGTTGTGTTGATCGTCGAAGGCTATCTTGGGATCCGAAAATTTCGGGATTTGGAGCAACTTCGTTTTCTTCATCTTTTTCGTTGGGTTTCATCTTTGAGGTAGGGATTCCTACTCATCTTTATGAGCTTTAACCTAAATATTGAGCTCTTGTTTAAATGGTTGTTTTGGGGAAGTTAGGGTTTTGAATTGTGCTATTTTGAAAAGAGGGGTTTTGTTTATTTGACTCATCCTTGTGTGTTTTGGGTCTAAATTAGAGGTTGTTGATGTTGTTAGTATTATTTGGACCCTTGGGGTCAAGATTGAGAAAGGGGGGAGAAAGCCCTAAATTGTGCATAAATTAATTGGTATAATTAATTTGGGAAAGTTATGGATTCGTTAAATTGAGTTGAATATAATGATAATGGTTCATTATGAGATGGAATAGTGGAGTCGGATTAATAGATCATTCAGTTTTGAAAATACGGATAATTTATCTGTTGGTGCTTTTACTATCTGTTTAGAAATAATTGCCTTGGGCTACCGGTGGAGGGTAGTTTTGATTGTTGTAGACAATGCATGATGATTAGGCAAACTAAAACTAATCAATTGGATGTGTCATCGAATATGACGGTTGAAAGAATACATTAATTTTATGTATTGATTGATTGAACTTGTATATGATAATTGTTTATATACATTGCTTTGTGTGAGAGGAGATGGGGGATGTACTCCACGGTTTATTGGAAGGTGGGGGATGGACCTCTAAACTAGAAATGGTTCGACATTGATACAGCACTACAATGTGTATCAGATGTGAAGTATAGAAGTGTTTCTATGTTTATTTGATATAGCACTAGAATGTATATCATTTAGAAAGTATGGAAGTGTTTTGTTTAATATGATACAGCACTAAAATATGTATCATTTGTATTGACTGATTGAACTTGTATATAATAACTGCTTATATACATTGCTTTGTGTGGGAGGAGATGGGGGATGTACTCCACGGTTTATTGGAAGATGGGGGATGAACCTCTAAACCGGAAATGGTTCGACATTGATACAGCACTACAATGTGTATCAGATGTGAAGTATAGAAGTGTTTCTATGTTTATTTGATATAGCACTAAAATGTATATCATTTAGAAAGGATGGGAATGTCTTGTTTGACTGAGTTACAACACCAAAATGTGTATCTTTTATGAAGTATGAAATGTTTAAAATGAGTTATTATCTCACCTGAAATAGAAGTACCGTAGCCATGAGATGTGATCCCATTTAAAATGGTTGGCCTAGTTCTGAATTGTAATTATGAATCGAGGATTTGTTCGGAAATGGAAACTGGAATAGAACATGGACATATTAGTCATGGGGTTGAATAGTGTTATAAGTTGTGGTGTAAGAGTTAAACATTTATCAATTGCTGACATTTTAGTTATTTTTCATACTATGTTTAGCATATCTCTACTGGGCGTTGGCTCACCCTATATGGGACATCATTTTCAGGTTCAGGTGTTATGCTGCATACGAGATTTTAGCTTGGACGGTAGAGAGAGTTGAAGACTCTTCATTTGTTGATTTTGTTGTACTACGTGCATATCAAGCCAAGGGCTTATTCTATATTCCGGGCTAGTACTTTTCTTTGTAACCCAAGTGTTGACTTGGAAAGCTGTAAGCCCATAGGGCATATACTTGATGTTAACCTGTAATACATTTGTAGGAAGTACTCTGATGGAAAGTAATTATGCTTATTTCTCTCATTTCTTTTATATTATCGCATGTCAAGAATGATGGGTTTTGTGTATTATTTTGAGGGCGTGACAAAAACCAGCCCCAAAACAATTGAAAAAGATGGCAAAGCAAGTGTGCAAAACAAGTATAAAAGGAGAGTGTTATACCTCTTGAAGGGAAGACACAAATTGGCCAACAATCCATGCCAAAAACCTACTCCTAGAGCTCAAAACAAGTCCCAAGCTACCTCATCCCAAAGATGATCAACTTTGGTTAAGGAAGTGTATGCAAAAGTATGGTGTATCTAAGCTGTCATGCACAAAATTGCAAGAGAGAGAGAGAGAGAAATCTAGAGAGAGAGAGAGATAATTTGGTCCTAAATTTTCTTTCACTCCTAAAATGTTCTAACCACTAAAGCAAGAAGAAAGATCCTCATTATATAGAAAATATGAGTCTTGGGTCGAAAATATCTAAAAGGGACAGCTGGAGCATTTAGAGGACAACTAGACAAAATATATGGGCTTTACACCAGTGGCCGGTCGTCCACCAGTGGTGGCCGATTGGCCACAGATGGTAATTGTCGGCCACCTGTTGGCCACAGAAAAATCTACTTCCAAAGCCGACTTCAAATGGGCATATCTCAGTCATCCGAACTCCTTTGCAGGTCATTCTTGAGTCTAAATTGAAGCCTTTGAAATCTACTTTCCAATGGTGGTAGCCTGACATCTAAATTCTAAGTGTACTAAGAGATATGTCTATTTTAGTGAAGGTTGCTCAGTTTCTAGCTTAATCGGATTGATGCCTAACTTCACATGGCCATTTCTCCCTTATTCGGACTCAGCTTTAGGATATTCTTGAGTGTAAAATGAAGCCTCAGAAGTCCAATTTCCAATGGTGGTGGCCTCACAACTTAATTCCAAGTGTAGAAAAGGATAGGCCTGATTTAGTGAGGCTGCCCATTTTTCTCTCAACGGTTTCATACCCAACTTCTTCCCCAACTAGTTTTCTTCCCTCCCCTCCAATTTTATTCAACTCCAAACATCTGAATAAGATGTTTTAAAAGATTTTTTTCGAAGAATTCACCTCCCTTTCATTTATTTCTACTTTGTCCTTGCTCGGTTTACTGAAAAGTGTAATTTTTAATGAAATGTGAGCCTCGGAACATCGTAGAAACTTTTGGGAAAGATATTTTGAAAAAGAGGGTTTTAATGTCTAAAATGATTTTTGGTCCAAAATGGGCTGTAAGGTTGGGATTTAGAGCTCCTCTTGCTGAAGAAATCGAACGTTTGTACAGTATAACTTTCATCATTGAGTGATCAACCTGTGGCGCTCAAGTCTTAAGGGCCGTTAAAAATGGGGTGTCCACATACCTGTTTATCATTATCTTGATCATAGGAGGATTCTCGCTCTATCAGAGGCTATGGAGCCACGACTGCTAGGGACTAGTATCTAAAGCTCCCCACTGGCGTACATTACATCATAGACGAGGCTGGCTTTGGTTTGTTCTGCTCTGGTCTTTCCCGCCACATAGCGAGTCGACCACTCCTTGGAGCATTGGTAGAGAGGTGGTGGGATACCACCAACTCCTTCCACTTCTCTGCTGTTGGGGAGATAACGATGACTCCCTATGACTTCTCCATGCTCACTGGTATAAGAGGAGGATGTCACTCAATCCCTTATGATATGGACATAGGCGAGTGGGAGGCTGCCTGGATCTACCTGTTCGGGGCATGCCCACCGCTCTACTGACCAGCCATGGTGCGATACAGTTGGTTTATGGAGCAGTTCTGTGGGAGCAAGCTGCAGCTACTAGAGGAGACTGATCAGTATGCCCGGGGTTTCTTGATGTTCTAGCTCGGCACCACCTTGTTTGCGAACAGGTGGAACATTGTAGGATTATATCTTCTGAGTGCCTTGGTGACACTGCCCCAGGTCCGGCTCTATGATTGGAGCGACGTTGGCCTCGCCACAATGTACGGCTATATGAGCTCCATGGCCCGCAGGAGGGGAGACAGAGTCGGATGCTATTGGCGAGCCTGAGAGGTACGCCGTGCAACTTTCACCTCTATTTCATATTGTTGTGTTTCCATTTATGTGCTTTCTACTTTATACTTTCTGCACACTGCATCTGTATTCTTTACACCTCTACACTGTGCTTTCTGCATCGCACATTCTGTATTTTCTACATCTATACACTGTGTACTCACTGTTGCCTTCTGTTTTCTACATTCTGCATTCTCAATATCTGTACTTTCTATACATTGTACTATACATTCTGCTTTCTGCATTCTTTGCATCCTCTGTATCTATACACTGTATACTCACTGCTGCCTTTTCCTTGCAACTTTGGGTATATGCATATTTCCCGACTCTTGCTCTAGAGTCAGAGATGGAGATGCCCCCCGTCGTACGCATATTTCCCAACTCTTGCTCCATATTCTCACCGGTATGATGGCAGATGGCTGCAGAGGACCCGAGAGACTTTCGTATTCTTTCACCGGTACTTTGACACGGTGACTGCCAATGAGGTAACCTAAACTCACAATTATTTTTGCTTTACTTCGGCTCTAATTCATACTTCGATATCTTACGGCGACTACCAATCTGTGCATTCTCTGTTTGTAGATCGCTTGGCAGCCTTGGGTGACGATGCTAGCTGGAGTTAGAGACCAATATGCTGGAGCTTGGGGAGCTTCCCATTTTCGGCTTCTGCTGGAGGGCCCAGTTTGCCGAGCCTGGTTTCTAGGCGAGCGGTTCGTGCGCCAGACCATGGGTTTGCCTGAGCCAGTAGTTCCCATGGTGCCTCCTACATCTATGAGGACTACAGAGAGCCTCTCTTTCCAAGAGATGATTCAGTTCACTGGAGGCCTAGACGCTGACTATTTTCTTAGGGAGGGGGATTATTCAACATTTATCCAGACATACCTCATGCCTCCCCTGACGGGTGCTCATGCTCGTATAAGCAGAGCGGCAGGTCCTCCCATGGCAGGTGGGACTCGAACGATGAGGGCCAGGACTAGAGGGGCCTCTTCTGTTGGGCAGGTCACCGATTGGCCAGAGCTTCCAGCCGAGTTGACATGCTAATGGTACACTAGGGATCCTTACCAGGTCCCGATTGAGCCTGCAGCGGCCGGGCATGCACTTGTTGAGGTTCGAGGCCCAACACATGTATGGACCATTCTTTATGTTTGCATCCCATATTTCATTTTAGATATGTTCATTGTAGATACTGATCACCCAAATACATTTGCAAGCCTCCACAGAGTACACGGGGAGGGCCCTCAAGCTGACAGTCTCCTTGATGGGCATGGTGCAGAGGAGAAAGATGATGTTCAGTCTCTACGGTATTCAAGTAATTTTCTCTATTTTCTACCCGCATTTCAGTTGTTGTACACATCATTCTTACTGAAGCACTGATACTCATACCACGGTATACATTTTGTCCCTTGTCACATCATACTGATATGCTGCACTAACACACCGTACTGCATTTGCACTATATCTAGCTCATTACATTCCAACATTTTCATCATACTGCATTTGCAACTATACATTACATCTGATATGTCAATACTGTATCTTTTCAGGTTCCAACCATATCGAGAGCACCAGCGGCGGTGACTGCGCCTGCACCATCACCAGCTTCTCCAGCAGTAGAGGGGAGGGAGAGACAGGCCCCAGCACGCGGTCGAGAGGAACGTCGTGGTCGAGGCCGGAGGAGCCCTCTGGAGCTAGTGTTGAGTGACGACGATGCTAAGACCAGTGGCTCCGAGGAAGCAGTGAGTCCGCAGTTTGAGTCCTCCGAGAGCCAAGATGATGCTGACTCGAGATCTGAGAGTGGAGGTGATGCTGGGTTAGGCTTTGGAGCAGAGAGCGGCGATGACTCTGGTTCTGGCTCCGATTCAGGGTCTGCATCAAACAGTGGCGCTGATGGAGACAGCTCTAAGTCTCCACCCAAGAAGAGAACGAAGAGGGCCTCTTGAGCCTGAGATGACTGGCGCTGGTTTATTTGTACTTTTGTTTAGTTTCTTTTTGCTAGTAGCATTAGCACGTGTATAGCCTTAGGAAGTTTTATTTTGCTTTAAAACTTGTACTTCTCTTTGTAAAAAGCCATGATCGAAATGAAAATTCAAAGTTTTATGAAAAATGTGTTGTCATTTTTGCATCATGAGCACCATATATGCATGAAACGAACAAGGAATTGGGAATGGCCAAGAGCACTTGATTAAACAAGGTGTTTAATCGGGTAACAAACCAACCAGCAACCAAAATACAAAATGCAATATACAACTCGATAATCAAAACAACCACAACTCGATAAACAAAACCAAAAAAAGGCTCAAAACAAGACCTTAAAATGCACAAAGTGCAAAACAAAAAATATTCCTGCAGTATTTTTTAGCACATAGGTGGACGGTAGAATAGACAAGAAAGTTGTCGGCCTCATAAAGAACTTGTCGACTATTAGCCGGCCATGGATAGAATTTGCTGGCCACCAACAGTAGCCTGCAGGCCATAAAAGTGGACTG
>CM069908.1:103135817-103188635 GCA_036172215.1 Camellia granthamiana | reverse complement strand
CACACAAAAACAAACATGAAAGCATGAATCTTGGCATGAGCTTTCGGATCAAAACATGACTTTTCTTGAAGAACACATGAATACTATTTTCTCTTTCTAAAACCGAACTTCAAAACAATGCATGGCTTACAAATCATATTCAATCGTACAATGCAATAACATAAACATAAAGAACAGCATGAGCAGATCAAGAATCTAACCTTAGAACACGGATCTAACGGTTCGATCTCTAGGGATCAAGCTTGGAAATCTACTCTCTCTCAAGAACTCCTCCTTCTCTCCTCTAGAGCTTCTCTCTCCTGTTCAAAACAAGGATATAACAAATGATAGGTTTCTCTCTCTGCCGGCTGATTTAACACTCAGCTCAGACACGTGGCAACGGCCGGTTGGTTCTCCTAAAAAAGGTGATAGATTGACAAGACAGGTGTAAGACAAAGCGTATTCAACAAGCTTGGTGGCAAGGGCACTCCGGCAAGTGATGATATCGGCTAAGGACAAAACTTCGGCAAGTCGGGGAACAATGATCTCGGCTAGGAAGGACAACACTTGGCCTAGCTGTGCCACACCTCGGCCTAGATGTGCCACACCTCGGTCTAGGTCATTCCTGTCCAGGAACAAGATCACTTGGGTTCAAGGATGACATCTCGGCCTAGATAATACACATCTCGGCCTCGGTGGCACCCACCTCGGCCTAGATGATAATCATCTCGGCCAATATGCCAGGACGAAGATGGAAGTCAATCAAAGTGGTTCCAAGATAGTTCTAGGCTTAAGGTGACCTCGGCTTGGAATAATCTAGGCTTCACATGACCTAGGCTTGGCATAACTTAGGCTTGGGAACAGCAAAGAAGAAACAAAGCATACATATAATACTTAGGCAAATCATATACGTACAAAACAAGGCAAGATTCATGAATGCAACTTAACAAAAACATGGTTATGCAATTGCACATGAACATGACTATGGCATGAAATGTGGGTCCTTACAGGTAAGGGGTTGAAGAATGTTATTGAGGGGGACATTTTTGTTGGGGACCACACGTGGTGCTCTGAAAAGTGGTCTGCTTGTGTGTAGGGCTGCAAACGAACCGAGCCGTTCATGAACAAGCTCGAGTTCGGCTCGTTAAGGCTCGTTCGAACTCGGCTCGATTAATAAACGAGCCGAGCTCGAGCTTAAATTTTAAGCTCGTTTAACAAACGAGCCGAGCCCGAGCTTAATAATACTCGGCTCGATAGGCTCGCGAGCTTACAATATGTATATATTTATATTTATATAATATATATAAATAAATATATAAATATATAATTAATAAAATATTAAACTTATTTTTTTATTATATATGTGTCCATTCTTTCAATTATATATGTGTCCCATATATATATATTGCAACTTCAACTTTCAAATTACTTGCTTCAGCTTTAGTTGAGTTGAAGAAGCAATGGGCCACCACGTGGGACTTTTATAGGCATTCACCTTTGAGCACACTTTTATCATGGACCGATGTGGGATTGTTTTGCGTAATTTCTCACAGCAACAAAACGTTGCCGTTTTGTTGTAGTATGTTTCTAACAATTTGTCCCACATCGTTTACACAATGATGTTCAAAGGCAAAGTGATATCTATTTATATCATGTGTAGTAGGCTGGCTTGTTGTCTTGTTTCAAGTGTTCCATGAGCTTCACTTGGCTAACGAGCCGAGCTCGAGTTAGGCAACTTTTAGGCGAGCCGAGCTCGAGCTGGCATATTTGAGCTCGCTTCGAACTCGAGCCGAGCTCGAACATCATGAAAATAATTCGAGCCGAGCCCGAACAATGATAAACTCGACTCGGCTCGGCTCGATTACACCCCTACTTGTGTGGGGTGGGTGGATGTTTGTATTTGTGGGTTAGTGTGACATTTTTTTTACACTACTGCCTGTTTGGTTTTGGGGGTATGTGGTTTTTTTTTGACTGTGTGATGTGGTACTTTTGGTTTTTGTATGGCCCATCGATTTTTTTTTTTTTTTTTTTTGTGTGTAAGTGGGATTAGGTTCAAATAAAAATTGGTAGTGGGGTTGGTTGGTGGGGGGCAAATGTTAATGTGAAGATGCATGTGGGGTTTGGCATTGGCAGGTTTTGTGGTTTTTGTATGTGGTTTGTGTGGCTGTAGTTGTATGTGTTTTGTGGTGTTTTTTTATTTTTAATTTGCTGACTATTTGTGGGTCATAGTTTCATGTGGGGTATGTGGGTGCTGTGTGGTGGGGGTTTTGGTGTCTGTCTTGTTGGTGGTTGTATTGGTGTGGTAATTGTTGGGGGAGTAGTTGTATTAATTGTTGAATTGGTTTGTTTCTGGTGTTGCAGATAGCAGTACAGTACGTAGTCCGTGGACCCGTTCGTGTGAGAAACGAAGGGTTGAGGAAGCATCTGGGTCGAAGCCACACAAAGTAGGTGTGAAAATGGAGGGACGCATCCTTTTCAAACAGACAAAAGTTGTACATAATACGGTGGGACGTAATGTGAGTAAAGTTAATTGCTCCCCACAGCGGCAGGCCCACACGAGGATTAACTACAGGTCAAACGTTGCTGGTATAATCAAACTTGTTAGTTCCGCAAAACTGACGGAGGCACATATGAATCAGTTGAAGAGAACGCCATTTTGGATTATGATCAAGGCGATCCACGTGAACAAGTTGAACCACAATGAATTCAGAAAGTGTGATGATCTGATTGCTAAGATTATAAGAACGTATGATCCGCGTGAGAATGTGTTTCATATTGAAGGGGCAATGTTGAAATTTGCCAGTAGCGATGTGAGGCTGATTTTTGGTTTGCAATGTGGGAAAAGGCGGTTGGATTTATCCCCGGGGCAACGACCAGTGTCAGACTTCATACAGCGCAGGTGTCGTGACATGTCGCGGTTAACATCGAAACTTGTGAAAAGTTTGTTTTTTGAAGCTGTTAAACGGCGAACCAAGCAAGATGAGGAAGATGTGGCAAAGCTGTTGGCCTTGTACATGTGTGGCAAGCTGTTTTTTTCAAATTTAGGGGAGACAATCAGTTGGGCATTTGTGCGTTACATGAACGACTTGGACACAGTGAGGATGTACGACTGGACTGGAGCAATAATGTCAGCACTGATGGGGCCGGTGAAGGAGTTTCATCGAATGCCATGGAATGTGACAAGCTGCGTGGTTGCATTATTGGTATGTGAATGTCCAATGTGATTAGTCCTTGTAACAAACACTTGTGGTAGACATATTAGTTGGCTGATATTTTGTTTTTTATTGTTATGTTTAGTATTGGATATGTGAACATTCAACAATAATTGAGCCAGAAACGGAGAACATGTTCCCCAGATTCATGAAATGGGAAATTGGGAAATTGCTGAGCAAAGGTCAGGGGGTTGATCTGTCTGGACCAGTTAATTTTAAGGTATGTGTGTTGGGTTTGGTTGTTATTTTTAGGGCGTAGTTTTGAGTTGTTTATAATTCGTGATGGTAATATGTTTGTGTCTGCGTAGGTTAAAGTAGACCAGCTTAGGTCGTTTGAATATGAACGTGATATGATGGGTGCAGATGTTGTCGTGTTTGGAGATGTTCAGTCAGATGTGGTTGATTGTGTTGGAAGCGATGATGCTTTCGTGGATGAAATTGAAGGTGATGGCGCATACAACATTGATGCGATGCATACGGATGACTTGAAATTTGGATTTGGCATTGTACGTGAGGAGTGCAGTTCGTGGGAAGGGCAGAAAGCAGACATTGCAGTGGGGGGGAATGCGACAGACGTGTTACGTGGTTCCACAGTTGTGAAGAACAGTGAGGGGGTGAAAGTCAGTAAGGTTGATGAATATGGCAGTATAATCGCTAAACTGGAATTGGAGAATAAAAGAAAAGATGAAATGATTGCATTGCTTGAGGGAGAAGTTGCTGGTCTGAAAAAAAAACTGGAGGCGCAAGCTGTGAACATTGTAGAGGGGTTTGAGTGTGTGTTGGGAATTAAGAATGACGAGGTGGACAAGTTGAAAAAAAGAAAATATCAAGTTGCGAAGGAGTGTGTTGGTGCTTGAGGATCAACTCGCTGATCGTGATGTACACGTGGTGACGCAAGCTTTTCGGGATGTGGAGGTGCGTCGAGACGGAGTTGGAAGTAGTGAGGCTGGGGTTAAGGTTGGAGGTGAAATTGTGTACAATGTCTCGCCGATTAGGGCTGGTATGGGGGTTACGTATATGTGTAATGAGGGTGTGGGGCCGAGTGCAGGATGCGCTGTTGTAGATTCGGATGGTGAGCAATGTGGGAGAACTGGTGGTGGTATTGTGAATGTTAATCTGTCTGATATGGATGAGGGGGTAATTGTTTCTGGGGGGCAAACATCGTTTGTTCGTAACATAAAAAACAAAGTTAGGCAGGAACGAAAATTGCCGGATTTCGAGTACCCCAACTTACATGGGCGTAATAAGAAGTCAGTCACAGACGCTGGCATTGTGGTTCGAGGTGATGACTGTGTTAATAATGCCGGAGTTATTGATGTGGACGCTGTGGTCGTGAAGGGTAGTAAGTGGTCCGGCTTTGATATAAACAACAGGTTGGGGGTGTGGAAAATGATGACGGTGGAGGAGAAATGTAGAATCAAGCAAGGTTATGATAGGCATGGTGATCGGTACGTAAATTTTTTTTTTTGATTTGTTAATACTTATTGTAATGAAATTATTTTTGTGGGTACTGATAATTGTTGGTGTGTGTAGAGTGGTCATGTGGGAGGATTGTGATGCTAGTGTGGTGGTTGACTTTAGTGATGTGAAAAACCTCATACGCCAGAGTAGCCTTTGTGGAAATGTGAGGAGTTATTTGTATTTGTTGAAAAATTATTTTGCTTTCACATTTGGGGAATGAACTCTTGTGGGACACTGGACACTTGGCATTGGTGATATGTGGATAGAAGGTTTTTATTTGTTCATGTTTATTACAGGTGATTGACGGGTATGTTGAGTTGCTGAAAAGCGAGCATGCGAGGATGTATGGAGACGATGAGTTGGCTGATAAGTCGTATTTTTTTAGTAGTGTGTGTTTGGTGAGTTGTGAAGTTATGTAGTGTACGAATCTCGTTTCTGTGTCTGTGTGTTGTTCTGATGATTTTTAACTTTTGCAAGATATGGTGAAAAGCGATGATGTGCGTGCTAGGGAAAAGTTTGTTCGTACGAATGTTTCTGCTGCGAGCGATTGTAGGTTCATACACTTCCCAATATGTCATGATGGACATTGGACACTTGTAATGTATGATACGGAAGATGGGACTTGGAAACATTACAATCCGTTGAGGCAGCGTGGAGACAGAGCTGATATGCATCACAATGTAGCAACTTTGCTAGTATGGTTTTTGAGTTTAATTTTTGTAATTTGTTTTGTGATCATGTGATTGTTTTCTGGGTTAGGTTTATGAAGATTGTGTAATTGTTTTGTTTGAGTTATGGCAGAAAGAACGTGTTACTAAGGTGATGAAGCAGACTTTGCATGAATTCGGGTTGGATGGGCAAAGCATACTGGCGAATTTCAGCAGCTCGCTTGAAGCTGTGACAAAGTGTCCGCAACAGAAACCGGGGACGTAAGTTAGTTGTGTTTGCGTGTTGTCTGGGGGGGCTGTACTGTTTAAAGTTCTGTGTAGCGTGTGTTTGGCTGCTGGTATGTAAAATTTTTTGTTTGTGCAGGCTTGATTGTGGGGTCATTGTGTGCGCTGTTATGTGACAGTATGTTCATCGGGCTGACGTGGAACGTTCACTGCACGGAAGTAATTGCATCATACTACGTGCAAATATGGTTAAGGCGTTTGTGAATGATCCAGTACGTGGTTTGAAGGAATGAAATCATGGTACATCATTGAAACATAAACATGGTAATTAATTAGATGGCAACAAAGACTGGTGTATGATGCACTGTTTTTGGGGTTGTGTTTTTTTTTTTTGGCTGAACATCAGTATGGTAAATGTTGGAGTGTTGGTTTTTGAAATGTAATTAGAATGGTGATACAGTAATTATTTTTTTGTTTGGAAACGTATGGTTATATTTGACAAATGAAATTGTTTTGTTTGAGAATGGTACTTGTCCAGCTTGGTTTTGTGTGGTATGAGTGTTAGGTATATGTAAGGTGTGCATGGTGTGGGTGTGCGATTACTGTGATGGAGACCGTGTACTGTTAACAACACAGTCGGTCGGCGTTGAAGTCGTGCCGCTAAAATCTTTATGTATTACATGTTAACTATTTTTACATAATAACAGCGTACACGTAATACAGTATGATTAAAAAGGACAACACTTTTGGAACAAAATAAATGTAAGAAGTTCACAAGTTAGTAATGGTAACGGGTTATGAATTGTTCAACCGTCACTTATAAACTGGAAGCTGTAAATTGTTTGTTGCAAACTTGTCTGTCATACAAGTCTAGGTTGTGGATGTGTATACCCGCACGTTGAACATGTTAACAGCATCCACGTAATAAAGTATGGTTAAAAATGAGAATACTTTTGCAACAAAAATAAATGTAACAAGTTCAAAAGTAATTAATGGTAACGAGGTATGAAGTGTTCACACGTCACTAATAAACTGGAAGCTGTAAAAATGTTTGCTGTGTACTTGTCTATCATACAAGTATAGGTTATGGCAGTGGCATAACCAATTATTTAGATAGAAAGCAACTGCAATAAAGCTAAAGTATGGAGTTCGGATATTTGTGTGTGTGTGTCAAGCTAAATTGGTTCCTTGCATGTTGTGCAATTGTGGTGACCCATGCGTTGACATCGGCCGCATCGAATTTGTTGCATTTCTTCACCTTGGGAAAGAATTCTTTTTTTTTTGGGCCGGCCTGGTGGTCGCTTTACCGAAGGTGGTTGTATGACGAAATCCTCAGGATTGAATGCTGGTTTCTCCACAGTTGGAATGGGTTGTATGTTTTGTTGGTATGATTTGCGGTAAGTAGTGACGTGGTAAAATTCAGTAACTAGATCGTATAGGTCGATGCCGCTATTCCAGATAGCAACAACTGCGTGAGAGCATGGAAATCCATTTATTTGCTACTTGAAACAGGAACATGTACGTTTGTCAACGTCAACCATGACGGATGGGAAAGAGTGGACCTCGAACACTGTATCGGTGGATTGGCTGACAAGCCATGCTCTACCTTTATTGTACGCTTTGACCAAACGAGCTTCCATTTTTGGGCAAATAACACCGGCCCACGCTTGTGCTTTTATTTTGTGTTTCGCCATTTGGCACATAATCTTAACTCGAATACTGTCAACCAGTTGAGTTATTGGTAGGTGTCGTGCTTCCCGTATCCATGAGTTAAACGATTCAACGGCATTAGAACTCATTTCACCATACCGTGAACCGCTGATATTGAAGAAGTATGATATTTGTGAGGACGTAGGTAAATGGCACGAAAATGTGAAAAGCATAAAAATGGGAAATGCAGTATTAAGAGAAAGCAAAAAGGAAGACTGAAAATACATACCGGAAGTAAGCGTTAGCCCAAAAATGAAGGGGTAAGTCTTTTAAGAATGAAGAAACAACCCTCCGTCCACATTTGGTAAATTCCTTAACACATTGGGTGAATGAAGACACAGTGGGTGCGTAAGCACACGCCCGGAATTTAGTCAACATTCCAGATCGGTATGAAGTGTTAACATATCGCAACTTATGTTGCAAGTTACGTTGCAAATGTTGTAGGCAGAATGCGTGGTGGGCTGTGGGAAATATGATGGGTATTGATTCCAATAAGCCTGCATGTCGGTCAGATACGAACGTAAGGGTCCTGTGACTGTTGACAACATTTGCAAGATGTCCCAAGAACCATGCCCAGTTTGCGGTGTTCTCTGAATCAACAATCGCGATGGCTAAAGGGGAAGAGATCTAGAAAGGGATGTTGTGAGTTAAGTTTGCAAATATGTTGGTGGTATGTTTGTGAGACCAATCAACATGTGAGTGACATTGAATGTGCAAGGGAACATTATTTCAGCAATAAATAATGGAATTATAATTGTACAACGAAAATGATTTGTGACAACATTATTACAGTACCTTGATTGCCATCCTTCGCAGTAGCAGCTAGCAAATGGCCCTTGTATTTTCCCTTTAGAAAAGTCCCATCCAAGAATAGTAACGGACGGCAATAATTGAACCCATCGATGCATGCTTTGAACGATATGAAAAACCTTAGGAAACGGTTGTTGTGTTCATCACAGTCAATATTGACATAACTTCCAGGGTTGCTTTCAGTGACAACAGAACTGTACCACCGCAATTGGTTGAACGAAATGGAGTGCGCACCAAACATCTCTCCCCGAGCTTTTTCAACACCTAACCACGCAACCCGGTAGCTAACTTCTAATCCGTAATCTTTTTTCAAGTTGTAAACCACATTTGTGGGTCGCGTAAGTGGCTTGTCACGTACCCGTTCAGAAATAACATCAGACACTAAATCTGAACCAGCCCGCGGGTTTTTCAGTGTCCGAACAGCTACGCCACAGATGTGCTCCTTATTCCATTTGCGAAGGTAGAAAAATCTGTTAACATGCAAAACGCGTGCGTGCACCGACCACATGCATTCCTTCGATTCCCTCATCATACATACAGCTGTGATACGCATAGAACCATTTTTGACATATTTAAAACGGAAACCACATTTGACAGCATACTTGCGAAGAGCACTCCGGAATTCATCCGCTCCACCTTCAAAACTTTGGCCAATACATTGAATCTCGTTAGCCCATTGGGCAGACAGAAACACCTTGTCAACATGGGGGCAGAATTTTGCCAATAAATCCTCTTCATCATCCACGTCCGACTCGTCAAACACATCGGTCGCCTCACAATGAGCTGTCTGTAATTGGCTGTTTGCATTGTCGCCGACTAGTGCACGACGTAGTTCAATTAGTACATCAATGCATTGCAATTGAAAAGACCGTGCAAGACACACCATGTTCGCCACATCAACATCATTCTGCAATATGAAATTGTTATAACCGGGCATCTTGAAGTAGAAACATGCATCGGCTACTGTGAGCCCTTCAAACTTTTCACAAACACCACGGACGACGTCGTCAAATCGAAATGGAACTTGCAAATTAATAGCGACATTGACATTACTGTAACAACATATTAGCATAATTCCATTGTCCATCCTCCTGCGAATGTGAACATATGAATGATGAGGGGGGCAGGGACAAAAAATAAAAATGGAAAACACTACAAAACGGGGCAAGACACACACTCGAAAGTATGGCTCCCCACCCGAAGGGAAACACATGTCCCGACGTCGATCAAACAGGGCACATCCCATCGGGATAACGTGGCACTTCAAAACCAGGGTTAACAGCAAAAAAAAAGAATAACACCAGTAACACACCACACACCATTAACGACGACTCCTCTAACACACAGACACCAGTAACACCATGATCGACCAAAATCTAGAAACAATCCACACACGTTAAAACATGAAAAAAACACAGACCACAATGTAAATACGTACAATCCATATCAAAGCTAAACGACCCAAGGAGAAATAAGCATACCAGGTAAAGAACGGCGTGCACACGGCAGTGTTCTGAATCTCTACGGGAATGTCACACAGCCGTCAAGAAACAAACCACACATTCAACTACGAAAACCCTACATTCAAAAGTTTTTGAATGTATCATCAAAATTAGACAAAACGGAAGGAGCAATTCGTTTCCAAAAAAAAAAAACCCCACAACGAAATTGCCACATTGACCCAAGGGCACGTTCGTCCACACAGCCCTACCAAAAAAGGAAAAACCAAGAAAAAGGACCAACTAAACCCACCAACAGGACTAAGGCCTTGTTTGGCAAGTGGCTTTTTTAGTCAAAAAGTCAAAAAGTTACTAAAAAAATCAAAAAGCCAACAATCCATACAAAAAAGTCAAAGATTCTCTTTTCTCTCTACTTTTTGCACATCTTTTCGTAAAAAGCTAAAAAGTCATTCCAAACATACTAGTTTTTTTTAGCTCATATTTTAGCCAAATAGCTAAAAAGTTACTAAATTAGCCTGTTCCCAAACGAGGCCTAAGTAGTATAAAAGAAAAAAAGTGGGACTATTTGGTATAACAGATTGTGAATTAGGATTTATTGGTAAATAATCCTACTATAAATTCAAATTTTTTATTTAAAAATTACTCAAGAAACATCAATAGGTGCATTAAATATACACAATCATTTTCGTTGATGTTTCTTGAATATATCAAATTGAGTTTGTATAAAATTTTATATATAAAAGAAAAAGGCATGCTGAGGTGATTTTTTTTAGAAAAAATAAAACCTTTAGAATGTGTCACATAAGAAAAGGAAAATCACTACTTATATATGATGTTAGAAAATTAAGGATAATGCTACAGACTACGTATAGGTGTAAAAATAATTTGGATATATAAGTTGAAAAATTGAACAAATATGTTAGAATTACTATGAAAGATGTAGTAAAATAATTTGAATAGATAGGTTTACAAAACTGAAGAGATAGATAAAAATTGCAGAAATAGATTGTATTTATGGAACTAAATTTTTTAAACTCTTAGGATGTGAAGTTTTTACCAACAATTGTGTTTATTTCCCTATAACTCATAGGGGTAAGAATATGAATTTATATTACAATTATCATTTGTTATAAATTTTAATTTAACACAATATTTAAGGGAAAAAAAAAAACTATTCTCCTATGTAATAATAAATTATCAAAATTGTTTATTAAAAAATATTTATCATATCATAAAAAACTATTAATTGACTTAATAATTTATTTATTAACAAAATGGTTAAGTAAAAAATAACTTTCATACCATTAAAAATTATTAATTTACTTATTAATAATATTGGTTATTTGTTATGCGAGTATGATTTATGTATTAATAAAAATAGTCATTTATATATATATATGCATTTTCTTCTGCTTCTTTATTAGTTCAGTAAATTATCTTAGTATTTATTTTATATTTATTTGTTGAGAAAAGTTACATACTATAATTTTTTTTATAAATTCGGAAGAAATGTTAAAAACTCATAAATTCACCAAAAATGATATGGTAATAGAATTAGAGTCTACATCATTATCATATCACATAATTATATTATATATCTAATGATTTGTTCTATTCAATTTTATATAACAATATTTTCATTTTAAAAAAATTATCAAAATACAAAACTTAAATATACTCTAATAATAGTCTGTACCTTGTACTGGCCTTTCAAAACAAGATGAATATACTTAAAAGCAGCGAGCGAATTGAATTTATTTTATATATATTTTTTAAATTTTTTTTATTTTTTTTACCAAGTGTACCCATTTGTTTAAGGTTTTTTTTTTTTAAAATATAGAAATAATTTTTTTATTCATTTTATGTAAAAATAACTAATGAGATTACTTATACTTGCATGTCAATAATAATGGCATCACCGTTACATTCAAAAAATTTCATAGATAATATGGTTTATAATAGTTTATTCATTTTCAATTAAAACAACCATTATTGTTCTTATAATTTTTAAAATATCATTGACATTTTACTCTAATCATATTTTTGTAATTTTTTTTATTTAAAATATTTTCTTTATATTTGCAAAATTAAAAATTAAAAAAATTTTAAAATTCAGGGAGAACACGTGATCCCTTGGGCCTTACCTCCCTCCACCACTGCTCTCACTAATAATCACATTCAATTTAAATCACCAAAAATGCTTTAGAGCTCTAATATAGGAGCTCTAATAGCTCTAATGGAAAGGTAGGACCCACTCTGATGTGATGTTTGTGTCTTGCTTTTTTTTTTTTTTTTTTTTTTTTTACTTTGACACATCACTAGAGCTCAAATTAGAGCTTTAAATTTAGAGCTCTATAGTATTTCTCTTTAATTCACCAAATAAATGTACTAACCGAGTGTTTGGAAAGTGGGTTTTGGGGGGGGGGGGAATCAGGATCCTCGGCCGCCCAACCCGGCAGCCCTACCCGGCAGCCCCCCAAAACGACGTCGTTTTGGGGGATTTTTTTTTTTTTTTTTTTTTTCTTCTTTCTTCTTCGTCTTGCTTTCTCTCTCTCCTCGTTCGGCCATCGCCGTCGTCTGGCTCGAGCTCGCCGTCGCAGCTCGCAGGAGGAGGCTGCGAGCTCGCCGTCGCAGCTCGCAGCTCGTCGCCTCGTCGCAGCAGCTGCACCGCCGCCGCCGCCTCCGCCTCCTCCTCCTCCTCCTCCTCCTCCTCCCCCAGTGGTTATGGCCCCCTCCAGTCCGGCCCTTCCCTTCCTCCTCCTCCTTCCTCCCTCCCTCTTCCTCTCCTTCCTCCCTCTTCTCCCTCTTCTCCCTCTCCCCTCCCCTCTGGTTCGAAGAAGAACGACGAAGAAGAAAGAAGAAAAAAAAAAAAAAAAAAAAAACCCCAAAACGACGTCGTTTTGGGGGGCTGCCGGGTAGGGCAGCCGAGAATCCGGACTCGGGGGGGGTGTTGTGGTGTGAAAATAGATAGCCCCTAAACTGAAAAATATAAATAAGAAGGTCAGCCAAATCAATCTGACGGTTAAGTGACATTGCAGATTGATGGGGGCAGGGGGGTAAGAGGCAAATGGCATTTTTGTCCCTATTTTTGTAGGCCTTGTTTGGAAATTTCAATTGTTTTTGTAGGGATATTTTTGTCATTTGATATCTTAACATCATTTCAAATATATTATCCGATCCAGAAATTCAACAAAAAAATCAAATCATCTCCCAAAGCATAAAAATTAAAAAATAAAGTTATGTCTAAATCATAATAAATGGACTTATTAAATTTATAAACATAACAAGACAAGTGGATACTTTATTCATTCTTCAATAGTGAGGAAAAAGCACATTGTTCTTCAGTTAGGGCATCTTTAACGGTTAATTAAATATTTCATTAAATTTGAGTAAAAATTATGACAAATTCCTCTATCTGATATCAGTTATTCCAACGATAAATTTGTATCTGTTAGCAAAACACATGTTGTCTGGGGAGTCGATCGGCTGATCGACCGACAAAAGTAAATGAAAAAAATGTATTTCCTTTCATTGTTCTAATAGTCCAAACCATTGCTCTGGAGTGTCTTACTTCATTACCTGAATCTCCTTAACTATCCCAACCGCAATCCGAAGCCTCACTTCCCAATTAAGCTCCAACTTATTTCCGTCACTCTGTTTATGGCATCTTCAAGGCTACCATTTGGAATATAGTCATAAACCAATGAAAACCTCTCGAGTTCGCGAACGAAAGCTCTTAAACTCATCAAATTCCTATCTCTTAACGTAGCAATGGATTCAACATTCTGCTGCATCCCTTTCTTGACTAACTTTCTTGATCCATTTTCTAAGGGTTCAAGCCTCTTGACAGCTATTGTGAGCCCATTATCAAGAACAGTCTTGAAGTAATTCCCATTATGTAGTTTGTCTTCTCCATGAAAAGCATGGACCTTAACATCAAGAAGCAGAGTAGAAGCTCAAAAATCAAACAAAATCACATATATGTTCTGACTCATGAGATTGCTTTTTTGAAACTTCAAAAAGCAATTGAAATTTCCAGTTTTTGCTACAGAAGAGAATAAAAAGCCCAAGACTAGGGATTAGCTCAAATGAACAAGCTTTGCTCAACTGCAAAATCTGACAAAAATCAACCCAAAAAAAATAAAGAAAATAAAGAATGCCAGAAGCTACAATCCCTAAAACACTGTATTCGCATTCAAAGTTTCAAAAAACTCCACAAAGAAAAAGGTGTTATGTTATTCAACAAATTTGTAAAAAAAAAAAAAAACAAGTTGCAAAATGGAGTCAAGCTAGGGAAGCCACAGACTCAGAGAGAGGGTGGTTTTAATTTTCTTGGAAAAAGCTTGGAAATACAAATAAAAACCCCCTAAGACATTCCCTCCATTGCTCTTACAGTGCTCTAGAGTGTTTTTGGTCATAAGACATTTCTGTTGACAGTCCAAACCATTGCTCTGTTCTAAGAATTATTCAAGTAACAAGATGATCCGGAGAACAACCGGGCGGACGTTCGGCAAGTCGTTCGGTAGGTTACATTCACAACAGTCATGTATAGTAAAATGGTGAAAGGTGCCCAAATTCTCTGTTGGGTGAAACATTTATTGTATTTTTAATTTAATACAAATTTGATAAAACTATTAAACTACAAAAGAGAGACTTTTTTATCAAATTTAAATTTGATAATAAATTTGATATAATGTTGAAGATGTCCTTAGAGCATCTCCAACGGTTCACCAAAATTTTCATAAAATCTGAATAAAAAAATGACTTTTTTCTCAATCTGATACCGAGTGCTCCAATGGTTCATTTTCATCAAATTTTCATCAAATCTGCGCCGGGACAACCGGTTGGTCGACTGGCCGGTCGACTAGTGAAGCCAATTTTTTTTTTTTTTTTTTTCTGAATTGTTTGAACCTTTTTTTTGAACTATCTGAACTTTTTCCGGGACAACCGATTGGTATGGCAAAAATTTTTTTTTTTTTAAACTGTTTGAATCTATTTATTTGAACTGTTTGAACCGTTTTATGGTCGACTAGTTGGTCACCCGACCGGTCCACCGGCTGGTCGACTGGTTGGTCTCCCCCAACGGTCACAAACAGTGATTTGCTGAAATCTTTATTCTGTCCTTAGTTTGATGATTTGTTTGATGAATTCTCAATTTGATACCAGTTTGGTAAAACCGTTGGAGCATGAAAAAGTACTTTTTTTTACCAAATTTTAAATTTGATTACAGGTTTAGTAAAGCGTTGGAGATGTTCTTAATGGTTACAAATTGGTTACAAATTGCCAACATGATTGCTGTTGATGCCATATTTTCCTCAGTCACCAGACATTTTCAGATTACCATCAGTATGGTAGAGTGTTCTTTAATTGTTATGTTTGACCATAATTTGATATTTTTACCTAAGGTTATTTATTGTTGGTTTGGGGTGTCCTAAAAAAGTGCACTTTTTGTCTTTTTACGAAAAGATGTGCAGAAAAGTAGAGAGGTGATGTGATGGAAAAAAGATAAAAAGATAAAAAGATGGATTATATAGGTTATGCCAAACAAGGCCTCAGTTTTGTTGGTCAATTATGTATTTTAATTAAAAATTAAAAAATATAAGTAATTACATCATTTTTTTAAAAAATTTTTTGAATATCTTTTTATAAAAAATTAAAAAATTATTAAAATAATTTATTCTCAAATAAGACCTTGAATGTTTTATCAGAATTTGAACATCAAAACAAATGTGCGGTGGTGATTTAAATTTGATGTAATAGATGTCTCACTTAAAGTAAATCTAAACCATACATTTTTATTTTGGATAAAATTCTAATTCTGATTTTTATTTTTAGTACGTAGCATAATTCTTTTAATATTATTTGAGAATCTGCCATGCTGATGCTAGTGATTGATTTAAGACATGTGATAATGGTTTTGAATCATTTTTAAACATCAATGGTAGGATACAAAATGGGACTTTTCGTAAATTAAGCTAAATTAGTAATTTATTTTTTAAATTAGGTCTAGTTTGGACGGAATTTTTAAATTAGGCTAAAGCGTTATTACAAATCACGCTTTTACTGCTTCCAGACTCCTCCCGCGAAAAATTTGTGAAATAATAAAAGCGTGGTTATAAACCACGTTTTTAATTAAAAAGACGTGATTACAAATCACAGTTTTAAGTTAATCATAAAACGTGGTTTCAAATCACACTTTTAAATAAATTTTTTTTTTCTTCAGAAAACGTGGTTTCTAGCCACGCTTTTTTAATTAAACTGTGTTGTAAAAAAAACATAGTTAAAAACTACGCTTTCAATACTGCACCAAACACACGCACTCACAAACACACACTCTCTCTCTCTCTCACTCTCTGATACAAACACACACATGACTCTCAAGCACACTCACACTCAATATATATATGTATATATATATTTTAATATGTATATAAATTTTATTTCATAAAATTGAAACCAATATTAAATATGTATAATAATAATTTATAATAACAAATAATAATCAACTATATAAAATGATGACTTTTTTATTTTAATTCTTAACTTTTTTTTTTTATTTTACTGGGATAAAATTTATTTATTTTTTATTTTAGGGTTGAAGGTTTAATTCTTAAAATTTATTTTTTTTATTTTAGGGTTTAGGATTTATAAAAAAAATAAATTTTAAGAATTAAACTATAAATTTTAAATCCTAAATCCTAAACCTTAAAATAAAAATAAATAAATTTTAAGAATTAAACCCTAAACCCTAAAATAAAATAAAATAAAAAATTTATCCCTAAACACTAAGGTAGAGTTTGGTAACATTTACGTTTTTGGTTTATGTTTATAAAAATCAGCCTAAACTGGTTTTTGTTTATTTTTAGAAAAACATAAATTACAAACATGTTTGGTTTGAACAAAATGTTTAAAAAAAATTTAAAACATAAACTAAAAAGTATGTTTGTTCAAGCCTAAAATATTTATATTTATATTTATTATCATAAATATATTAGTATGTTTGTTCAAGCCTAAAATATTTATATTTATATTTATTATCATAAATATTTATATTTTATATTTATGTTTTAAATTTTTTTTAAACATTTTGTTCAAACCAAACACGTTTGTAATTTATGTTTTTCTAAAAATAAACATAAACCAGTTTATAAAATTTTTATAAACATAAATAAAAAACGTAAATGTTACCAAACTCTACCTTAGTGTTTAGGGATAAATTTTTTTTTATTTTTTTATTTTAGGCTTTAGGGTTTAATTATTAAAATTTATTTATTTTTATTTTAGGGTTTAGGATTTAGGGTTTAGAATTTATAGTTTAATTCTTAAATTTTTTTTTTTATAAATCCTAAACCCTAAAATAAAAAAAATAAATTTTAAAAATTAAACCTTAAACCCTAAAATAAAAAAAATAAATTTTATCCCTAAACAGTAAAATAAAAAAAAATTAAGAATTAAAATGAAAAAGTAATCATTTATATAGTTGATTATTATTTGCTATTATAAATTATTATTATATATATTTAATATTGGTTTCAATTTTATGAAATAAAATATATATATATATATATTAAATTATAAATATATATTAAAATTTATATATATATTAAGTGTGAGTGTGTGTGTGAGTCATGTGTGTGTTTGTGTCGCAGAGTGAGAGTGAGAGTGAGAGTGAGAGTGAGAGTGTTTGTGAGTGCCTCTGTTTGGTGCAGTATTGAAAGCGTGGTTTCTAACCACGCTTTTTTTACAACACAGTTTAATTAAGAAAGCGTGGTCAGAAATCACGTTTTCTGAAAAAAAAAAAAAAAAAAAAAATTATTTTACTTAAAAGCGTGGTTTGAAGCCATGTTTTGTGATTAACTTAAAAGCGTGGTTTGTAACCACGCTTTTACTATTTCACAAATTTTCCACGAAAGGGGCCTGGAAATAGTGAAAGCGTGGTTTGTAATAGCGCTTTAGCCTAATTTGGGAATTATGTCCAAACTAGGCCTAATTTAGAAAATAAGTTGCTAATTTGGCTTAATTTGAAAAAAGTCCCTACAAAATGGGTCTGGATTCTCTTCATTTCGTGATCGAATTAGAGAATATTGTTGGATTTCTAGAGCTCATTATGAGTTTTCGTTTCGATAATTTGAATCGTTTAATGTGTAAGATAAAATATTATATTTAAATTATAATTATTACACTTTTTTCTTTGTAAAAATTAAAAAAACCTTAAAAAAAACCACATTAAACTAAAAAAGACTAGTTGAAAAAGTTTCAACATAAAAAAAAATTGACTATCTAGTCAATACCAAAAGAAATTGAAATATAATTGGTGAACGATGGGAAGGAAAAATTATTCGTTGCTCCAAAAGCAACCATTGAAATGGCGCCAATTCAACAGAATGACAATGGGCCCCACCTCGTCTATAACTTAGTCACTAAGCCAAACGTTTGAAGACGGACGTTAGATGCCCTGATGTTTGTCGTTTCAACTTTTTGTCTTCACACTTGTCTTCAACTTTTTTTTCTTTACGCTTTCGCACCCCCGTTTTCCTCCACTTATTTGTCTGTACTTTTCTATTTTTTCTTTATTCTTTCGCACCTCCTTTTCCCTCCACTTACATTTTTCTGTACTCTTCTTTAATTATTTTGATTTTTAATCTATTTTAAATTAAATTACTTCTTTATTTTTTTATATATTTAAAAAAAATTAAAAAAAGTTTAAAAACCAACTTCCCAAAGTGGGTGTGTAAAAAAAGTTCGTGACATATTTTTGAGACAATAAAAATAAATTATTTATTGATTTTTTTTTTTTTTTGAAAAGTTGATTAAAAACTAACTTCTTAACTCATTTTAGTTTTTTTTTTGAAAGCATGTATAAAAAATAAGATAAATAATGTGACTCAAAATAGATAAAAAGTCAAAAATTTACTTTTAGCCAAGTTCTCAAAACACCCCTACATTACTTCTTTATTTTTTTATACATTTTTTTAATAAGTAAAAAAATTAGCTTATAAATCCTACCCAAAATAACCCTCGTTATGACATTTTTTATTATGTCAAATTGTGACAAAATTTCTTATTCTGTGACTGATATTACAAAATTTTATGATAAAATTATATATTTTTATGATAGAATATATATGGTATACATTTCTAAAAGGGTACACATAATAAGATTTTTCAGCCTTGTTTGGTTTGTTTCTCTAAAAAAAAATTCATAATTTTTTTGGAAAAATAAAAATTAATATAAAAAATATTTTAAATTTTTAAAAATTATCTATATCCTCTCAAAAGATAAAATTATATAAAAATAATAAATATTTTTTATTTTTTATATTTTATATTTTTTCACTAAATTAATTTTAAATTTTTTAGAAAAACTTTCTGAAACAAATTTTTCAAAACTAAACCAAACATTTTTCTTTAGAAAAGTAGTTAAAGAAAAGGGTAAATTATAAATACACCTACTGAAATTTTTTTATAATATGAATTATTTCTTGTGATTTTAAAAATTATATCTCGCCCTCTGAAATTTCTAATTTCATATTAAATGACATATTTTATCAATAAATTAACAAGTCAATTAACATTTTTTAATAATGTGATAAATATATTTTAATCAATAATCCAAGTAATTTTGTTGTATAAAAGAGTGGTTAGTAATTTTATTTTTTTAGTGAATTTTGTTAAGTTGTCGATTGGAAGTTAGTTGGGATTAAAAAAATACAAAAAAATAAAATATGTTAAATAAATTAATAAGACAAAATGTCATATTCAAATCATAATTATTTAACTTTTTTTTTCTCAAAAAAATCAAATAATCAAAAACTTTTTTCTAAATATAACTAATTTAACCAGGCTAAATTAGCTAAAAATTTAAATAGTCAAGTTAAAATTTTGTTTCCAAATGAATCCTAAATAATTTTTTTATATATTTTTTTGCAAATTATAAAAAATTCCAAAGAAAAGTAAAAAAATAAAAAATAAAAAATAGAAGTGGAGGAAAAAGAGGAGGAAAGCGTAAAGAAAATAGCAAAATGAGAGAGAAGTCAAAAAGTTGAAAGGACAAACATCAGAGCATTAACGTCCGTCTTCTAAACGAGAAGTTAATAGTTAGTCCAAGTAACATCAATTAGTAAAAAAAATAAAATTTATTATTTTATATTAAATAATTAAAAAATATAAGAACACATGAAAGTTTGTGGGTGTGTGCAATTTAGGATTATGGATGGTTTGAGATGATCTAAATAAGTGTGTTTTTTAATTTTTTATGAAATATGAATTGGGTATAGGTTGGGTTTGAAGTGATGTGTTAGAGAGTTGATGTGACTTAAATAAAATGATGTGACTTAAATATAATAGTGACTTTTCGACTTTTTTAGATCATGTCAAACAAGGCTTAAGCATAATCTAAAAAGTCAAAAAAACTAAAAAGTCACTATCTTATTTAAATCACATCATCTTATTTAAATCATATCATCTCTCTACCACATTATTTCAAACTCAACCCATATTTTACGTTTTTTTCCTACAAAGTTAAAAAGTGCACTTAAGGGGTTGTTTGGAGTATCATAAATAAGTGCACTTTTTGACTTTTTGGACTAAAAAGTTAAGGAAAAAAAGATGATTGTTTGGGTTAACTTTTTAACTTTTTACGAAAAAATATGTATTAAAAAATTATATAAATTAGTGTGTAAGAGAAGCTAAAGACGGTAGGCAGTAGGCCGTACCGTCTTGGGGAGTGAATTGATGATAAGATGGTTGCTTACTTTTTGGGCATTGTATTGGACGGTGCTGTTCGGCTTGTGGGAGCCATCAGGGGTCCCGTTTTGATAATTTGAACCGTATAATGTGTAAAACTCGTCGAGTACTATATATCTGTAAAAAATCACGTTGATCGGATATCGATAGCTATCTGATCAGATTAGTTTTTTTCAACCGTTAACTATAACACCATCCTTTTTTTATACAAAATTGATTTAATTATATAGTTAGCGATATCTGATTAACGTGATTTTTTGTAGACGAGTTCTACATATTCAGCTGTTCAAATTATAAAACAGGACCCGTGATGGACCTCCACGGGCCGAACAACACTATATTATTTGTGTATCCTGCCTATGTAATTTTTCCAAACCATTTCAGCAACTAGCAACAGTCTCTGGGACAGTTTAGACTGTGTTATAATAATTTGTGTATAAAATTAAATTTTTTTTAGTAAATAGTAATAATTTTTTAATTTTTTTAATAATTTTTTGACTTTTTTAAAAAAAAATTTGAATATCCAAACCCGCCCTTAGTTTTGGGAGCTAAAATTTTCAAAAAAATAAAAAAAATGATGCAGACTACTAATTAGTAGTTGCACTAGGAATGTGGTAGTGGATTCCACCCACTACCACATGTGTTTTGTATTTTAATTTTTTTTTTAACTTGTCACATCATTAATGATGATGTTAGTGGTAAAAATTGAATGAGACGTAGCATGACTGAAAAAATAATTTGCTGGCGTGACTGACGGTGGGTGTAATTTGCTGGTATGACCGTACAGATCAACCAATAATTTTTCTTGGGTTAATTACACTAATAGTCCCTATAGTTTAGGACTTGTGTCACTTTGGTCCCTGACTTTTCAATTGTGACACATTTGACCCTGAATTTTGAATCTTGTTTCAAATAAGGACAATTGAAAATATTATTAGATTTTTCAAGGGTAAAATCGTCAATTTGATAAAATATAAACTAATTTGATAAAAATAGATGTCAAAAAAATATTTTTAATTTTTTTTATAATTATTTTTATCCACCAATGATAAAATTATGTAAAATTAATAAAAATTACATGATTAATTTTTTAAAATTAATTTTACATGATCATCATCCAAACACATAATAAAAATTAATTTAGTAAAAAAATAAATAAATGTCTAAAAGATTTATCAATTTTACATAATTTTATTTTTAGTAGGTAGAAATAATTTTTTAAAATTCAAAAATATTTGTTTGACATTTATTTTTGTCAAATTAGTTTATATTTTATCAAATTGACAATTTTACCCTTGAAAAATCTAATTATATATTCAATTGTCCTTATTTGGAACAAGATTCAAAATTCAGGGTCAAATATGTCACAATTAAAAAGTCAGGGACCAAAGTGACACAAGCCCCAAACTATAGGGACTATTTGTGTAATTTGCCCATTTTTCTTTCCAAACATTTGGCTTACTAACCAAGTTATAGACATGGTGGGCCCCACTGCCATTCTGTTGAATTGGCACCTTTTCATTGGTTTGCGGCACAACATCGTACAAGTGAGGTTGTCCAAGTGACGTGTGACGTCGTGCACGGCACGTGATGCCGCAACGAATAATTTCTCCTTGTACAGAAAAGTCTCGAATTGAAATCCGGCAATGGTTTGTTCATACAAAAATGTTTTGGACCTCGAATCTGGGATCCCCCGAATCCCCCTAAGCCCAAAACGACGTCGTTTTGGGCTTAGGCTTTTTTTTTTTTTTTTCCTTCTTTTCTGCCATTTTTGACGCAGAGGAAGAAGAGGAAGAGGGAGGGAGGGAGAGAGAGAGAGGGAGAGAGAGGCGTCGTCTCGCCGTTCGATCGTCGCTCGCCGACGCTCGTCGCAGCCGCCCGATCATCGCCCGCCGTCGCTCGTCCCAGCTCGTCGCTCGTCGCTCGTCGCAGCTCCGGCTCTGCCTCGCCGCAGCTCCGGCTCTGCCTCGCCGCCCCGGCCTCCGCCCCTGCCTCATCCCCGAGTTTATTGGCCCCCTCCCCTCCCCTCCCCTCCACCTCCTTCTCTTCCTCCCCTCCCCCTCCCCCGTCTTCGTCTCCGTCTGCTGAAAAAAAAAAAAAAAAAAATTAAAACCATGAAACGACGTCGTTTCATGGTTTCGGGGGATTCGGGGGACCTCGGATTCGAGGTCCCAATCGCAATTGTTTGTTCATATTGTGACATTATTCTCTCAAGTTTGTTTGTTTGTTTTTATTTTATTTTATTTTAGGGTAAATTATAAATATATATATTTTGAGATTTAATTAAAATATGAACTATCTCTTATAGTTTTAAAAATTACATTCTATCTCTAAAATTTTTAATTTCTTAACAAATCACACATTTTATTAATAAATCATTAAGTCAATTAACAGTTTTTAATGATGTTAGAAATATATTTCAAATAATAATTTAGGAAATTTTATTATTATATAGGAGAGCAATTATGAATTTCATTTTTTAAGTAATTTTGTTAAATAAAAAATACTAACAATGAGGTATTTGTAATTTTCTAAACCATAAAAGTAATTTGTATTTTAAGCAAATCTCAGGAAATGTATTTGTAATTTACCCTTTATTTTATTTTATTTTAAATTTTAAATCAATGTGTTTGATTTCAGTTTTCTGAATTCAATTTTTTGAAAATTGAGTTTTCTATTTTTCATATATATATTTTTTATTTTTAGTGAATATTTTTAAAATTTTAAGCAATTTTTTTATGTATCTAAATAGTAAAATATTTGTAAAAAAATATTTTCAAAAATTAATAAATACACAAAAATATGAAAAAAAATACTGAATTTTTATATACAATTTTTTTTTTTGTATTTTTAGTACTTAGTGAATTTTTTTAAAAAAAATTCACAAATATTATACTTTTTAAGTGTATTTATATTAAGTGTGTCTAAAAATTAGAAAAAATTCTTAAAATATTAAAAAAATTCAGTAAAAACAAAAAAAATATAAAAAATGAAAAAGTTAAATTTTCTAAAAAGTGAATTCTCAAAACTGAAAACAAACAAAGTGAATAGAATTTTTCAATAGCAAAATCTTCATATATTTCAGCCCTTGGTTTGATTTTCACAATTAATTTTAAAAGGTAACTTTTCCAAAAATATTAATAAAATTAAAAAATTTATTTGGTTATATATTTTGTAAATAATTTTTAGAAATTTAAAAATCCAAAAGTTTTTTTTTTTTTGAATTTTCAATATTAATTTTTGAGTTTTGAATTTTTTATTTTCGTGTTTTATTATCTTTAGTAAAAAAAAAAAAATCATATTTTTGTCAATTGTTTTGTTTACTTTTTAGATACACCTTATCTAAATGTACTTTTTGGTCAAATTTTTTTTATTTTTGGAATGTTTAAAAATAAGTTTTGAATTCTAATCCGTATTTTATTATATATAATGAACTTTTTAAATATTTTATGCCTTGTTTGGAAACATGTTATTTTAATAACTTTTTGATTTTTTGACTAAAATATGATGTAAAAAAACTAATATGTTTAGGAAATATATTTTGACTTTTTACGAAAAAATGTGAAAAATAAATATAAATAAGTAAAAAATGAGTAAATTGACATTTTTGCCCTTCAAAAGTGGCCTGCTGTTCAATCTGTGAGAGAGTGAATCCACCTAACCTGCTGGCAGGTGAAGTGATGCAGCAGATTGCTATTTTTGAAAAATATCTTTTCAAAACTCATAACAAACTATTTTCACAACTTACCCGATAATTGTAAATATTTCCAAACTTTGTTCAAATCTTCATTTAAAACTCATGAACAAATCGGTACCAAACTCTCTGCAAAACTCTATTTTTCCAAAAAAGTATATAAAAATAAATCAAATATTGGACTTCACCAATTTTGTATTCCGAAAAAGTTCTCATAAATAAAAAACTATTAATTTACGAAAATATTATGTTGTAATTTGTGAAATGTAATTGGTTTGATTGGTTTAATTTTTCAAGATTCACTTATCAGAAAATTGAAATTTTCAATTTTTCGTATTTTTTTCACTGAATTATTTTAATATTCTAAGCAATGTATTTAATTTTTAGATACACCTAACATAAATACACTGAAAAAATATAATACTTGTGAATAAAATCTTTACAAAATTAAATACCAACAATAAAAAAAAATAAAAATTGAGAATGTAGTACATTTTTGTGTTGTTGTGTTTTTATTAATTTTTTAATATAGTTTTTTACAAATATTTTATTTTTAAGATACATATGCTTCTAAAAAAGTTTTAAAAAAATTGCTTAAAATTTTAAATGCATTCACTTTAAAAAAAAAAACAAAAACCAAAAACTCAATTTTCAATAAATTGAGAATCCAAAAAATTTAAACCAAACACCATGAATAATTTTGTTAATCTTTTGTTTGAAAAAGTCTTTTCAAAATTCACAACCAAAATATTTTCAAAACTTTATTCAAAATTACATCTAAACTCTTTTCAAAACTTCATACAAAACTCATGGACAAACATAACCAAACTCTTTGCAAAATTCTATTTTTCGAAACAAATATATAAAAATAAAATCTAATATGGGACTTCCTCTTGATTATTTTTTCCGAAAGATTACCCATAAATAAAAAACTGTTACATCCTTGATTGACGAAAATGTTTAGTTGTAATTTGTGGAATGAAATAATTTTGATGAACAATATTTAATTTACAACCAAACTGTTTTTTGAATTTCATTCAAAATTATTTCAAAACTCCATTCAAAAGTAATGAACAAACTTATTTGCAAGACTCGATTTGGCCAAAAATATATGTAAAAATAAATCTACTATTGGACTTGACCAACTTTTTTTTCCCTAAAAAATACTGACAAATAAAATCTATTACATCCTTCATTAACGAAAATATATAGTTCTAATTTGTGGAATGTAATAATTTTGTTAAATTCTTTTGTAAAATAAGTTTTTGCAAAACTCACAACCAAACTCTTTTTAGTACTTCATTCATAATAAACATTTCCAAACTCTTTTGAAAACTCCATTTAAAAGTCACCCCTATACTCTAACCAAAGTCTCTGCAGAACTCTATTTTTCTACAAAAAATAAATAAATAAATAAATAAATAAATAAAATAAACGGAATAAATTTTAAGTACATGTTTCCTAGTTTTGTGGAAAAATGCTTTGTTTGCTTGATAACAATAGGTAATGTTTGCGTAATAACATTAGGTTTTCGCTTTCCTTGGAACAAATTATTTTCATGTTATTTATTTTGCAATTTTTTTTTATGAATTTTGTAGTGGCCAACCCAACTCCTTCATAAAAATTTGGAAAATTATGAAATTGTGAAAACAAATTTATTAGAAATTTTTTAAAAAATAGAACTAAAATCTCGTGACATGTGTAAAATGATATTCCTTTGTATTTTGAATAAAATTGCATCATGGTTTCAACACGAATACTTTCAAAAAATGTTACACAACATATAGTGGATAAAAAAAAGGAAAAAAGTTACCATATCTAGCATACAGTGTCTACCACCAACAACTTCCTGAATATAAATAAAAAGTTTTAAAGATACACAAATTGTCTTCTCCCATTACATGAAACATAACACGGTGTTCACATGCATGACATAACGTTTCCAACTATCGAGCATTTCACCTAATTTGGACTAATGAGGCCATTGTTTCAGGACATGAGAAGCACAACAATAATAGGTCAATAGGTGTGACGCTTTTGTTATAGACACCACTTCTTGTGTTAACAAGTTTGTGTTATAATCGGACAAATGAAGGATATGAGAACATTTGGCATGAAACAGAGTATGAACATCCTTATACAAAATAGGGTATGAAAACAAAAAAAGATCCCCCAGAGAACATTGAAATCCTAGCCTATAACCATTTTCTTAAACAACCATTGTTAAGAGACAAGAGATGGTAACCAACAGGTGGAGATTGATGGGTCGTTTCACACACCAAAAATAAACACTAAACCGTACCAAATTCTTTAGAATAATGGTAAGTCCAAGTATTGATCCACAAGGACAAATGTAAAATTAAACTAATTTAATTATTAAATTTCTAATATAACTTTGATTAAAAAGATAATGAATCATAAACTAATAATAACTAAAATAAACTAAGAATTTAACATAGCAATTAAAAGTAAAACTGAGATTATTGATTTTGGAAAAAAACTAGGGTAATGAATTCACTTCTAGTTACATAAATAAAGTCTCAATTTCACCATCAATTATGTCCAGTTAAAACCAAATAATATTTCGCAACTACAAGTTCGAAGCATTGATCAATATAATTATTACGTTCAATGTATAGGCACGAACCATAATTAGCACGAGTCGTTCGCTCTAAATTAAGATAGCAATACGACTCGTCCTTTGTAGTATAGTTCATCTCATACCTTGAATATGAAAGCAAAGAAAACCGTAGCATGGAAAGTATTCAACGATCACAGAAAGAAGGATACTTGAAGAAATAATGGAAAATATATTTAAACACTTCTTGAATACCATATAACTTGTTCAAACCATTACATAGTCAAAAACCACAAAGAAAACCCTATTTACTTGGCTAAGATTTCATTAAAACCCTAAAAATAGAAGCTTAGCCACTCATGAAGGAGTGGGAAGAGGTAGAAACAAAAGAAACCCCCATGGAAGATGTGTTTTGAAGCTTGAAAACTCTTTTTTCCACACCCTAGCCCCTCATTTCTTTTGCAATTTCAGAACCCCCCAAAGCAGCCTCTTTTTTTTTTTTTATTCCCAACAGAACAAACTTGTAATTTTTCGCACGAGGTGGGCCGCTCGAGCTGTGGTGAGCCGCATGTGCGGTGGAGCTTGGCCACATGTACGGTGAGGTGGCAAGTTGGGAATTTTCACTACTTGCATGAAGAATCTGCTTTTGCATCACTTTTTGTTTGAATTTGCGTGTTGCCCTGCCAAATCTGTACAAGTGCACAAAATGCATCATCTTCACCAAATAAACAAAATTCAAAGACTATAAATGTAACTTAAGCGGCCTCAATGTGGTATATTTCGGCCTACATCACAGATCATTTTTAAAAACATTACATAAATAATTGATTCCCAAAAGCAGCACCAAAAAATTGAAGAACAACCAAAACAAGTACTAAACAAGGTAGGAACACAATTGAACAACAAAAAAAATTTATGCCAAAAAATGGCACCAAACTTTGTTTGTATTATTATAGACTATATAACATAAGATTTCGAAGTTAAAAAATGAAAACAATATAGATAAATGATATAGTGACAGTCCCAAAGGAAATCACAAAAATCATTTTGTCCAATTTTATGTCCATTTCAAAGGATTAGAAGAGGTTATTGGGTTAGGTGTAAGGCCCCGGTGTCCCACATCGGGAATGGAGAGGGAGTTCCTGAGCTATAAAAATAAAAATTTGAACCTTTATACAGCATTGAGGCTTTTTCCTGGGTGGTGAAATCCTTAAAAGAACTCCCCAGTTAGGCGTGCTTAGGCTAAAGTAGTTCTGGGATAGGTGACCCACTGGGAAGAACAAATTCGTGAGGGTGTGACCCAAAGCGGACAATATCGATGACATGTGAAGGGTTGGGGCGTTACATTAGGAGTCCTGTGGCCTTAGAAATTTGCACAACCTTCCACAGTCTGTAATGTTTAAAAAAAAAAAAATTAAAACTTATAAGTCATTTTTAGTGGAACAGTGGAGAAATGAACACAAATTTGTCGGGCACAACACGAAGGGAGAATTGATGCCAAAACATCAAAAATAAGAAATTTTTTTAGTATTTTATAACCACAAATTTCTATCAAAGTATTGCATTTCATGAACAAATTGCCCCAAAATTAACCCTAGATTCGCCATTACAAATTTCCAAAAATATATATGACTTCACCATTTCACAAACTGAAAATCACATTTTGAAGACAGCCAACAAGTAGTAAGTGGAGATTGAAGAAAAAAAATATGCAATCAAAATAACGCCCAAAACACAAAAACAGTGGGTAACATTTTTGTAACCCACGCATCTGGAAAAAACATATGCACTCGATTCACCATGTTTGTAGCCTGACCAACAGTCCCAAATGACCTTCCAACCAATCTATTCTTTCTTAATTTTTGAAATATTAAAAAAAAAATCAAACAAAACCTGGAAATCGTCGATTGGAAAACGTATGAGTACATCGGAGGGAAGGAGAGCATACCTGCGGTGGGGGCATTCGTCGGAGTACGGAGTACGTTTCCGTTGGCCTTCGCCGGCTATTTTCCTCGGTTGCTTGTTCTTTACTTCAAGACTTGTGTGGTGTTGTTGCCTTGGACAAAGCCCAGCCCTCTCTTTATTCATCTTCTTTTTGATGTAACCAGTCTTTAACTAAGTCTACGCTATCAGTCCATCACTTGTAGGTTGACATAAAAGGAGGGGTAAAAATGTTATTTTACCTCTCTTGTATCAGACACCACGTGAATTCAAAATGTATATAGGTTTGCAGGATAAAATGGTAGGTTTTTTTTTATATATTTTTTTAGTTAATTTTTAATTTTTAGGCTAAAATGGTGGGATGCCAAACGAGGCCTTAATAAAAGATTTTTAGTTTTTAAATCTACTCAATCTAAACACACATAAAAAATATACTCTATGAAAAAAAAATCTTTTAAAAAATCAGTAAATATTAACATATATACAAAAAAAATATACATTTTTTTTTCAATTTTTAAGTCCACTCAATCTAAATATATTTAAAACGTATAAAATTTATGAAAAAATCTTTAAAAAAATTACTATATACTAAAAAATATACAAAAAATTTTCAATTTTTAGATCCACTCAATTTAAATACATTTAGAACGTATAAAATTTATGAATTTTTTTTTAAAAATCACTAAATATTAACAAATATATATATATATATATATATAAAATCAATTTTTAAATTCACTCAATCTAAATACATTTAAACGTCGAACACATTTTTTTTCACTAAATATTTTTTATTAATTCAAAATAAAAATTCATTTTATTTTAAATTTTTATATGAATTTGTGAATAACTTATTTACAAAATTTCATCTAAAAAAAATTAATTAATTTGTAAATATGATATACCACATCTTTCAACATACAAAAGGGTTCAATTAATGCAAATTTAGTAATAGAGATAAACAAATGAATTTTTAATTTTGAGTTCTCAAAAATCCTTTTGAAATTTCAAACCAAACGGGGCCTTCATTTTCAATACCACCAATGACAGACTCAGATGGCGCAAGAAGTGGCGATAATTTAAAAAAAATCTTTTTATGTATTCAATTAATTATTAATTATTAAAAATTCTTTTTCAAGTATTTTTTTGACTTTTAATTAATATCATATTCTTATATTTTAATAAATCTTATTATTTACATATTTGATTATTAAATTCTAATTATCATATTTAGGTATTTTATGAATAATTTTACACTTACAAATATTTTTTAAATCCTTAGCAACTTTGTGTGTACTATTTTAGACTATTTTATACTTTTTATATATTAAACTTTGAAAATTCATAATTTTTTGTTGTACATATTTTTTTAATAAAATTTATACTTTTAAAACCTAATTAACGAGATATATCAAATAAGATCTCATTTGAATATTTAATTTTATAAAATGAAAACTAAATAAATTTGACAGTTTAAATGTTCACCTTGACAGTGTGAATGTTTCATGATGTGAACATTCGAATTAAATAAATTTGACAGAATGAAAGTTCACATTGACAGTGTGAACATTCACACTCAAATTGATTTATTTTTATTTTTATTCATATTGTCAAATTTATTTAATATGAATGTTTACATTATGAAATATTTACATTGTAAGGCCCCGTTTGTTTGGCCACTTTAGCGGCTAGACTAGAGTGGAGTAGAATGGCTGTGGGTTCCACCCATAGCATGTTTGGTGTTGATTTGGGAAGTCGGCTTGCTAGCTTGAGTGGCTTAGTAATCTCCATCACTAGGAGGATTAGCTTGGCTTAAAAAAGTGTGGGATTAGAAAAATAGTGAGTTCATTGGGTCTACCCAGTCGTCAAGCCGATTGACGTTAACAGTATTTTTTTTTTTTTTGGTATTATTACAAACATAGCCGGCCGGCCAAACAAACATTTGGCCAGCTAAAAAAGTAGCTGGCCTTTTTTTTTTTAACAATCCCAAGTGCACCTTTTGTTTTAATATTTATTTTAAATAATTTTTTAATTTATTTTATTTAAAAATAATTTAACAATCCCATCATTAATCATCTCTTACACTATTATCAAAACAAACACATTTTTACTTAATCTCCCTACAAATAATTCTTACATTAACAATCTCTTCATTAATCATCTCTTTACTAACAATCCTTTCCAACTTAATCTGCCAAACAAATGTGACCTAAAAGTGAACATTCACGTGCCTTTCAACCTATTATGTGACCTATAGGATTTATTAGAACATAACAAAATAATTGGGATTAAGTGACACATAAATAGATAAAGAAAGATTTATAAATATAATTAGATAATCAAATATTCAAATAATAGAACTTATCGAAATGGGCCAAGCTTCTCTCCAATCCGGGATCAGACTGGAGCGTGCTTTTGGGCCCATGGAGGCTTACCACAGGTCCTGTTTCAATTATCCGAATTGTTCAATGTATAGAATTCGTCAAGTATTTTATCCCTATAAAAAATTACATTAATTAAATATTAATAATTATTTGATCAGATTATCACCCACGATGGGTCTCAAGAACTCCACAATACCTTCTAGTCCATTGAAATCTAAGAACATGTTAGGAAATAATTAAAATACAAATAATTGGAAAATAATTGGTGTTAGGCATATTTGACAATTGAGTGAACTTTTAAAATTTTTAACCTTTTTATATATATTTTTTAAAAAATCAAAATAAATCTTTTTTCTTTTAATTACCTCTCAAAACAAGTTTCCCTTAATCTAAAGGCTTAAAATCACATTCCGTACGAGTCCGTACCGGACACCACACCCTTATAAAACACCTGTCTTGCGCTCTCCCCTTTCGTTGCGCACTCCCCTTCTACTACCCCACCATCTCTCTCTCTCTCTCTCTCTCTCTCAATGGCTTGCCATTCTCAACAGAGGCCCAACATCATAGAAATCGAAGAAACCTCCTTAGAATTCGTCCCATGCTTATCATCATTCTCATCTCTTGCCATTGAAGACCCAACACCTCTTTCTTCAGATGCTCCGCCACTTACGTCCTCCTACAACGACCGCATTCGACCACTCCTCGACGCCGTCGACAAGCTCCGCCACCTCAAGGTGACTGAAGAGGGCATTCAACTCCCCACCATCGTCGTCGTCGGCGACCAATCTGCTGGCAAGTCCAGCGTCCTTGAATCACTCGCCGGAATCAGCCTCCCACGCGGCCAAGGCATTTGCACCAGAGTCCCACTCATAATGAGGCTCCAACACCACCCAGATGCTCAACCTGATCTTTATTTAGAGTTTCTTGGCAAAATAGTGAACACTGATGAAACCCATGTCGCCGAAGCCATTAAAGTCGCCACGGATGAGATTGCAGGTAAGGATCGACCCTGAGCCATGTTACAGACCCCAAGGAATTTACAAAAATAAAAAAAATTTGATGGTGTCTCTATAATTTTTTAGATTAATGCTTGAAACTTTCAAAATAGGTGACCCCTGATGACCATCACTCATCATGTAATTTCTTTTATTTTTTTTTCTCTCTCTCAGGTTTGTGAAACGCCGTGGGGATCTGTAGCACATCTGCATTTTTTATTCTTAAAACATGCTTTTCTTAATTTCTTACCTTTAAAAGTGAAGTGTCAATTTGGGGTTGGATCGTTCTATTCGGCCCAATGGGGTGGTTTTTGGATGTTGTTTCGATAATTATGGCCTCGTTTGCAAACAAGTTTTTTTTAGTAATTTTTTAATTAAAATATAATATAAAAAAATTAATATATTTATGATATTTTTTAGTTTTTTATAAAAAGACTTTAATTTGTTGGCTTTTTAATTTTTTTTAAACTATTTTTGCCTTTTAAATTAAAAATTGATGTTTGTCAAATCAGATCTAAATCGTTCACATTTTAAGACTTGTCAAGCATATTATCTTTAAAGAAAAAAAATCGACAATTGATTGGATAATAGAATTCACATAATTAAATTAAATTTATATGAATTGTTTATTTTTTAATTTTTTTAAAAATTGATCTTTCTAATCAACTTAATTTTTTTTAAAAATAATATACTTTATAAATCTTAAAATACAAATAAATATAAATAATTTAAATTATTAAAATAAGACCAAAATGGGCCTAAGGCTCATAATACCTCTTCAGTCTGATTTGGAACCCGGAAGAAATCAGTCCATCAAATTCACATGACTTAATAATATCAAATTTGACATACCATATCTATCTAATAAAAGATTTTCAATAGATATTTAATTATTATGAAATAATAAAAAATTTATAATTAATTTATATTAAAAAAAGGTTATTATACGTACCGTTAGATACAGTAATAGAATATTTCCATTATACAAATAGAGAGCATCACAATAAATGGTTTTGTTTTCATTATTTTAATAATGAGGTCCAATAAAAAGGTTCACAAAAAATCAAAATAAAAAAGATTTTAAAAATTTAATGAATAAAATAATAAAATTTGGCATTTTGGGTGGAGTATTTTTTAAAGATACATCAAATTTGTATATGTTAATTGACATTTAAGAGTCAGACATATAAATATTTGAAGATTTGAATGGAGATGTTGATCAACTTCAATTATACTCTTCATTTTTTACTAATTAAAATATTAAAAATATATATTTTTTATTTTGTTCAATTTTATTTATTTATTTATTTATGTATCCCAACGTTACTCTTTATTTTATATTTATGCACACAATATATTTAAAGGGCTTCTCAAGGCTCTTTTAATATATTTAGATTTAAAGAATTTTATTAAAGTAGCTATTATAATAGCTAATATTTTAGATTTACTAAAATATGATCATACTAAGTATAATAACTAAAATAGCTATAATAGCTAAGAGCATCTCATTTTCTTAGATTTTTCATCAAATTTAAATTTGATGAAATAGGCTTACTTTTTTTGCTCCAATGTTGGCATCAAATCCATATTAAATGAGGGAAAAATCAAAAAATTCATCAAATGAAGAGAGCTTTTTCATCTTTTATCAAATTTAAATAGTTACTGTTGGGCCGGACATCCTCTTGAATGTCCACCCAAGAGCAACTTTGATAGATTTTTTTGTCCATGTCTGGCTGACCTCTGGAACATCCCATCTAGATGTCCTCCCGGACAATTGGAGATACAAAAAAATATGATAAAAATTCTAGTTCAACGTTAGAGTGAACAGTATCTAATCAAACTTTTCATCAATTTTTTCTTAAAATTTGATGAAATTTTTGATTGAGCGTTGAAAATGCTCTAAAATGGCTCGTTTAAAAAGTCGTGGAAGGTGCTCTAATGATGTGTTACGATAATTGTTAATTTTGAATTATATTTGTCTTACCTTTTTTTCTTTTTCAAATTTCTATATAAATTCATAATGCAAGCATAGTGTCAGTGATTGGCTCATCCAAATTCCTAAATATTTAAATGGCTAGCTTTATGAAAGTGGATGTCAAATACAAATCATATTTTTTGTCCACATTAATGTTGTAATTTATTTTTATTTTTTAAAATTTTTGATTAGTGTTTATTTTGGCTACTTTATATTGAAATACTGTGTTGGTCTTTGATTATAGGTAACGGGAAGGGGATTTCCCACACCCCCTTGACTTTGGTTGTGAAAAAGGCGGGTGTTCCTGATCTTACAATGGTGGACCTTCCCGGAATCACCAGAGTCCCTGTTCATGGCCAACCAGAAGACATATACGAGCAGATTTCGAGGATCATAATGGAGTATATCAAACCAGAGGAGAGTATTATTCTGAATGTTTTATCAGCAACTGTTGATTTCCCAACGTGTGAATCGATAAGGATGTCGCAGCGTGTTGACAAGACCGGTGAGAGGACTCTAGCTGTTGTGACAAAGGTTGATAAAGCTCCTGAAGGATTGCTTGAGAAAGTTACTGCTGATGATGTCAACATAGGACTCGGTTATGTCTGTGTGAGGAATCGGATTGGTGATGAGTCTTATGAGGATGCTCGAGTTGAAGAAGCAACGATTTTTCAATCTCATCCACTTCTTTCCAAGATTAACAAACCTATGGTGGGTGTTCCTCGTCTTGCACAGAAGCTTGTCCAAATTCAAGCCACCATGCTATCCAAATGTTTGCCTGATATTGTGAGGAAGATCAATGAGAAGTTGAATTCAGACGTTTCAGAATTGAGCAGAATGCCCCAGAAATTGTCGTCTGTTGCTGAAGCAATGACAGCATTCATGCGAATTATTGGATTGTCGATGGAGTCCTTGAGGAAAATTTTGTCAAGGGGTGAGTTTGATGAGTACCCAGATGACGGAAACATGCATTGTACTGTTAGGTTGGCTGAAATGCTAAACGAGTACTCTGGAGAACTTCATAAGAGTGAGGAGAACAAGTCCACTGGGAATTTTCTTATGGATGAGATTCGGGTTTTGGATGAAACCAAAGGAATTTGGCTGCCCAATTTTCTTCCCCGGGCTGCTTTTTTGATAATTTTGCAGAGGAAAGTTAAGGAGATGGCAAACACGCCGGTTGATTTCGTGGCAAAAGTGTGGAACTACATTGAATCTGTGGTGATTCGTGTTTTGATGTATCATTGTGATAGTTACCCACAACTTCTGTCTTCTACAAGAAGAGCAGCACAAAATCTAATAGCGAAAATGAAGGAAAAGTCATTTGATCGTGTGATGGAGCTTGCAGAGATGGAGAAGCTGACTGATTATACGTGCAGTCCAGAGTACATGACAGAATGGTCTAAGCTTATGGCTTATCAGAATGCTTTCATAGATGTCATGAATAATCATTATATGTCATCGCAGGTCACGATCGAAGGTTTTGGGAATATTGAGGTTGGGCATCTCCGGCTTTGTTCAAGCACTAGGGAGCAAGCATTTGACATGAAAATGCGAATCACTGCTTACTGGAAGATAGTTCTGAGAAGATTTGTTGATAACTTGGCTTTGCACTTGCTATTAAGTATTAATGAGTTGGTGAACCGGAACATGCAAACGGAGATAGTGAAGGAGGTTATGGGTTCTCATGGAGGCCATGGAATTGAAAGGATGCTAGAAGAGTCGCCACCAGTTGCAATGAAGCGTGAGAGGCTGAACAAGAGTATCAGGTTGCTCAATCAGTCCAAGGAGGTGGTTGCTCAAATTATGGATAGAATCACTGTCAATGTTGATTAGGCTCTTGGCTTCAGAATTTTAGTACTATTCACTGTTTAAGTTTTTTTTGTTGATCAGTTTGTGTTTTTTTGTGTCAGTTTGTTTTTTGCATTATTATGCTTTGTTTGATTGCCTATAATCTGAAGAAACTTGTTTGTTTAGGTTGATCTTTTGGAATTATATAATAAGTTTTTTTTTAGTATACATGAATAGTCTGCTAATGATTGGAATTCTAATACCTTGCTAATGAGTAATTATTCAGTTATCTCGGAGTATAGACACGTGATATTCGATAGTATTGTGATTGGTGGAGAAGATTGATAGGTGAGGTATTGTGTTGAATGATTGGGAAACATGAATGACATATTGAATGATGATTAGTTAAGGAGTACGGACACGTGGTACTTCGAAAACATTTTATAATTTTCCATCATTTAGAGAGCCTTTGTAAACTTGCTTTGAATAAAAACTGATTGAGGCCTGTTTGTGGAGTACAAACAAGCAGTGTGAAAATGCATATCCCCATTTTCAATTTGGAAATCTTCTAATTTCAGTGGGCTCAAGATTTGAAGGAATTGTTATTTTCTGATCAAACCCAAAACTACTATCTAATGGTAGACTTAAAATGACAAATCATAACTGGGTGAGGAAAAGATACACGTTACTCAAGAGACTATTTTTGTGACTTGAATGCTAACATCAGGCCCGAGAGCTGGAGGCTCAGGCTGTGAAATGAAATGCAATTTCGGAGTTTAGAATTTTGGTTCCAAGTCTTGGGAGTCATTAATAAGAAATCAAGACAAATTTCGGCCATGTTTGGTTTGTATTTATGAAACAATTTTAAAAATAATTTTTTAGAAAGAGTAAACAAAATTTTAAAATTTATTTAGTTGTATATTTTGAGAATAGTTTTGAAGTTTGGGATGATTTATTTTCATTTTTTTTTTTTGTAGTTGAATGTTGATTGATGTGTAGGATGTGAGAGAAAGAGAGGGAAGAGGGAAAAAAAAATGATTGATTGATTGATTGATGTATAGTAAAGAGAAAAATGATTTTGAATTTTTTTATAAAAAAAGTTTAACCAAACAAATTGTTAATTTTTTTTTTTAAAAAAATGCGGGTGTGTTTGGTTTGTGTTTTGAGATAAATTTTCAAAAAAAATTTGAAAAAAGAGTTTGGAAATTTTTTTGGTTTGTTTAGTTGTAAATTTTGAAAATAGTTTTGGAGTTTGAAAATTTGAAATGATTTGATATTTTGTTATAGTTGAGTAGATTTGTGAGAAAAAAAAATGATTGAGAATGAAAGAGGAGAGAGAAAAAATGATTGATTGGTGTGTAGGAGAGAGAAAGTAATTTTCAAAAAAATTTCAAAAAAATTGAACCAAACAAAATTTTGAAAATTTTTCTTAAAAATTATATATTGAGATACAAACCAAACAAATCCTCTATCTCTAGATACAAACCAAACAAAGTCTTCAACAACCCCCAACCCACCCACCCCCCCCCCCCCCCCCCGGCGCTATATCTCTAGATACAAACCAAATAAAGTCTTCAACCCTCTTATCTTTAGATACAAAACAAACAAAGTCTTCAACCCCCCTAGGCCACAACCGCCCAAGGGTTGTTGAAAAACCTATTGTCAGTTAATCGTCCCTTGGCCTCTTTTGGCAAAGAGGTAGCTTTATGGCCTTTAATTTCTTTTAAGTCACATTATCTTTTTATTTTTTTATATCTTTTTTTTTTTTAAATTTTAAAAGAATTAAAAAAATTAACTTTTAACCTACTTTCCAAAATAATAATTTATTATTCAAAATGAATGGTTTTATATTTGTAATCTTCTATTGGCTCCTGAGTCTAATAAGTTACAACAACATATAAAGATTTTTTGGACTAAATTTTTCATCCTTACTAAAATGTTTGTCACAAAAAAATATTTGTAGATTTATTAAAAAGTTATTTTAAAAAGTAAAAAATAAAATAAAATCCTTAGCAACAATATTTGAAAATGTCATTAATAAATGCATTTCAAGAGACAAAACAATATGGTGCCAAGTGTTTAGTTTTTAAGACGAAAAATTTGATCCTAAAAGAATAGTAATTTATCACTAAATAACTAATTTCGTTGGTAAAAATATAATAATAACATTCTTAGCAACTCAAACACATCATTTTTATAAAATGATTTTATCTCTTAAATTTTAATTTATTATAGTGAGTTGAATTAATCAAGTATAATTTTTCTTGCTCTATAGGTGTGCGCGATGAGGTTTGAAAAACATTAACACCAAACCGTTGGATGGTAAATTAACAAATTGGAAAAGTCTACAATGTGCACCTTATAAAATGGCATATGATATGCACTTATTGTGTGGTCCATATCGTGCCACATCATAAAAAATGACCTGCTAAACCGGTCATATAACAGATTACGGAAAGAATCATAACTTTTTTTTAAATATCATAACAATATTACAATGAATCATAACAATGTCATAATATTGACCTAAGTGTCATAACAAAGACACTATAAATCATAACAATATAATGACAACTCATAACAAATATAGTTATTTGTAATTAATAATCATAACATTTGAATCGTAACATTTTTTATTATGATTCACCATGACAAATCATAACTTTTGGTGGTACAAATTATAACTTTTACTGATGAATCATAACTATAACACATTGAGTATAACTTTTTTTTCCACAATCATAACGACATTAACAAACTATCATAACTTTTATTAATGAATCATAACATAGCATGTTGATTGTAATTTTGTCCAGAAAATCATAACAACATTAACAAAACATCATGGCTTTTAAAATTTCAAACACAATTGATTGTGTAATCAATTGGTATAGCATATTGGAGTGAATAGAAAATCATAATTGATTGCACAATCGATTGGATTGAAAGGCCATAATTGATTATAAAATCGATTAGTGGCCAGAGTTTTGAACTTTCACAATTGATTGTACAATCCATTAGAATACAAGGGAGATTCAAATATCACAATTGATTGTAGAGATCCTTGATATAATAAACCTAATTGATTCAATAATCAATTAGTTTTCATAAGCCACACTAAACCAATTAATTCCCAACTTATTCATAGTTCTCAATGAATTAGTAAAAGCGTAATCATTAATATCAATTTAGTCAATATTCGAATAGTAATTGATCGGTTGATCGGTTGCCATTTATATGTAATTTTGTTGTTGTGTTTTCATTACCTCAAATTTAGTCAATATTCGAATAGTTCCCCTTTTCATCAAATTTGATCAAGAAAACCCATTTCCAATGCTTCTTTTTTTTTTTTCCCCATCAAATTTTGATTTACTTTATTGGTTCTCAATTTGCTAAAAAAAATAACTCTCCCTTCATGAGATTTAATGAAATAATTAGAGATAATTTTTTAACACTTTTGATGAAAAAAAACAAAAATAACTAAATGGGTATTCAACTAAGTCACAGTAACATCAAAATATCCATTTGTTTCTCACTTTCCACAATTCCCAAACAATTGTTAAAGATAATACATCCCAAACCACTGTAATTTTCTTTCTAATAGGAAAAACAAGCCAGCACAAGAGTAATTGTTACAAACATAATAGATTTCAATAAACAAATAAAAAATTATAGTCTCATATCAGTTACATGAGTACAAAATTCAATTACCCACACATCAAATTTCATACACTCAAGCCAAATTTCAAGTGTATACATATATATATATATATATGAAATCAAAACAACTACTAAAGCAAACAAACATCAAAAACCTAAACCGATTCAATTCATATTTTGACATCCTTTTATTAAGGCTAAAGCAATCGGAACTGATAGATACTGTATAGACACATCGATTATCAATGCTAAATTTTATATTTGTAAAAGAGATAAAAAATGAGACAAAATTTTATATGAATTAAAATTTTAAGGGAGTACAGTGAATTTCGTTGTGAATTATGGCAAACTTGTGAGTTTCCTTCTCATTTTGTAGCATTATTATTTTCTTCATCTCCTAATTCTCTTTTGTCTTGTTTGTCAAAAGCCGATTCAAGAACCTCAGCAAAACTCTTGGAGGAGGAGTTATGTTGTCTAAGGATGAAACATGATGAGATCCTTCAAAGAATTAACAATATGCGGTACTGGTCAAGATCTATGTGAATGTGCATAAAAAAATAAATATCACAATGGTCAAGATCCTCCAAAGACCATTTTTATTAAAAAGAAAGTCACTATAATGAATCGTGATGAACACCATGTTGGGTTATAACTAAATATCACAGTGGGTTGTAACCAACTTATTAAATTAAATACATTTTAAAATTCGTTAGGTTGTCAAGTCATCTACACTGCAGGAAATTTAGCTTTTAGCGGCGTTTAAAAAACGCCGCGATAAGTATCAAAAACGCCACTAATTCCTTTTGTGACGCTTAGCACCAAACGCCGAGGACGCGGCCGTCGCTATAGCATTGTGGCGCTTTAAAAACGCCGTTAATTTGTTATAGGCGGCGTTTTAAAAACGCCGCTAAATGTGGTACATAAGGCAAAGTGACATCATGACAATTTTTAATGACGCTCTAGAAACGTCGTTAATTTGTAAAACGCCGCTAAATGTGATACATAACTGCAAAGTGATGTCTGACAACTTTTAGCGACGTTTCAAAAACGTCATCATAGCTTTTTTAATTTTAAAAAACCTATATAGTTGGGTTCTGAAAAATGCCATTACATCTTTATTTTTTTACTTGTTTTTTTTGAAATTATTACTTGTAATAAAATTGCAAAGTAGCACTAATATGAAACAATAACTCCTATTTCCATTCAAATGAACATTTGTCAAAAGAAAAAGGCAGAAAAATAACAAAAGAATTGATTTGAGACCAAGCCAGTATCTAGTGATATTCATCCTCCATCATCACCTTTTCACATGGAGACAAGTGAAAAGGTCTATAATGACATTACGTATTTGAAATAATAAACCAGGCAAATTTTGGAAATCATCCAATAATGGGATTAGTTATGAGGCTGCAAACATCAATTAAACCATTAAACTGCCTTCCACCACCATTCTTAGCAGCTGTAGCATCATTAGCCAAACGTGTTCGAGCATAATCTAGGGAATAAACAAAAAGAGAAGATGAAGCACAAGCAGCAGCACCTGACGCCAAATTCCCGGCAAACCACTTCCAGTAACCATCCTTGTCTCTCTTGAAATTAAACAGCCTCTTAAAATAATCTTTGAAAGCAAAGTTCAGGGCCTGAAAAGGATTGATGAAATTGCAAATTCTGTGAGACATTCTATAAAACAAGACATGGTTGTCAACAAATGATAAATCAAAACAGAAACTTAATGAATCACATCGACAAGCCAGCGTTTTAAATTCAAACTTCCAAAACTGACAGGATGAAGCTGTTTGGAGGACCTAAATCAAATCCAGATTAGACATCACTTCCTTTCAAATTTCAGGATGTCAATCCATCCCTTTGTTAGCAAACACATATATATACACTCACATGGGGTTGTCCCATCATGTGAGAGGCAGGGTTGTGGAAGAGATGTTTTGGACTGTGGACATAACTGCTCCCATACTAATCGAGAGCAGAAAAACGAAACAAAAGAAATGGCAAGATTAACAAATATAAACAAAAGATAGGCTAACCTGGGTTGGGAAATATCTGATAACATTGGTAGTGTTGCTTCTCCACAAAGCAATAATGCCTTCATCCTTAATTGTTCGGGCAAAGCAGTCAGAAATTCCTTTGTATGGTTCAGACAGCCGACCAGCTTTGATCATCTCATCCTGGTTCTGAATCAATAGCTTAACTCGCTCTATCGGAGCAGCAGCAGTCTTGGATACAGCAGCAGAAACTCCTCTCATGAGGAAGTCTATCATAAAACTACGAAAACCTTTTTCTGCGGGAGCTTGTACAAAAACAGAGGATAGTGGTGATGCAAATTCCAGGCCAGTGCCTTGGAATGTTGGTGGCAGAGGACTCTGCAGACCTCCATTTACATATGCACCAGTCATATTGTGTAAACCAGTATTCCTGGAGCGCAAGTTAGGAGAAATTTGAGATAAGAAATAAGATTGCCCATGTATCTTCTGGGAAATTGATGGATGCTGTGATCCATCCGCCATATTTGCAACTCAAGGTGGCGACCTACAACAGAAACCAACATTAATTACATGCAAGAATAAAACAAAAACAAGCATATCAAACAAAGAACACAATAAAGGTTTAAATACAAGGAACAATAGAGAAAAGGGTTTTTCCCTACCCAATCTTTTCGCTACTATAAACACCGGTGCCAAAATATTTATATCACTATAAAAAAATTAAAATAAAAACATATTGTTTGAGTCAAATGACTTTGGAGGGAACAAATAGTTACCGAGTATTATGTATACCATCCTTGAGGTTTACCCATCTTAATTTTCAAATCTAAGCAATATATGCGTGCATGCTAAACAATTTTCAAACACAAATATAATTAAGGGAAAAATAGATCAATTCATTTAATTTACAATGCATGGAACAACGGAATTTTCCATTAATTGAGGCCACATTGGAACTATGCCATCTCTTACTAGCGCTCGTAAAGGCCATGCACGTCCAAATATCCTTTTTCTCACAGCAAGAGGCCTCTCAATCACCCCTAATTGCTTGAAGCTCAATGGCAAGCTTGTGTTTGCGTTTTCATCTTCTTTCGAAGTTGGGCTATGATGGCAGGGTTGAAGGATGTCATATAAGTTCAGATCTTTTATAACCTAGATAGTCACCATGACAGGAAGTGAAAAACCAAAACATTTTTAAATATAAACATAATATTCATGAATCACTTTATAATCTCTCACTAAAGGCTACCCGTAATTGATCATTGTATGTGACACTAGCAATACAACAACCATCTGCACTCACCAGAAAGAAAATATCAGATTGTGGCTGTGATTGGCTTCTCCGTTGTTCCTTTTAAAAATGGAAGAAGAATTTTGGGAGCAGCAGCTGTTTCTCCCCTTTTAGAATGTAATGCTTGGTTACAGAAGTGTAAACCTGCAAAAAAAAAAAAAAAAAAAAAAAGGCTGACAAATTAAGCCCTAAAAGCAACAGGAATCAACAAATTGTGATGATAATAAACATAGGAGCACAATTGGGCACAATAGAAAATCAAAATTAGTTTCTATTTTTTAATAGATTCAGCTTTTTAATTTAGTTCACTCATCATTCCTAACCATAGAGTTAAACTTGGATTTTCAGCCATCACAAATAGAGTCGATATCCACATATCACCTCCCATGCAGTAAACATATTTAGAATCACAGAAAACAATGGAGCATGCCTCCATAACAAGAGATGGCCCTATAATCCTCAAGTACCTTGGTCAGGTAAAGCAGTTCCTTTGTCAAGGTTATTCTTCATCTCCAGCGTGTATCTCCCAAAGGCTCACTCAATCTTCTTATTGAAATGTTCATTACGGTCATTGATCGAATCAATATCTTTCTCATCATGAAACCTTCTCCTCCGGCTTCTCATCTCTGTCCTTGAGTTCCTTCACCATCCTTTCAATCTTGTCCTCGGCAACTTTTGGTGCCTGTCAAATATGAGTAGAATTCTTTTGTTCTGTTCAAATTTCTCTAAATTGAACCATTTTAGCCAGAAACACATAATTTCCTCAATTAAAACACTTACCTTTCCATATTGGAGGCTTGAAGCTTCTCTGTAGAATTCTGGATCAGCTTCTTTCATTTTATTGTACTCTTCGATGTCAATCTCAATGTTCTTTGACCGTTTCTTGTATGCATTGTACAATGTTTTCTGATTAAAAACTGTTCAAGCAAGGCAATGTATTTCAGTACATACATATAAGGTATCAAATGTCAATGTTGAATGGTTCAAAGAAGGTGGGGAAAAAAAAAAGAAGGTAACTTAAGCTTATCTTTATATTGGAGAATTAAAGAAGTTTTCAACAAAATATCTATTTCCAGCCTTCCAAGCACAATATATGTAAAATAGCTTGAACCCATGAGAATGCAGACATATACTAAGATATGTACTATACCAATAATTCAACACTGTATTATGCTGTTTATTTGACCATGTAACAACAATTATTCTTTCATTTTATCCAACCAACTAAAAAGTTCTCTTCCAAGAAGATATGGTAACAAAAGTTTGTAGCAAATAGGAAACTAAAGCAACCTTTCTTAAGTAAACTTAAAAATTAATATTGATTAAAGAAGGCAACAAGGGAGCACCACCCATGTACAAAAGCAAAAAAAAAAAAAAAAAAGCAATAAGTTACGTAGTTCATTTTTATCCATCAGTGCCTTAGCTTCAGCAATTACTCTAAAGCAATAGTCACTACATTGATGATAAGGGTTTGATGCATTTCTGCAATCTGGAAGCACTCTTCCTTCTTCATTCACATTTTATGCCTCTATATTGCTCTTGTTGCCTGAAGAAAGCAATCCAAATATGAAAGAACATTTAGATTGTAAATTTAGGTTCCGTAACCAAATTTCATATATGCATGCATGTGAACACACAATCAATTGAAGCTCAATCTAAAATTTACTCAAACTAAAACCCATAATCTATATCTATTTTTATTTTATTTTATTTATCAATCCTGCATAAATCCTGGTAGCCTTTAGTGAGAGATTTATAAAGGCTACCGGTAATTTATCAATTTCATAAATCCTGCATCGCTTGCACCATGTCCCATTTCCAATGGACTGGATTCATCATGGCCCCTTAACCGGCCTAAATTGAAATCCCATATCTGTATAGAAAAAGCAACAATGAAAACCAGTACAGTGCATCCACTTGGACCAATTGCTTCATAAAGTCATAATCAAGTAATAAAAAAATTGGGAAGTTGAGATTGAAAATGAGTAATTAGGAAAAGTCCCACTTATTATACATATCTAAGTTCTAACTAAAGCTTCTTGGCTGCTTAAATACAGTTAACATGATTCTAAAAACATAATTTGAAGAAATTCACTTTTAAAGCAGAATATGTTCTGATTTTTAAATAATATTATGACTAGTGGGATGTGGACTTGCATCTTTTGCTATGAATGCAATGTCTACATAACAAGATGGTGTAATCAGGTCCTTGTCTAAGCACTTTTGTATAACACATGTCCAAATCATTTTATTTCTTTTTAATTCATAGAGATGATTGTTTAATGGAAGGCATACATTAGAGTGTACACACAAATTTAAAACACAACAGCAACTATTATGGGATGAAACACTCACCAAATTTCTCCCCTTCTTCCCTCATATCCTCTAAAATTTCCTCAGACTCTCCATCATCCATCAGTTCATCAGCAGTAATTAGCTTCATGGTACCCCAAAATGAAACACCATTAGGACGAATAGACAATAATTACTGTAAAGGGGGTTGGCATGGGGAAGAAAAAAGTTGAACTACAGAGGTCACTATTAATCATACCTCAGTCAAGCATAGAACTTTGGTTGGAGTCTCTGCAGTTGTTGTGGGTCCTGTCCCTACTCCAGGAAGATTCACACCACCAGCTCGCAAGACCATTTTCTACAAAACAAGTCAGGAATGAAAAATGTATGAGCGATGAAAAGGTAGAAATCGAACAAGGGAGGGAAAATAGCATTATCCCTTACCTGCAAAGCTATATGTTGTTGTGCTTGAGATGAACTTCGATTCCAATTTCGAGAGAGAACTTCGAAATAGCTCTGATAAATCACCGATCTGAATCGCTGAGATCGATCTGAACATCTGAATCACCAAGCTGAATCACCGATCTGAATCGCTGAGATGACCTTCGATTTCGATTTCGAGATATGAATCACTGAGACCGATCTGAATCGTTGAGATCTGAATCACGATCTGAATCGAAATCGAAGTGATATGAACTCAGATTTGGGAAAAAAACAGAGGGGCTTTGGGAAAAAAACTGAAAAAATTTGAAAAAAAGGTAACCGGTTGAAGAGGTTGTCAATGTTCCTAATCAGATTATTCAGTGGCTGAGATTCATTTGTAAAAATCTAATGGCTTAAAATAAATGTGTATATAATGTGCCCATCTTATTGAGGTGCACATCTTAACAGCTCCCTAACAAATTTGATATCCGTAACCAAATTGTAGTTTGGGCTGTTTGGACGGTTTCAACCTATTAGTTAATCGATGAATAATCATGAACAATTATCAAACATTTATATAATATATAACACTAACTTACATAATATTTTATATATGTAGTATAAGAAAAAGAAGGATTTGATCAAAGCCTCCTCATAATAAAACTTTAATAAGGGATTTCCTAGCATTTTTTTCGTGACGTTTATTGAATCTCTTCCATTTAATATTATTCATTCCATTTTTTTAATAAATCCCATTTTTATTATAATTTTTCTTGGCGTTTATGGAAAATGCTACTAATCTAAATTAGTAATACGATGTGGTTTTAATGGGAGATGTCAGTTTCGGCTAACTTATCCAAATGAAAAATTATAAAAATAAATAGAATATATAAAAAAATTGAAAGTGGCGTTTATGATAAAATGCCTTCAATAACAAATATACTTTATCAATGTTTAAGTTTAAAAATCCCATCGAAGAATTTATTATCTATGGCGTTTATTAATAAACATCAGTAAAAGAAATAATTTTACTCAGCATTTAATGAAACGCCCCTAACACTATTATTGGCATTTTTAGAAAAATGTCAGAAATTACATCTGTGGCAAACTCTCTGATGGCAGACCTATTACCAGAGTTTACTAAACGCCACAAATAAAACGCCAGGATCTTTCCTGGCATTTATTAAACACTATTGACATTGTTTTTGTCAGGATTTGTGACAAATGCTGACAACAAAAGTGTCGAAAAAGCTTTTCTCGATGTTTTGTGACTTTTACCAGATTTTTAAAATGTCAAGGAAGCCCTTTTTTGTCTTGTAGTTATAATCCTAATTTGCACTAAATTTTATATCTCATATCTCTCTTATATTGATTTTTATTTTGATATTTTATTGAAAGTAAATAATATACGTATATTAACTATGATACGATAGAGTGATTTTGAAAATATATCATAAATTTTAAACCACAAATGAAATCAATCCCCGATCAACAAGCAAATTGATATGAATTAAACAATTTTAACAAATTAAGTGAGATTTTGCCAAGGCGGTATTTGTATCAGACTTCATGTTCGCTTGACTTGGTTTCAACGCTACCACAAATCAGGTGACCAACTACTCCTTCGTGACCTTCTATGGGTGGACTTACTTTTGCCAAGTTTTTGTTTTTTTAGGTGGACTTACTTTCCGAGTCTTGATACAACGTTAGTTTTCAAACCATGAACCTAAATAATCCACAAGAGGGGCCTACAAGGTTCTTAATGACAAGAACAAGTTTTGGAGAGATTATTTGTTGTTGTTGACCGCTTCGCTTATTTTGTGATAATGTATTCATTATTATATCTACATATTATATTTTTATTTATGAATAAAATTCATTTTAAGGGAACTTACCAATTAGTCCTATTAACTAGACTTATTTTACCTACAGGTCCTAACTAATAAATTTAACATTATAAAAATAAGAGAGTGATAAATTTATCACTAAAAATTTATTTATAAAAACAAAGAGACTGATAAATTTATCACTATAAATTTATTCATAAAAAAAAAAGACTGATAAATTTATCTTTATCACTTAATAAATTTATCAAATAGGACTTAATGGGTAATAAGTCTCCAAAGTAGGACCTATTGGGTAATAAGTCTCCAAAGTAGGACCTATTGGTAGTTTTACCCTTCATTTTAATCCTTATAGTTTGAAATCAGATCACTTTATCTCATATAATTCAAATATAGCAAAAAAGAGCATTGTAATTTTGGACCAAAGTATAATCTTAACTCCCTTTTAATTATAGGAGTAAATTACACTTTACCCCTTAAACTATCACTCAATATCACTCTACTCCCTCAATTAAAAAAATATTTGATTTTTAATTTAAAATACAAAATTTAAGTTTTTTATAATATTTTTTTTGTATTTTTTATTATTAGTAATTTTTTTCATATTGTAGTAAAAAAAATTAAATTTGTAAATGCATCTAAAATATAAATGTTTGTGAAGAATTTTTTTAAAAAATACTAAAGAAACAAAAAATTTGTTTTTTTTAAATATTTATATTCTTGTCTTTAGTAAACATTTTTTTAGAATTTTTCATAAATATTTTCGTTGTTTGGTTTTCCAATTTTTAATTTTTTTTAACAAACTAAAAAATAATTTAGCGATGAAATGAAAAATATAAAAAGTCCAAATTAAAAGTGATATTAGGTGATAGTTGAAGGAGGTAAAGTAATATGAGGTGATAGTTATTCAATGGGGCAAAAGTTTAATTTATCCAACTGATGAAAGGGCATTTTAGCATAAAGGTCCAAATTGAAAATAATTAGTAGATGAGAGAGATTAGTTGTTACAATTTTTTAATTGAGGAGGATATATTGATATAAGACAATAGTTGAAGAAGGTAAGTGGAATTTACCCTATTTTCTTTCTCTCTTCTTTCTCATCCACATCATTTATAATTTCTAACATTAATTCAATTAAATCACAATTAATTCTAAATTCTTAATTATTTATTTTAATTATTAAAATTTTAATATAATTATCTATACTATATATTAAGCAAAAGGGGGTTTCTAACCCCCAAGGCCTGTGGAAGCTTCAATATGTAAATCTTAATTTTCTAATTTTTTATTTTAAAAAAAAAAAAAATTAGCCTCAGCATTTATTGACTTCTCTCAACCCACAAGACTTTTTGACTTCTCTTATAATTAATGCGGTGCCTTTTCCAAAACAAATAATTTGTGTATTAAAATTTTTTTAAAACAAATATAAATATCTATATCCATATCTATCTATTTATTTATATCTATCTCTAACCCACAAATTTTGTGGGAGTTCCAATATTCCAATCTAAATTTCTTGATTTTTTGATTTAAAAAAAAAAAAATCTTGGCATTTATTAATTTCTCACAACCCCCAAGCCTTACCCTTATAATAACACTTTAATGCATTAAGAATAAGTATAAAAAAAATTCTTGAAAAGTCTAACACATAAATTTCATGAAAAGTCCCAATACATATGATTATTATCTCTTATAATACCACTTTAATGCATTAAGAATAAGGATAAAAAAAATTCTTTGAAAAGTACAACACATATGATTATTATCAAAATATTAAATTTTAATATAATATAAAAAAACAAGACATTTAATTTATTGAAAAGTCCAACACATATGATTATTATCAAAATATTAAACTTTAATATAATATAAAAAAGAAGAAAACAAAGAAGACATTTGAAAAAAAAGACATTTAAAAATCACAATTCACATATATATCCTCTGATCAACATTTATTATCTTTTTTCAATCCACGTGTCTTTTCACATGCCTGCATTTATTGATTTGGTCAAAATTTTCTAATCAGTATTTAAAATCCCCCTCATACAGATAATTATAGATACAACCCATGCATAGTTACTGCAGTACCTTTTTTCAACTTCTCCTATACACTATGGTTAGTGATAAGATTGTTAAATTATTTTTATAAAAAATCTTAAAAAACATAATTTATATATTAAAAAAATCTAAAATAAATATAAATATTTATAATTATCCTGTGCATAGCACGGGTGATAGGCTAGTATTTTAAATTATAATTAAGAAAATTTACCTATAAATCCCATCTTGAGGAATGGTGATTCATTTAGTTCTAAGGATTTTCATATAGACCAATTAGTCCGATTGATTTTGGAAAGGTAGATTTAATATATTATTTAAAAATTAGATTTAACTGTTATACCTTTATTTCTATTATGTTCCTTCTCTTCTTCTTCTTCTTCTTCCTCTTCTTCCTTTTTTTTTTTTTTTTTTTTGTGTGCTAGAAAGATAAAGTACACAATATATGAGAATTAAATCTGAAATAAATTTTTATATAAAAATCTTTTTTTATTTGGAAAACATTTCAAAAAGAATACAAAAATGACTTAAAATATGGAATTCTTCAAACATTCTAAAAGGATGTGGCATTTTTCAAACATTTCAAAAAGAGTACAAAAATTACTTGGTAAGTTTTGACCAAATATATAATTTTAAACTGTAATACTCTAATATAACACTCAAATGTAACACTAAAAAAAAAAAAAAAAAAAAACTTAGTGCAATACCCTAATGTAACACATAAAAAAAAAAATTCATTACTATACTTTTTCCAAACGTAATACTCTAATATAACGCTCCCAAAAAAACTACTCTAATGTAACACACAAAAAAAATCCTTATTGTAACACTTTAATGTAACACAAAAAAATTTCATATTTTTTTCAAACATAACACTCTAATATAACACTCCAAAAAAATTCCTTAGTGTAACACCCTAATGTAACACAAAAAAAAATTTTCTTAGTATACTTTTTCCAAATGTAACACTCTAATATGATACTCTAAAAAAACTCTTTAGTATAATATTCTAATGTAACACACAAAAATTCCTTAGCGTAACATTCTAATGTAACACACAAAAAAAACTCCTTAGTGTACTTTTTTCAAACGTAACACTTCAATATAACACTCTAAAATTTTTTTTTTAGTGTAACACTTTAATGTAACACACAAAAAAAACTCATTAGTGTACTTTTTATAAACGTAATGCTCCAATGTAACACAAAAAAGAAGAAAAAAAGTAGTGTACTTTTCCTAAACGTAACACTCCCAATGTAACATTAAAAAAGAAAGAATGTAAAATTCTTCAAATCATTCCAAAAAGAGTGCAAATATTTCTTAGTAAGTTTTGGGTAAATGTATAACTTCAAACTATGAGCGTTACGTTTGAAAAAAGTATACTAAGGAGGTTTTTTTAGTGTTTTTATGTGTTATATAGGAGTGTTACGTTTGGAATTATACTGATTGGAGTGCCACGTTTAAGAAAAGTACATTAAAGAAATTTTTTTTTTTTTTGGTTACATGGGAGCATTACATTTGGGAAAAATACACCAAAGAGTTTTTTTTTAGTATTACGTTGTTACGTTTAAGAAAAGTTCACCAAGGAGTTTTTTAGTGTGTTATATTGAAGTATTACTTTATTAGAGTGTTACATTAGGGTGTTAGGTTTTTGTTCGCAATGTGGAATTTATTCTAGAATGAGGGAAACTTCAAAACTTCTGTAGTGCAAATTGCCTAAATGTGTAATTTTACATTTTGAAAAACCCACTTTTATCCTTAAAAAATTAAACCCAAACATGTAAGTGATTACCCTTTTATATAATTTCTACTTTAATGAGACCTTTGAGTCCATAAGAAAAAAGGAAAGACTAAATAGTTCACAAGATCACATTTTGGGATTTATTGACACTACACTCTAACAATTAATCCTAAATCTTTAATTATTTATTGTAATTCCTAACATTTTAGTTTAATTACATTTTAAATCACAATTAATCATAAATTATTAATTATTTATTGTAATTCCTAGTATCTTAATCTAATTTTAGTTTAATGAAGCTTAGATCAATTCTTAATTCTTAATTATTTTATATTTTAATTTAATTATATTTTAAATCACTCATTATTTATATGTTAATTTTATTTTAATTAATTTCTTAATATAATTTTAGGTTTAGAGAAATTTGGAGTAAAATTATTTTTTTATTGTGTTAATTTCACTTAATTTTTAAAAAAAATCAAGCCCACCCTAAAAATGGTATGCCTAATACTTCTTCTATTAGTTTGGAAGAAAAAATTAATCGTGATACTTTAATTTACAATAACATAGAAAATTTTTAATTATATTTAAATCAGAGGGGATTGGGTGTTTTGGCCTCAAATCATATAATGAAGTATAATAATTTTTTTCCCCTATATTTATGATGTGATATGTCACTATCATATTCATAATAAATACAAAGGTCTTTTTTGGTTTATTTTTGAGAAACAAATTTTAGAGAAAATTTTTTTAAAATTTTATTTGGTTGAGTGATTTTGAAAAAAAAAATTTCAAAATCACTTTTTATTTCCTACACATTAATCAATCACTTTTTCTTTCTCCTTTCTCTTTCTCAATCACTTTTTGGCTTACATATATCTACTAAACTATAACAAAATATCAAATCATCCAAACTCCCTTACTCCAAAACTATCTCCAAAATATATAACCAAACAAACTAAAAAAAATTCAAAATTCTTTTCCCAAGATTTTTTTTTGAAAATTTATCTTTCAAAACCAAATCAAACACATCCAAAGATGTTTTGGAGCTCTAATAACATAGCTCTAAGAGAGTTCTAATGAGGTGAGACCCATCTATGATGTGATGTTTTGGTTTGGTTTGATTTTTTTTTTTTTTTTTGAACTACCAGTTCAGTAGAATTTTATTTAGAACTCTACTTTCAAAGTTACCCATCACTGTTGTAATAAATATGTAGTGGTATTTCTTAAATTAATATAATAATAACATACAAGATAATAGATGAAAAATAATATACAAATGTTATAATAGATGAAAAATAATATACAAAGATAAGAAGATAAAAGTATGTTTTAGGAAATTGGTTAAAAGCTAGCCTTTTAGTTTTTTTAGTTATTTTGTTTTTTTGTGAATAAAAAATGTGAAAGGTGATGTGACATAAAATGAGTTAAGCTGACTTTTAATTGGGTTGTCAAAACAATCCAAAATATCATATTTAAATCATAATTATTTAATTTTTTCTCTAAAAAAATAAAAAAATTTCTTTTTAAATAGAACTAATTTAACCAAGTTAAACTAGCTAAAAATTTAAAAGGTCAAGTTAAAAAAATTCTTCTCAAAAGAATCCTAAATAAAATTTTTTATTATAATATTTTAAATTAGAAATATAATTTATATTTTAACTAAGATGTATTTATAATTTATTCCAAAGAAAAGTAAAAAAAGAAAGAAAATAGAACTGGAGGGAAAAGGAAGAGGGAAAGTGTAATGAAAACAGAAAATGAGAGAGAAGTCAAAAAGTTGAAAGGACAAACATCAGAGCATTTAACGTCCGTCTTCTAAATGAGAAGTTATTAGTTAGTCCAAATAACATCACGTGACATTTTATATTATAATTAGTAAA